>CAMZMU010000047.1:6281564-6733260 GCA_947311845.1 Poa pratensis | reverse complement strand
AAAAACCGTAGTCACCATGTTTGTCGCCTCCATACCGATTCCATCCATCCACCATACCTCTAGCTATGAATCTGGAGCAGCGGTTCCCGATCATTGTCCCTGACGTGGATGTTACCAAATGCCCACGAACATTCCGCCGAGAAGTACCAAGCATCGTTGCCGCCATCGTAGGCCTTTTATTTTTCGGCATGACTTTGAAGATTATATTTTCTATTATCCTTTAATAATTTAATTGTGCACAAACTTGATGTCTCACTAGCTCTTGGTACCTCAATACTACCACAACCGATGGCGTGGATAGTCGACCAGAGGATAAGGATCCCTTGGTTAAAAGGAATGCCATAAGATTTTTGTAGGATTGAATTTTATAGGAAATTTTCCTATAAAGTTGTTTGATTTAGGATCATATTCTATAGGAATCTTATGGTGTAAATCCCATAGGAAAAAATCATGAGGTCTAACCTCATTGAAATTCGTTCACCAAAATCTAAGAGGATATCTCTATCCATCGATTAAATTAGACATGCCATGCCAATCCTATATGTTTCCTATTCCTACACTTTTACAATCCAATGAATCAAAGAAGGCCCAAGGGATTATGGTGATGTGAAGTAGGATTGTTGATGTCGTGTCGAGACCTGTTCCCAAATGCAGGGCCCCTTCTAGACCTTTCTCGCCTATGGTTAATCCAATGCGCTCCTGGGCCAACGTGAAGGAACCGTGGTTACCTCGATGGCAATATGCCTCTAGCTAGGCCCCCCCCCCCCCCCCCCCCCCCCCCCCCCACATAGTGCATGCAATAGTTTAAAACAATGGTATGAAACTAATAGTTGAAGAATAATTTTTATTGTTCAAAGCTATGGTAAAAAAGTTGACCTAAAACAACAACAATTATGTCGTGAGTATTTAGTGCGAAAAGAACCAGTTAACTGCTATAAATTACATACCCAAAAAAAAACTATACATTCTAACACACATGACCAGTATCTTCTTATCTCATCTAGCACTAGAATTTGTGTTGGTGCGAGAGGGTTTGATGTGTGACGACGAGCCCAATAAGCCCCATGATGCACGCGAATACGGGCCAATTTTTTTCTTTAGAGCACTTACCATCTGAAAAGAGACTGTGCATTGTAGGATTGAATTTTATAGGAAATTTTCCTACAAAGTTGTTTGATTTATAGGATCATATTCTATAGGAATCTTATAGTGTAAATCCCATAGGAAAAATCATGAGGTCTAACCTAATTGAAATTCGTTCACCACAATCTAAGAGGATATCTCTGTCCATCAGATTCATTTAGACATGCCACGTCAATCCTATATGTTTCCTATTCCTACACTTTTACAATCCAATGAATCAAAGAAGCCCTAAGGGGATGGTGGTTATGTGCAGTAGGATTGTTTATGTTGTGTCCAGACCCGTATCCCTAATGCGAGGGCCCCTTCTGGACCTTTCTCGTGTAAGGCTAATACAATGCGCTCCTGGGCCAACGCGAAGGAGCTGTGCTTACCTCGATGGCTATATGCCTCTGGCTAGGCTGGAAAAGCCCCCCATAGTGCATGCAATTGTTTATAGCAAGGGTATGAAACTAATAGATGAATAATACTTTTTATGACATAAAGATATGGTAAGCAAGTTGACCTAAAACAACAACAATTATGTCGTGAGTATTTAGTGTGAATAGAATCAGTTAACTGCTATCAATTTCATACCCACAAAAAAAACTATACATTCTAACACACATGACCAGTTTCCTCTTATCTCGTCTAGCACTATAATTTGTGTTGGTGCGAGAGAGTTTGATGCGTGGCGAGGAGCCCAATAAGCCCCCCCCCCGATGCACGCGAATACAGGCCCAAAATTTTCTTTAGGGCACTTACCATCTAAAAGAGATTGTGCATCAGGCTGGTGCGAGCGGCACGATTCGGCTCAGCCGCCTGAAGCGAGTCGCTTCATTGGCCGCTTTGGAGCGGCTCAATAAGAAAGTACAGTTTTTTCTTTTTGCGTTTTAAAATATGCATTTTAAATCAGAATGTTTTTTAAATTTGAACACTTTTTCAGTTCAAACATTTTTTAAATCTGAAAGTTTTTTGATTTGAACATATTTTAGAATCTTGACATTTATTTGAATTTGAACTTTTTTAAAATTTGAAAGTTTTTTAAATTTGAATGTTTTTATAAATGTGAACAAATTTGAAATTAGAACAATTTTCAAATCTGAATAGTTTTAAGATCTGAATAATTTTAAGATTTGAACAATTTTCAAATTTACTTTTTTTTAAATGAACAATTTTGAAAAAGTAAAATCTAAATTAAAGTAAAGAAAAAGGAAAAATGGCAAAGAACACAGAAAAGAAAACGAAGAAGAAAAAAGAAAACGAAAAGAAAAGAAACAGAAAAAAAATCTGCAGAAGTGGGCCGGCCCAGTAGCGATATATAGGATTCGCCTAGGCTGGGCCAGACTTTGTGCATCAGGTTGAGCCGGACTTTGTGCATGAAAGGCAGCATGGCGCTCGGATCCCACACACACGGCCCGAGCCAGCGCATGCCCTCGGCCTGGTACCGCGGTACGCACGCGCCTGACCTACCACAGACGGCGGTTCAGATTGATCAAGGCAGAAAAAAACGCATCGCTCGTCCTAGGCAGGGGCACGACGCAAGCAGCAGACCAGCAGGGTCGAGCGACAACTCCTCCGATCCGGCGATCCGATCAGGGGCCATCGGCCGCCCAGCCTATCTCGGTATTGCCTCACCTTTCTCTTTGTTCGCCCGTCCTATTTTCCTTCGATCTATCCGAGAATGCCAATGGCAAGGCCGGTACCCCACCGGCCGATCTATCAAAATTCTATAGCTAACAGATTCAATTTCCTCGCGTAAATTCCTAACTTCTCCTCTATTTTAGTGCAAAAATTGTTGCTAGTAGCCGAAATCTCATAGAAATTGTGGCTAGGGTTTATATAGGGCGCACGTATATATATCATTTTCTTAGGCAAATTTGCAAGTCTAATGAGATATATTGATTCATCAAAGGCGGGTATATTATGGACAGGTGTCTTCCTATAAGAAAAGTGCCACCACAAGATGTTTCAGAAGATATAAATGGAAACAGGAGATTCAGTATGATCCAGGCAAGAGAAAACTAAGAGAACATTATCATCCTGCTACCCATCATGGAGGACGTGGCGGTCGACTTCTTCGAGAGACGGTTCCTGCTACCCATGAAAGTTGTGGCGTTGTCGCGGCATGCTTCGGCGTGATGAACACCGTGACACTGTCGGCAGGAGCGGTGTCGTCGGATGAGGTGGGAACGTGTCTCGGGATGCGGGGGAGTCCATGGAGACATCGTCGCTAGCGGCGCGATGATGGAGGTGATGGTGGTGTGCGGGACGTTCCAGTACACCGCGTCCGGGCTCACCTTTGGCATCGTTCCCTTCGTCTCAAAGAGGTAATTAAAGATCATTTCCAAGTAACCGTGGTTTTTGTTTCATCGGTATAATTGACATTTCGATTATTCGTTACTAGTTTCGTACCGTGATAGCAGCGACAACATTTCCATGGACTTCTCCTCCAGTGATGAAGTTGTCCAGAAAGAGCCACAGGCAAAGCCTATCTTGAGAGGTATGACCAGCATTAGATTATATAAGTCTTTAATAAGCTTACATGAAATTTGTGCATCTACTGTAATTTTTAATACATGAACTAACATTTGGAATACTTTTTGTTGCATACAGGTCCGAACTATGGAGGAAGTTGCCAATTCGACAGGAACTGTATCTTTGCAAACAACATGAACCTGACCATCAAGCAATGCAAGTGGCTCAACTTTCGATGCAAGGATAATCCTGCAGTACCAATCAAGAACTATGTTTACAAAATGACAGAATCATCAGCCCATCCCCAGCAAAGCAAAGATGGTAAGACTGTGAATATATTCAGAAATTCTTCTCCTACATAGTAAATAAATTTACATGCTTCCTTGGAGTATTATACTGTATTGGTTTTAAGATTTAGTGTACATCTTCTAAATATCAGTGCAAAATAGAGCACAGGCAATTTCTTTTAACTGAAACTTGACTGAGAATAGATGTCATGAACATTTTACTGAAACTGGCTCGCTAGTTTGCTTCAGTTAGGACTTGCGAATTCTATGAACTGTTCTGGTCTTGTAGCTATTCTATAACATTCTTTAGACCTATAAATTTTCCAATGAAACATAGTAGTTCATATTACACTATTTGTGTGTGCTTTTGTGCATTTTAAACAATTTCATTCAGAGTAAAACCGACGCGGATAAGCATAAAGTATCTAAATATGCTACCTAACTTTTTTAATATCTAAATGTTGGCAGGAATTTGGTGCTGCCTTCACCGCAAACAGCTTGCGAAAGTAAATTTAAAAAGATGCAATTGAAATCCCGGTTTATTCCGCTACAAGCCACTACTCCTACATGGTTACTCTGAAGAAAGGCAAGGGAACAAAGAGGGTGATGTTGTCTGGTGGATGGGCTGCAGTTGTTAGGGGTTTCGAGATGACAGAAGGACAGATCTACATCTTCACCTTCCTCCCATCAACCCTTAATGAACTCGAGCTCACTGTTGCACTCCTGTGAAGTGCCGACATGAAGACTACTAAGTAGAAGCTTATGTTAAGGAATATTTTATATGGATTCCTTTTTATGGATTGCTAAAATATGTATATGTTATGAACTGCGTGGTGGATGCTATGTTATGCATTTTGCTGTGAACTACTTCAATACTACTTATAAGTTATGGTCCTGCATTGTGTCAACCGTGTGGTGCTATTAAGTAATCTGTGTGTTAATGATGCTGGGATTTTTTTTTATCGACTAGTTCTGTTATGGAGTTGTTTATCATTTATCATATACTTGTTTTTTTAGGCATTTGTGAAAAATGACAGTAATGCTTACCATTTTTTTAGGCTCTTGAGTTGCGAATTTCTTTTTATCCATCCCACTACTTTGTGTGTGATGTGGAAATGCCGCTAACTTGTTGATGCCATATAGTTATAAAGGGAATAGTTTTAACTAGTTGGAAGTGGAGCTCTTTATTTCAAGTTTTCAACAATTTTTTTGAACTACTTGGAAGTGGAATTTCCTATCTCCCTCCCATTTTATATACCCTAAAATATCACTTGCCCAAAACGAGAATTGATTTTGTATCATTTTCTACTTGAATTCGAAAATTCTAGTTCTTCTCCGAGTAAAGGGAATAGTTTAGACCCTGCAAATTCAAAAAAAAAATCACACGTAAAATATATTATAGCTAACAGCCGGGCGAATATGTAAAGGGACTAGTTCAAAACCAGCAATATTAAATTTTACCCGCGCAAAACAATCAAACCAACCAGTTGGGCCAGAAAAAAGGGAATAGAAAAGTCCAGCCTCGAGCCCATTAGCCCGCAATCACTATATATCGCCCGTCGTGATTTGGGGAAAAACCTATAGGACGCGTACCGCGGAGGTAACCATCCTCCGCGTACCCCCAGACTCCACTTGGGCCTGGCGCAGTCCATGCGACCGACCGTGTTGCTTTTTCTTTTCTTCCTTCCCGACAGTGACGCACTGGGTTTTTTTTCGTTTCTTTTCATTTTCTGTTTTTCTTTTTCGTTTCTTTTTCTTTTTTCTTTTTGTTTCCTTTTTCTTTTCTTATTTGTTTTTGTTCTTTTTAAATTGTTTTTTTAATGGTTCCAAATTTAAAATGGTTCCAAATTTGAAAATCGTTTATTTTTGAAAATGGTTCCAAATTTAAAATGGTTCCATTTTGAAAATGGTACCAAATTTAAAAATTGTTCATTTTTTGAAAATGGTTACAAATTTAAATTTATTGTACATTTTTAAATGGTTCCAAATTTAAAAATGGTTCTGAATATTAAAATGGTTCCAAATTTAAAAATTGTTCATTTTAAAATGGTCCAAATTTAAAAACGGTTCCAAATTTAAAATGGTTCATTTTTTAAAATGGTTCCATTTTGAAAATGGTTCCAAATAAGAAAATGGTTCCAAATTTAAAAATGGTTCCGAATTTAAAAATTGTTCCAAATAAAAAATTGTTCAATTTAAAAAATGGATCCAAATTTAAAAATGGTTCCAATTTGAAAATTGTTCATTTTAAAAAATGGTTCCAAATTTAAAAATGGTTCCATTTTGAAAATGGTTCCAAATTAAAAAATGGTTCTAAATTTAAAAAAGGTTCCTTTTTTAAAAGTGGTTTAGATTTAAAAATGGTTTTGATTTTTGAAATTAGTGAAAAATGTCCCCGGTTTTTGAAAATGGTTCCGTATTCCAAAAAGGGTTCCATTTTCTAGAAAATGGTTCCGATGTAAAAAAATGGTTCCATTTTTTTGAAAATGGTTCCGGTGTAAAGAAAATGGTTCCAAATGTAAACATTGTTCCAAATTTAAAAATTGTTCATTTTTTCAAAATGGTTCCAAATTTAAAAATTGTTCCGAATTTAAAATGGTTCTAAATTTAAAAATTGTTCATTTTAAAATGGTTCCAAATTAAAAATGGTTCCAAATTTAAAAATGGTTCCATTTTGAAAATGGTTAGAAAATTTAAAAATATATTGTGCAGAAGCCTCAGCTTAATAAATATCTTTCGTTAGTCTATCATTTTCTGATTTGAGCAACGTAAGTGCCTCGAAAAAATTCGTCTTTACGGACTGCTCTGATTTTGACAGATTTGTCTTTATTTTGCATTCTCTCTTTTACGAGTGTTCAGTGATGTTCTCTAAGGTGGAGCATCACATAAGGCTAGTAAACAGTAGATTATGTTTAAAATGAGTTCTTGCAATGTGTATTTACAGAATCAAGTGGATTAATATTTTTATGCACTAACCCTTTAATGAAGTTTATGAGAAGTTTTGTGTCAAGTAACTTTTCAAGTATTAAGAGAGAAGGATGATAAAAAAAAGATCAAGAAGAGAGGAAAGCTCAAGCTTGGGGAGCCTCCCATGGACCTCCTCTGCCTATTCCAAGAAGACTCAAGCGTCTAAGCTTGGGGATGCCTTGGGCATCCCCTTCTTCATCAACAAATTATCAGGTCATCTCTAATAAGACTATATTTTTATTGCTTCATATTTTAAGTACTGTTCTTGGAGCGTATGTGTGTTTTTATTTTCCGTTTGTTTATGTTTTGTTCTCTGATCATAACTAAGTTGGATCCTAGCATTCTTGTGTCGGAGAGAGACACACTTCGCTTTTTCCTAGAATACTCATGTTCTTCACTTATACTTATTGAGTATTCTGTTTTTGCTTTGCTTAGCTTCTAGCTCTTGTTTTTCATGTATCTCTTGTTCATAGCTATTAGTTCTTTTGTAGAAAGTACTCTCTTGCTTCACTTATAATTGTTTGGAGAGTTGTTCAAATAATTTGATTGGTGTTTGGTTGGAACAGAAAATGCTATGCATGTGGTAGTGGTATAATGAGAAACTTGCATAGTCTTGTAGATCATTGAACTGTGATAACTTGATTCCTTGCAAATGTTTTGAGATATTAAATAAATAGATGTTACAGCTTGCTGGTTACTTTAGTTAAATTTTATTAGTGGTTGTTACCGTTAAAACTTGCTCCGTACTACAAACTCTACTAATTGTTGAAGGTTTAGTTGGTCTTGATAGTTGTTCTTGTCTCAAAGTAATTCGTAATAACATAGTTGTGTGCTAAGGTCGAGGGATCTAACGGGGTACTTGTGCCGCCGTGAACGGCCCTCCTTGAAGTAAATTTTAATCATGCTCTTAATGTTGAACCTGCTAGTTGTTTCCAATAAGCTTGTGAGTTCTTTTTGACTAATGTTGAGCTATGGTTTTTGGCACTTCCACCATCCAAATTTTGCTAGCCTCTACGGTGTTGTGCATTGCCTTCTTCTCACATCAAGAATTGTTGCATACTTCGCCAGTACATCCAAACCTCATGGGTGAACTTCCTCTTGTTCTCCTACACATAAGTCTATACATCTTACTCAAAACAGCCACCATATCTACCTACCACAGCATTTTCATAGTTGTTCCGAGATATATTGCCATGCAACTTCCATCATATATTACATGACTTGATGTCATTTTACATTATTTTCATTTAGTGCTTTACATGATCTTATACAGCTGATGTGTGGTTTTACACATATTACGCTAGATCATTGCACCTCCAGCTACACTGGCAGAGGCTGTTAGTTTGATACATCATGGTGTGTTCTTTATGAGTTATTTGTACAGAAGTGTGTTGTCATTTTAGGATGTTGCCCCTACCTGTGACCGAGAGAAAGTGAAAGACCATGGAGGCCATTTAAAAACAGAAAAATAAAAAAAAGAGAAAAAGAGAAAAAAAAGAAAAGAAAAAAGAAAGGGGGCAACATTACTATCCTTTATTACACAATTGTGCTCATGTTTGGCACATAGATTTCAGAGTTATCATAGTTGTGCTCATGTTTAGCCCCATGTTTCAGAGTCATCATAATTGTGCTCTCATGTTGTAGCACCTAGTCTTCAGAGTTATTACACTTGTGCTAGTAGCACTCGTGTTTTAGATTTTTCATACTTGTGCTAGTAGCACCTATACATCATTGGAGAGAGTTTTAATGTTTTACTAGTATAGCTATGTGGGGAACTTTACATTATAGAACTTGGTTTGTATATTCCAATGATGAGCCTCCTCAAAAGTGCTCTAGATCTTCGTGAGCAACTGAGTTGGATGCACCCCCACTAGTTCTATTGGAGAGGTTTCATACACTTATTGCTCTATGTGCAGTTGCATGGCAATCACTACTCCTTGCACAGCTTCGATTATAAGATTTCCTTTTGTCTAATGATCATTTTTAGCTGTGCAAGACTTTCTTCACATTTGCCTTCCAAACCTCCATTAATGTTCTTTTTGCCATAACATCCTGGTGCCAATACCTAATGCTTACGCTCACCGGTTGAGTAAACTTTGAAACAGTTGATTCATGACGTTCATGTTTATTTTTACTTGACTGGATCCCTTTTATGTTGTGAAAATTTACTTGATGCTTGAATAGAAGGATAGAACTTCTACTCTGAATACTTAAATCATTTTTAATAAACCTTGTACGGTTTCATGTCTCTAAAGCATCATCCATGAAAAGTTTTAGCTTATTTAATTGTCTTGCTTTATCATTGTTTGCTTAATATCGATTATAGACATTTATTTTGAATGATTTGATCTCAGTTCACATGTTGTACATTACTATATGATAAAGATTATGTTGGTAGCATGTCTCTTCAAAAATTATCTTTTGCTACCATTTACCTACTCGAGGACGAGTAGGAACTAAGTTTGGGGATGCAGATACGTCTCAAACGTATCTATAATTTTTGATGTTCCATGCTTGTTTTATAACAATTGCTACATGTTTTATTTGCATTATATATCATTTTTATGCATTTTCTGGTACTAACCTATTGCAAGATGCCACAGTGCCAGTTCTTGTTTTCTGCTTTCTTTTTGTTTCAGAAAAGCTAGTAAGGAAATATTCTCAGAATTGGACGAAAATTTACAGGGACAAGTTTTTCACCGACACGAAGACGAAGTCCGAAAGGAAGTCGAGGTGGCGCACCAGGGGGCCCAGCCGCCACCCCAGGGTGCCAGAAGGTGGGGCCGCGCCAGGGGGTCGTATGGCGCCCTCGGGTGGCCCCCCGCGCCGCCCTCTCGCCTATATATTCCACTCGTCCAGAAAACCCTAGATACCCGATCAAAAATCCACGAAAAGTTTCGTCACCGCTGTCGTCGTCAACCCTAGTTCGGGTGGGTTCTGAAGCTCTTCCTGGCACCCTGTCGGAGGGAGATCATCACCGGTGGGCTCTACACCGCCATACCTTCCTCCGGACTGATGCGTGAGCAGTTCTTCACGGGACTACGGGTCCATAGCAGTAGCTAGATGGTAGTCTCTCCACTTTGTGCTATCATGTTTAGATCTTGTGAGCTGCCTAACATGATCAAGATCATATATATGTAATGCTACATGTTGTGTTTGCTGGGATCCGATGAATTGTGAAGTTATGATCAAGATTGTTCATTTATCTATCTATATGTTTTATTTATGTTCTTACATGCTCTCCG
Organism: Poa pratensis; assembly: GCA_947311845.1. NCBI lineage: Eukaryota > Viridiplantae > Streptophyta > Magnoliopsida > Poales > Poaceae > Poa > Poa pratensis. The sequence continues at coordinate 6,723,164 of CAMZMU010000047.1, read as the reverse complement.
ATGCTAGTGGTTGATTTTGCCAAGTTGTTGCTAGTGTCTCCAAGAGGGGGTTCATGTCTCCGGTTGCCTGAACTCGAGATGACAGAAACGACTAAGGCTCTGAATGTGTTGTTGCCACTAGGGAGAAAACAACGGTGCTATATCTACGTGTCATTTGCATTGTTTACATTACACACTTTGCTTATTGCAATTATCTGTTTCTTGCAACTTAATACTTGTGGGAGACACGAATGTTTTCCTGCGGGTGGATTATTAGTCATAGATGCAGCTAGCAAGCGGTCTATGTATTTTGTTGTAATGACTAATAAATACTACAATGAACTTGTTCTTGTCATAATATGCATTGTCATGCTTTTGCTATTTGTCAATTGCCCAGCTGTAATTTGTTTACCCGGCATATGTTTATCTGTTTTATGGAGAGATATCTCTAGTGAACTGTGGACCCCGGTCCTTTATTTTGCACTGATAAAAACACCGTTTCCACCAAGTTCTACACATTTGCTCGCTGTCCATTTTTTCACTTTTATTTATTTTACACACCATAGGTTTAATCCTTTGCATTCGGCAAGCCAGGGAGATTGACAACCTTCCTGTTTCGTTGGGGCAAAGTAGTTTGATTGTGTTGTGTGTAGGTCCACATTGATCTACAAGCGCGAGAGTAGATTGACATCGTGTTGCAGCTCTTCCAATTCCTACTGGTTCGATAACCTTGGTTTTATAGTCAAGGAATTTTTTTGCTAGATTACATCATACCTTCCTCTTGGGGTCTCCCAACGAGCGTGTGTGTTCACGTCATCAGGACGTCTCGTCGGATGCACAGCGCGGCATCGCTGGTTGTGTAGGCAGCGGCATACACACTGCAGGGTACAGCCTGGATGGCAACGACCAACAATGAAGGGCGAGGGGTGATGGCGTGGAATAGCACGTTCGTTGGGAAACCCCAAGTGTAAGGTGTAAGGTTTGATGTAATTTAGTAGCAAGTTTTCCCTTGATTACAAAACCAAGGTATTCAATCCAGTAGGATTTGGAAAAGGATTCGGAAAGGTGTTTACGGGGCCGTTTACGATAATTGACGTGGACCTACGCACACACGAACAAACTATTTTGTCCCAACGAAACAGAGAGGTTGTCAATCTCTCCGGCTTGCTGAACACAAAGGATTAAATGTATGTGTGTAAAATAATATGAGAGCAAAAATGACCAGCGAGCAAAATGACTTAAGATAACTATTAGAACGGTTGTAAACAATAAAGGAAAATAGGACCAGGATCCACAGTTCACTAGTGGTGTCTCTGTAAAAGATAAACATGTTGGGTAAACAAATTACAGCGAGGCAATTGACAAACATGGGCGCAACACAATACTATCACGACACAAAGTTCACCGTTTCATTTAATATGGGCATTACGACAAAATACATAGACTGTTATCCAACTACATCTATGACTAATAATCCACTCCGGGATCGCTATCCAGCCTGTCACCCGAAAGTATTAAGTTGCAAGCAACAGATAATTGCAATAAGCATGGTGCGTAATGTAAGCAATGTAAACAACATAAAACAATAAACACCGCTGTTTTATCCCTAGTGGCAACAGCACATCTCAAGTCTTAATCGTTTTTGTCAGCTCGAGCTCAGACAAGAGAGGCATGAACCCACTATCTAGCATAAGTACCCTCTCTAAGATACTAGCAATTATTTCGGCCAAAGCATCCACAAGCATCGGAGAGCATGCAAGATCATAAATAAAACATATGAATAAACAATCTGAACAATAATGTCATGAATCCATTACATAAAGATGATCTTAATCATGTAGGCAGCTCATAAGATCTAAACAACGGAGCACAAAGGAGAAGAGATAACCATCTAGCTACTGCCATGGACCTGTAGTCCCGTGGTGGACTACTCACGCATCACTCCGGAGGCAGGCATGGTGGTGTAGATGCCTCCAATGACGATCTCCCCCTCCCGCAGGGTGCCGGGAAGAGCTTCAGGACCCTCCCAATCTAGGGTTAGCGATGGCGGCGGCCTAAAAACTTTTCTGGAAAATATGATCGAGTATGGAGGGTTTTCGGGACGAAGGCAATTTATAGGCGAAAGGGCAACTCGGGGAGATGCCCGAGGGCGCCAGGTGGGCCCCAGGCTCCTAGGTGGCGTCTGGGGGCTGTGGGGTTCCCCTGCGGGTCTCCTTCGGGCGCAGTCTTTGTTTCCATGTAAAAATAATTCCATTAAATTTTCAGGCGATTCGGAGAAACTTCCCCGACTAGCTTTGCTGAAACAAAAAGACAGCAGAAAACAGGAACTGACACTGGGCATCTTGTCAATAGGCTAGTTCCATAAAATATGCCAAAATGATATAAAACATTATAAAAACATGTGGTAATGTTATATAATAAGCATGGAACAATCAAAAATTACAGATACGTTTGAGACGTATCAACGGGGCAGATAGATTTGATTAGCACTAATTTAGCGAATTCCTTACTGAACAGAGCAGATTAATTGTTTCCCGTTGATTGTGCCTTTTTTCCCTGTAGCGTGTGTAAGTGGGCGCCTGGCAGAGTTTTCGTCCGCTCCCTCTAATTGCTAAACGTAATTCTGCTGAGGGTTCTTGTTTATTTGGACGGTTGATCTAACTCATTGGGCCTGATCGTGAGGCTGTAGCTGGCCCTTGTTGTTTTGTGTGCGCTAGGCTGGGTGCACCTAGCGATGAATATGTTTGCTTGTTTAATAGTAGTAGAGATAAATTTTGTTAGACAAGTGGTTATATTAGCTTCTAGTGAAAACTTAGCTTTCTGAGAATACATTCTGGGTGAGCATTTCACATTCTGTGGTGCAGAGGTACCTACCACTGGAGTGTCACCATACATTGAAGGGAGTTCACCAAAATGCCACTATTCTCCACCTTGATTCACTTGGGATGCATGATAGTGAAAAAAAAAATTAGAACCCTTACATGGTAAGTAGTCTCTGTACTCAAAATATTATAATAAATGTATGATTTGGTGTAGACGTACTACTTTCAAAACTTTGTAATCTTCTGCAGATATATGCGGACAATGTTTCAGTTCAAGGGTGTTATCGACACGAAAAAGTTAGAGGTAACTCAGATGGTTATTCATTGCTATCAAGTTTTACACGGGCTCTTACAGTCTTTTGCTGCCAGGTTTTAAAACAAAGTCCAACAGATTCTCCATTAGTAAATATGATTATACTAAACTTTCATACTTATTTATATTTTATCATATCTTTTAAAACATATATATGATCTATCTATGTTAACAATTTTAATCTTATAATACTTTTCTCAACTATTTTTCGTTAACCACTTTAAATGTGCAAACAAAAAGGAAAACACATGTCTCAAGTTGATCTTTTTCAAAATTGATAAAAAATGCAGCGTATATGAACATTATTGTGTGAATGGTCTTCTTTATTTCCAATATTATTAAATATATTGGTACATATTTCAAAACATATGGCTTAAGAAATATCTTAATAGAATTGCGTAGTGTATGGTTATGTAAACAAATATATAGAAAGTTATAAAGTATAAATTGAATAGTTGGCATGGTTATTATTTACGTCGTCAAATAGTCTTACAGGTTACTGTGGATTCATTAATAAGTTGATAATATATTGATGATCTACACTTGTTATTTAAACAACATCACTTAGACTAATCACCGACGAATCTAAAAATATTATGGATGTTACTGTTTTTACACAAAATGTATTTTGCATGCTCACTACAATGTGTCTCTGCATCACATGGTGTATATAAATGCTCATGTTAGTTTATTAAATAGTTGTGCATGAAGTTTAAATATTGGAAATATATCTAGCAGAAGTTTCAATATAGCATTTGTAAAGCATCCATATGGAAAATAACACACAACTTAAACTGGGCACCGATTTGTTTTGATGTTTTATATTGTATTGGTTTGTCGTGTGCAACAATTCGTGTAATTAAACAGAGAACAACTTTTTCTTTTTTTATAAACTATAGATATTCTATTATACGCAAACCAATAATACTGTCGTGTGCAACAATTCGGGGCCTGGGTGGTCGCCATGTTTGTCTAGCCTATGCATTTCCCCTGTGTATATATTCATTCTTTTTTTAATATTTCTTATAACCCCGGTGTTACTATTGTGGCCATTGGCGTCTCAGCATGATTTTTAGGATTGTATCTTTTTTAATAATTTGGTTCATACATACTCAATGTCTCGCTAGTTTTGATATTACATTACAACCATGATCCGGATGTGTTTTATATTGTACTAGTATTTCCATCGCGCACTCCTTAGACCGTTACTACCATGATCGACCGGGTCCTTTGTCCGTTTCTGTGGTCGGCTGCCGTGCTGCCATTGATGCGGATGAGGTCTCCCAGCTCCTTGAAGCCGCCCTTTCGATCCAAGCTGACACCTTTTCCATCTTGGCCACTCGCGACGCCCACTTCCTGGTCGTCTTCAATGTCGCTGCTGACCTTGAGCGCGCTTTGGAGAGGCCTGTCATCCCGGCTACGAGGTTCGCGCTGCACATCAAGCTCTGGACGCGCCAGCACAAGGCTACTAGCGCTGTCATGAACTTCCGTGTGGCGGTGGACTTGGTGGGGATTCCCGAGCATGCCTGGAGCCGTTCGACGGCGTCCAAGCTCCTGGCTCCCGCCTGCTTCATCGACTCTGTTGACCCTGCCTCCACCAATCGCACTGATCTATTGTGCTTCAAGATTCGAGGATGGATGACCAACTACGGGCTGCTTCCTCCGGGCTGCATCCTTGCGATCCCCGAGGCCAACCGCCCTGATGAGCTGCCTGCGACCAAGGTTGCGCAGCGCTTGCTCCACTACGATGTGGCCTTCCGGCTACGCCGTGTCGAGAGCCGTCGTGGTGATGCTCCGGATGACTCCTGGATTGCTGGACCTGATGGCGGGCAGCGCCGTGACCCCGATCCTCGCCGCCCCAGAAGGAGAGGGCGCCGCGGTGGCCGCAAGCGCGCACGTCGTTTGGCGTCGCTGCGCTCGGACTCCGATGGCAGCCACTCCCCCACTGATGCTGGCGCGAGCCCTTCTGACGCTGGATTGGTGGCCCAGGATGCGCAGCATGGTGGCGATCCCAATGTCGGCAGCCAACCTCGGGTGGCGCCTCGTTCAGAGGCTGCCTCCGAGCCTCATGGCGCCCCTGTGATCTCTCAACCTCGACCTGCGGAAATGCTGCCTTCTTCATTGACCCGCCGCGATCCTTGCTCGCCAGCTGCTACCCAGTCCTGCTCGCCAGCTGTTACCCAGTCCTGCTCGGCTGCATCGCCGCAATCTTCGCCGACTCCCCGCACTCCGTGCTCTTCGGTTGCCGCCCAGCAGTGCGCGGCGGAGCTGCCGTCTCCTTCGCCGGCCCCGTCTGCTTCTCCGCGGCCAGTGCTGGTTTCTGAGGATGGGATGCTGCATCACGAGCCCTCGCCGTCCCACCCGCTTGTTGGACTCTCGCCCTTGAGCCAGCTTGGCTCGCTGTCCTCCCATGGTATATCCATCAATTCGGAGCTAGCGGCTGCTAGCCAGGCTTCGCCTCGGCGCGCCCTCTCCCAGGATTTCTTCGAGGTCTCCCTGTCGCCATCGTCCTCTTCTCCTGGCTCAAGCTCTTCCTCGTCTGACGACACGAGCCAGCCAGAGGTCAGTGTTGATGCCCATCCTTCACCTCTGCCGGTTGTGGCTGGCGCTTCCCAAGCGACACCAACTGCCGAGGTGTTCTCCGAGGATGGACTGATTGAGGTGCGCATCTCCGTGGATCCCAGGCGTTTCGGCAGCGCGGCCTGCTTCACTGCAGCCTATTCCTGCTCGCTGCCAAGGCACATCCTATCTCCTTGCCTGCCCCCGCAGTCCTCTCTGCCGCCAACCCCTACACCGCGCCGCAGCAGGCGCATTGCTAGGCTCTCCGGTGCTGAGGTCCCTGGCACGTTGACGTATGCGGTCCGCTCGCTGCTCTGTAAGCTCGGCTTCGCATCCAAGGCGGAGGAGGTTAATGAGGCGGTCTACGAGAACTACATCCGCAGCTTCGACAACCAGCTCAACCCTGAAAGGCTAATGGTCATGGGGACCCTGTTCGCCGGCGACCTGCCCTCTCCGGCGCCTGCCATTGACGAACCCTTGGGGGTTGGCACTGTGTGCAGATCACCGGTGTGACTCACGCTGTCCATAACTTCTCCAATGGAAGTTCCAAGCGAAATTATTAGTATCTGGAACACGCGCGGGCTTAACGCCATCGCGCGCCAGAATGTTGTTCGCGCAGCTATGCGCGACGAAGGGGCATCTCTCATCTGCCTGGTAGAGACGAAGCAGGCTGTCGTGGATCGATCGATCATTGATGGCTACGTGTTGGTGAACCCAAGAGGAAGGTTATGATGTAGACAGCAGAAGTTTTCCCTTGAATAATCTACCCAAGGTTATCAATCCAGTAGGACTTGACGATCTATCGGAAGGTTGTTGATGTTGACTCCCCCTGGCGCTAGGGAGCTTGCACCAACGTGGAATCTGCACAGACACAAACCAGAACTTTGCCCAACACGAAACAGAGAGGTTGTCAATCTCTCCGGTCTTGCAGAAACAAAGAGTTAAACGTATGGTGTGGAAAACAGCAGGAAAAACAGCAAGTAACAGGAAACAGATGATTGCAGCAGGTTGTGTAAACAGTATGAGGAAATTGGACCAGGGTCCACAGTTCACTAGTGGTGTCTCTCTCAGAACAGATAACTAGCATGTTGGGTAAACAAATTACAGCTGGGCAATTGACAAATAGAGAGGGCATAACAATGCAATACATGCCAAGATGTCTACTATGAAATCTAGTTGGGCATTACAACAAAGTACATAGACCGTTATTCCAACCGCATCTATGCCTAAATAATCCACCTTCAAGGCAGCATCCGCATCCTATTCAGTATTAAGTTGCTAACAACAGATTATTGCATGAAGTAAAGTGTGTAATGTAATCAATACAAGTGCCCTTGGACACTGCACCAATGTTTTATCCCTAGTAGCAACAGCACATCTACCATCTTAGACCTTTCTGTCACTGATCCAGATATCTAGAGACTGAACCCACTATCGAGCATAAATACCCCCTCTTGGAGTCACAAGCATCTACTTGGCCAAAGCATCTACTAGCAACGGAGAGCATGCAAGATCAAGAGCACATAGATAAACAACTTGAATAAACATGGTATCAATATTCATCGGATCCCAGCAAACACAACATCTAGCATTACAATAAGATGATCTTGATCATGTTAGGCAGCTCACAAGATCTAAACATGGAGGCACAAGGTAGAGAGACAACCATCTAGCTACTGCTATGGACCCGTAGTCCAGGGGTGGACTACTCACGCATCACTCCGGAGGCAGGCATGGTGATGTAGAGCCCTCCGGTGATGATCTCCCCTCCGGCAGGGTGCCGGGAAGAGCTTCAGAACTCCTCCGATCTGAGATTGACGATGACGGCCGCGACGGAACTTTTCGTGGAATATGATCGACCGTAATAGGGTTTTCGCGTCGCGGAGAATATATAGGCGAAGAGGCGGCGTCGGTGGCCGAGGGGGGCCACCACGCCATAGGGGGGCGCGGGCCCACCCTGGGCCGCGCCCTAGTGTGGCGTGGCCCCCTGGTGGGTCTGCTCCGACTCCCCTTTGGACTCCGTGATCTCCTCGTGATATTATTGACGATGTCTTTTGTTTCGTCCAATTCCGAGAATATTTCCTTAATAGATTTTCTGAAACCAAAAACAGCAGAAAACAGGGAACTGGCACTGTGGCATCTTGTTAATAGGTTAGTCCCAGAAAATGCATAAAAATGATATAAAGTGTAACCAAAACATGTAGCAATTGATATAATAACAGCATGGAACATCAAAAATTATAGATACGTTTGAGACGTATCAAGCATCCCCAAGCTTAGTTCCTGCTCGTCCTCGAGTAGGTAAACGATAAAAACAGATAATTTTTGAAGTGACATGCTACCAACACAATCTTTGATCAAATAACAATGTAATGCACATGATCTGAATGAAGTGATCCAAGCCAATGGTCTATAGTTTGCAAGCAAGTAAATAAAGAGTAAACATAAGTGATCACACAAGTGCAAACTTTCATGAATAATACTATAAAACATTTAGAGATATAATAGTCTAACATAATAGTTAGTCACAGCAGCAATAATTCTCAACATGAAAGTGTTTGTATCAACACAAAGGAAGATAATAGCTTCAGCTTTTGCTTCAACTTTCAACATGTATATCATATAGATAATGTCAATGCAAAGAATATGATCAACCAAACACAAAGTTATGTAAAAACTGTTATACTGGAGTTGACAATGATGTTTGCTTAAGTAGACAGAAAGAAGTGGGAAAACTGACTCAACATAAAAGTAAAAGAATGGCCCTTCGCAGAGGGAAGCAGGGATTAACATCATGTGCTAGAGCTGTAGTTCCCGAAGGCATATAGAGAGCATAAAATATTGTTTTGTAAGGTAATGGTGTATACAGGTGTCAACAAATCAAATAGCAGGTACTTGTCATCTTCCATGGCTAACTAACTTTTAGAGCGGTTCCGAGAGTTTTTAGGACTGCACTTGTAACAAGCACTTATTGGTGACACTCCTCCCAACCATTTACTTTCCACAAACCATGGCTAACCGAATCCTCGGGTGCCCACCAACATTCACCATGGAGGAGTGTCTATTTATTTATTTATAGGGTGGACTAACCAGCTCTTTAATGCAAAATAAAAGGTGGAGAAGCAGATGAAGCTGCCAATCCTTGTAAATTAATTAGCATGGAAGATGACAAATCTCACTACTACGTCCTTATGAGCTTTTCAAGTAGTGACACAAAAAGGAAATGTAACAGTTTTGAGTAGTTAGTAGATAGCACATGAAGAAATTTACTTGGAATGGTGAAAACACCACATAATAGGTAGGTATGGTGGACACAGGTGGCATGGATTTGGCTCAAGGTTTTGGATGTACAAGAAGCATTCCCTCTTAGTACAGAGTTTAGGCTAGCAAGGTTATTATAAGCAAACATCATTATCAACTGGAATAGCAAGAGTGTACATAAAACACAAGGTTTGACGAACCATAGACTCCCACTGTCTTCCTTGTTAACACATAGCCTTCATCCAAAAATTATCTAGACTACTATGGACTTCCAATTATGCAACAGATTATTATAGCAGAAAATCCTTATAGTAGTTCTTCATTAATAGCCATTACTTACATGATGCACAAGCTTAAACATTAATTACTTGACAGCTCAAAACAATTGGCAAGCATCAAATTACTCAAGACAACGATCTAAAAAGATTCATGTAAGCATTTTATACCACTACCACATGCATAGCATTTTTCTGGTCCAACCAAACACCAATCAACTTATTTGACAACTCTCCAAACAGATATAAGTGAAGCAAGAGAGTACTTTCTTCAAAAGAAACTGAAAGCTCTAACAAGAGATACATGAAAAACTGAGAGCTAAAGCAATAACAGCAACTAGACAGGAATACTCAACAAGTATAAGTGAAGCACAAGAGTATTCTAATGAAAAAGTGGAGCGTGTCTCTCTCCCAAACATGAATACTAGGATCCAACAAGTATAGCACAGCAAACAAAACAAAACAAACTGAAAACAAAAACACACTGACGCTCCAAGGAAGAGTACACTAGCATGAAGCAATAAAAATATAGCACCATTAGAGATGACCTGATAATTTGTAGATGAAGAAGGGGATGCCTTGGGCATCCCCAAGCTTAGATGCTTGAGTCTTCTTGAAATATGCTGGGGAGGTAAGCCTCCCCAAGCTTAAGCTCTTCACTCTTCTTGATCATGTAATATCATTCTCCTCTATCAACACTTGAAAACTTCCTTCACACCAAAACTTAACAGCTTTTCTCATTAGCAGGTTAGTGCACTAAAAGATAATACTTCAAAGTTCTAGCAAAGACAAAACTCACAAGCCAACTATTTTAAACATTAGCCACTGTTACTAGGCTCAAGTGGGCACTTTTACACGAAAAGAAACCACTTAAAAACTTGTAAAAGAGAGAATGCAAAATAAAAGACAGAATCTGTCAAACCAGAACAGTCTGTAATGACGAATTTTTTCGAGGCACTTACGATGCTCAGATGAAGAACTTTTGAAATAATGAAAGTTGCGTAACATCATCAGGAACATGCACAAAAAGTTTCAGCATTTTTCGATTTTTTCTGATTTTCTACTGAATTAAACGGTGACGAACAGCAATCTGTCCCAATGCAGTCCCGAAAATAAAAACCAACTTTGCATTAGTAACTCTCCTTGGCACAACAAAACAGCAAAAAAAGATACAAAGGAGTTGCTACAGAGGTAAACAAGCATCCTTGACACATGGGTTATCTCCCACAAGTGCTTTTCTTTAATGCCTTTCAGCTAGGCTTTAGGATTTTAATGATGCTCGCATAAGAATAAGAGTTGAAAAACAAAGAGAGCATCAAGAGGCAAATATCAAAATCATCTGAGTCTAACCCACTTCCTATGCAGAGGAATATTGTAGTAAAACAAATCATTGAAGCATAAAGCAGCTAGCATAGGAAGATGCAACAAATCCAACTTTAAAACTTCCAACACAAAGAGAGGTATTTTAGTGACATGAAAACTTTTAAAACCATCTTTCCCTCTCTCATAATAATTTTCAATAGCATCATAAACAAACTCAACAACATAACTATCACATAAAGCATGCTTTTTATGATCTACAAACACATAACTTTTATCAAGCAAGATAGTGGGATCAAAAATTTCAAACCCACTTTTAGACATATTGAAACAAGTTGATTGATCACTCTCAATAGTAGAATTAATAATATTATCAAGCAACATAGGACCATCATCTAGAGCTTTATCATAAACATTTTCTAAGCAAACACTCTCATTACCATGCATTTCGAAATTAGGAATAAAAAGAGGATTATCATAAGACTTATCAAAATAGCATGGATTTTCATAAACAACATTGGGGGAAATATTTGGTACTTCTGTTATTTTTGCTTTCTCTTGAGTCAAGGAATGTTTGTCTACCTCAAATTTATCAAAAGAAGTTATTTCAATAGTATCATTACCAACTTCCCCAAGCTTAATATTTTCCATAGCATTAGCAACAACCATGTTCAAAGAGTGTATACCAATATCATTGGTACTATCATGCAAATAAAGTTCCATAGGTTTTTTAATTTTCTCTTCAAACACATCATGTCCTAGCTCAAGATAAATTTCATAAAGGTTTCTCAAGTTGTTTTCAGCCATAGGACAAGTTTCAAGCAAAGTACCCATGAATAGCAAGCAAAGAACTAGACATAATAACAAACCGAAATAAACTAGATGCAGGAATTTAATTTTTTTTGGATTTTTGATTTTTAACAGCAAGCAAAACAAAACTAAAACAAGACAAAAAACAAAGTAAAGAGATTGGAACTGAGAGACTCCCCTTTCCAATAGCCTCCAAGTCCCCGGCAACGGCGCCAGAAAACAGCTTGATGGCTACGTGTTGGTGAACCCCAAGAGGAAGGTTATGATGTAGACAGCAGAAGTTTTCCCTTGAATAATCTACCCAAGGTTATCAATCCAGTAGGACTTGACGATCTATCGGAAGGTTGTTGATGTTGACTCCCCCTGGCGCTAGGGAGCTTGCACCAACGTGGAATCTGCACAGACACAAACCAGAACTTTGCCCAACACGAAACAGAGAGGTTGTCAATCTCTCCGGTCTTGCAGAAACAAAGAGTTAAACGTATGGTGTGGAAAACAGCAGGAAAAACAGCAAGTAACAGGAAACAGATGATTGCAGCAGGTTGTGTAAACAGTATGAGGAAATTGGACCAGGGTCCACAGTTCACTAGTGGTGTCTCTCTCAGAACAGATAACTAGCATGTTGGGTAAACAAATTACAGCTGGGCAATTGACAAATAGAGAGGGCATAACAAAGCAATACATGCCAAGATGTCTACTATGAAATCTAGTTGGGCATTACAACAAAGTACATAGACCGTTATTCAACAACATCTATGCCTAAATAATCCACCTTCAAGGCAGCATCCGCATCCTATTCAGTATTAAGTTGCTAACAACAGATTATTGCATGAAGTAAAGTGTGTAATGTAATCAATACAAGTGCCCTTGGACACTGCACCAATGTTTTATCCCTAGTAGCAACAGCACATCTACCATCTTAGACCTTTCTGTCACTGATCCAGATATCTAGAGACTGAACCCACTATCGAGCATAAATACCCCCTCTTGGAGTCACAAGCATCTACTTGGCCAAAGCATTACTAGCAACGGAGAGCATGCAAGATCAAGAGCACATAGATAAACAACTTGAATAAACATGGTATCAATATTCATCGGATCCCAGCAAACACAACATCTAGCATTACAATAAGATGATCTTGATCATGTTAGGCAGCTCACAAGATCTAAACATGGAGGCACAAGGTAGAGAGACAACCATCTAGCTACTGCTATGGACCCGTAGTCCAGGGGTGGACTACTCACGCATCACTCCGGAGGCAGGCATGGTGATGTAGAGCCCTCCGGTGATGATCTCCCCTCTCGGCAGGGTGCCGGGAAGAGCTTCAGAACTCCTCCGATCTGAGATTGACGATGACGGCCGCGACGGAACTTTTCGTGGAATATGATCGACCGTAATAGGGTTTTCGCGTCGCGGAGAATATATAGGCGAAGAGGCGGCGTCGGTGGCCGAGGGGGGCCACCACGCCATAGGGGGGCGCGGGCCCACCCTGGGCCGCGCCCTAGTGTGGCGTGGCCCCCTGGTGGGTCTGCTCCGACTCCCCTTTGGACTCCGTGATCTCCTCGTGATATTATTGATGATGTCTTTTGTTTCGTCCAATTCCGAGAATATTTCCTTAATAGATTTTCTGAAACCAAAAACAGCAGAAAACAGGGAACTGGCACTGTGGCATCTTGTTAATAGGTTAGTCCCAGAAAATGCATAAAAATGATATGAAGTGTAACCAAAACATGTAGCAATTGATACAATAACAGCATGGAACATCAAAAATTATAGATACGTTTGAGACGTATCAATCATCCTGCAGCTTTTTGGCCCAGATTTCGACTTCACTTTCTTGCCTGCTAATGGCACAAGGGGAGGGATTCTTTTGGCCTGGCGCACCGACAAATGGACTGTGACAGGGACCGAAATCCATACCTTTGCGCTTTCGATTAGAATCAAGCAAGTATGTGATCCAATTCCTGGTGCCTGGTGGTTAACAGCGGTTTATGGGCCGTTTGCCAATGATGAGCGATCTCTGTTCCTGGACGAGCTGTGCACCTTTCGCGCGTCGCACCCTGGACCATGGGCGCTGACGGGAGACTTCAACCTTATCTACCAGGCGCAGGACAAAAATAAAGGGCGGCTGGACCGCCGCTGGATGGGCCGTTTCCGTGGTCTCCTAGATGATCTTGAGCTCCGTGAGCTGCCGCTGCAGGGGAGACGCTATACCTGGAGCAACGAGCGCAGATCGCCCACCCTGGTGCGCCTGGACAGATTCTTCTTCTCGGCTGACTGGGAGGAGCGATTCCCTGACTGTATGCTCCGTGCCGCTTCCTCGATGGTGTCGGATCATTGCCCCATTGTTCTGCACACTTCGCTGCTCTGTCCGCGGGCATATCGTTTCAGATTTGAATCTTTTTGGACGAAATCCGACGGTTTCCGGGACATCGTCGCTGAGGCTTGGCAAGCGCCACCTGATCAAGATCCTCTCCGACGGCTTCATACCCTGCTATCTAACACGGCCCGTGCGCTCCAATCCTGGAGCAGCCGCCACATTGGCAGCGTTAGGCAGTAGTTGCTTTTTGCCAAGGAGCTGATCCTCCGCTTCGATGCTGCCCAAGACTTCAGGCCTTTATCTGATCTTGAGGCGCAGTTCCGGAAGGAGCTAAAGCTGAAAGTGCTTGGGCTCGCTTCCCTGGAATGCACCATCGCGAGACAGCGCTCGCGCATTACCTGGCTAGCTGAAGGAGATGCTAACACGAAGTTTTTCCACGTTCATGCGCGTCACCGTGCCCGAAAAAATGTGATCTACAACCTCTCGCGTGATGGTGCTGCTGCTACGGATCATGGTGACAAGGAAAATTTGCTGTTCCAATATTTTGTTGACACTTTGGGCTCTGCCACACCGCGTGAAGGTGGGCTGCACCTGGGCCGGCTTGGCGTCCCAAGCTGGGATCTTAGCAGTTTTGATGCAGATGTCATCCTGGAGGAGGTTTGGGCCACCATAAAATCATTGCCAGCTGACAAAGCGCCTGGGCCGGATGGTTTCACGGGCCGCTTCTATCAATCTGCCTGGCCCATCATCCAGACTGATGTAATGGCAGCGATCTCCCATATCTTCAATCGTCGTGACAGAGACTTTCATCAGCTTAATGACGCTCTGATCCTCCTGCTGCCAAAGAAGGCTGATAGCGTCGACGTCACCTCCTATAGACCAATCAGCCTTGTCCACAGCTTTGGCAAGTTGCTTACCAAGATCCTCGCCTCTAGGCTCGCGCCGGAGCTTCCGAAGCTAGTTGCGCCGAATCAGTCCGCGTTCATCCGCGGACGTAGCATCCATGACAACTTCCGCATGGTGCAGTTGGCGACAAAGGCACTGCATGCTCGTAGAGTTCCTATGGTGCTGCTCAAGATCGACATCGCCAAGGCTTTTGACACGGTGTTCTGGCCGTTCCTCCTCGACGTTCTCAAGCACATGGGCTTTGGGGAGCGATGGCTGGCGATTGACTGCTCGATTCTGCGCGACTCCTCCTCTCGCGTGCTGCTCAACGGAGTCCCAGGGCCGAGATTCTGGCATCGACGGGGGGTACGGCAAGGCGACCCCCTTGCGCCGATGTTCTTTGTGGCGGTGATGGAAGCTCTTAATGCTTTCTTCCGCAAAGCTGAAGATGATGGCATGCTCGCACCCCTTCCCTGCCAAGGAATCAAGCACCGCGTCTCCTTATATGCAGATGATGTTGCCATCTTCCTCTCGCCAGCCAGGCAGGATCTTGAGACCACTAACGCGTTACTTCGCTGCTTTGGTGGGGCCTCTGGCCTTCGCACCAACATCGACAAGTACATTGCCATGCCAATCCGCTGTCAACAATCTCACATCGACGCGGTTACGGAGGTGTTCCCTTGTCAGATCATGCACTTCCCTTGCCCATATTTGGGCTTGCCGCTTTCATACAAGCAGCCGTCTAAGGCCGCGCTGCAACCGGTGCTGGATAAAATCATCAATCGATGCCCAACTTGGAAAGCTCACATGATGGCAAAGCAAGGTCGTCTTGTGCTGATCAAGAACGTGCTGGTTTCGATCCAAGTTCATCACTCGATCGCCCTCAGGCTGCCTGACTGGTTCCTCAAGGCGTATGAGCAGCGTCTGCGCGCCTTCTTTTGGCAAGGTACAGAGAGAGTCCATGGTGGACAATGTATGGTGGCGTGGGAGACTATCTGCCGTCCTGTCTGCTATGGGGGTCTCGGAATCCCCAGCCTGAAGATGATGGGCTGGGCCTTGCGCCTCCGCTGGCTTTGGCTCCGCTGCTCCGCTGATCGCAGTTGGACGGACTTACCCTCGGCGCCTGATCCCGTTTTAGAGGGATTTTTCGCGGCGTCGACCTTCACGGTGGTGGGCAATGGCGCCTCTGCCCGCTTCTGGCTTGATCGCTGGTTGGATGGGCAGTCTGTGCGCGCCCTCGCGCCGCACCTCTTTGTTGCTGTCGACCCGGTGGCAGTTGAGACTCGGTTGGTGCAGCAGGCTCGGGCCGGCTTCTCTTGGGTCCGTGATGTTACCGGCGTCCTCACGGTGCCAGTCATTGCCGAGCTCCTGCAGCTGCATAACCAGATCGCTGCGCTCCCACCCCTGAACGAGAACGAAGACCGGCTCGTTTGGAAGCTGACCAATGATGGCGTCTACACAGCAGCCTCTGCCTACAAAGCAATGTTTCTAGGCCTGGAGATGTTTGCTTGCGGCAAGACTGTTTGGAAGACATGGGCGCCTGGAAAGTGCAAGATCCATGCTTGGCTGCTCCTTCATCGCCGTCTGTGGACGGCTGATCGGCGCACACGCCACGGTCTTGACACGCATGTCACCTGCCCCCTCCGTGAGGGCGCTCCGGAGACGGCTGATCACCTGTTTCTCGGCTGCCCCTTCTCCTTAGCTGTCTGGAGGGAGATTTTGGGCAAATGCGGCATTGCCGCTCTTGCCCCATCTTCAACTTCCCTTCCGGACTGGTGGTCTGCGGCCCGAGCCCGGCTGCGACCACAGCGACGTAAAGGCTTTGACAGCCTAGTTCTCTTGATTCTCTGGAAGATATGGCTGGAGCGGAACGCGCGTGTTTTCGAGGGAGCACCGTCGTCGTTCCGAACGCTCTGCTCCTCTATCGCCAACGAGGCGCTCCTTTGGAAGCTGGCTGGAGCGACTGGGCTAGCTGCAATTTGGGTCTAGGCTAGCTGTTTTTTTTTCCCTAATCTGCTGTGTTAGCTGTTGGCGGGGCGCGGCTGTTGTTTTCGCGCCTTTTGCTGTGTTAGTTGGTGTTGTGTTCTCCTGTATTGGCCTCTTTGCCCCCCCCTGTACTCTCTTTGCTCTTTCTATGGATTTGGCACGCAAGCTTTGCGGTGCCCGCAAAAAAAAAAACAAAAGCCGCGAAACCGCATGATAAACGTTTTCATCCAGTTTTGGGTGAAAAAATTCCTCGATCAAATTCCGCAAAACTGCTAGCATTGGCCAGATGGCATTCTTTCTCCCATGTTTTTCAGTATAAAAATCGCATAAGCTGCCTTACATGATTGAGATTTATCTCATGTAATATATGTTGTGTTTGTTGGGATATAATGAATTATCAATTTGTTATCAAATATGCAGTTGATAGCTATGATGTTATCTTGATGTAGTATTCCATAGTCATATATACTTTAAGATCTATTTTCATGTTTTGACCAAATTATATGTTTAGATCTTCACAGGGAGTGGTGTATTATAGTTGGTTCACCCTTGTGTTGCTCTATCGTAGTGACAGAAAGGGACAAGACGTCATTGTGTTGTTGTGGCTAAAAATAAATTAATTTTTTCTACGTCACATTGGGATGATGATTTGACTCTTTACAATGTCATTTTTCTTAAGGCAATATTATGTTTGTATAAACTTAATTCTTATAGATGTAAGAATAGAAGCAGCCTAGTAACAGTATACATTTTCAGCATAATGCCTATATATGAACATGACATGAATAATCATAATCATAGAAACAAATATAAGTACAATTTAACATTGTTCAACTATAATTTAGTTTCCAAATATTGTTGTATTTATTTGGAAAGAGGGATCCAGTAAAACTATAGCTGCCAGTCCATCTTTTAATAGTGTTTACACACTCCTTTTACTTGCTTTCATATTATTGCCTTGCTGGTCCATTTGTTTATTTATTTATTTTTATTCACTACTTACATCATCACCATACGTTTAATTCTTATAAAACTGTCAGAACAAGAAGCTTGATAATCTTTTTGGAACGTTGGGAACAATCAGTGTTTTTGTGTTTAGTACCATTAACTTGGTTGAGGTCTTGATAATTTCTATTGGTTCGATAAATCTTGGTTCCCAACTAAGAGAAACACTTGCTGCTAGGTTACACCATCCCTTTCACTTTGGGGTCCCAACAACTTCTACGGAAGTAGCAATCACCCGCAAACTAACGGTCAAACTGAAAGGTAAATCAATGTTTGGAGTCATATTTGAGTTGTTTCATTCACGCTTGTCGTAAAACTGGAGCGGTTGGTTGACCTCAGTAGAGTACTGGTAGCTTTGGACAAAACAACATTTCATGTTTTGTATGCGCACAAACCCCGTTGAGATTGATCATGCCTATCCAGTTCCTGAACTACAACAATTGTTGCATGATCGCATACTGATGTTTTATCTGGCCAAGGCGCATCTATATCGTGCACAACAACGGATAAAGCTATAGGATGACAAAATTCGCGGTGATCGCACTTTTCAAATGGGTGACAGCGTATTTCTAAAAGTCCAGCCATATGTTCAAAGTTATCATTCAAATATTTAGGCCCTTCCCTTGCTTGAGTTTGATGTAGTTGGGCCCCGGGATCACGGCTATCGGCACTGGCTCTCTTGACTCTTTTCTTCATGTACTCCTATAAATTCAAATCTACTTGTGAGACTCGAATCCATCTAGTAAGAGAGAATAGGTGCCAGCATGGTATCTCCAGGATGTTTATTTCGTTAGTTTTTTGCTTGGGATATTTTTGTATGTTGGCGGACATAGTTGTATCTCTGTGTATACAGGTCCATATACGGACACGGCATTTCCGCTCACGGGTGCGGATGCACCCATAATGTAAAACATTTTTAATTTTTTAGAAAAATATCAAAAATTCAAATAAAATTTTGGATATACATCATGAATTTTTTAGAAAAATATCAAAAAATTCAAATAAAATTTTGGATATACATCATCACATTTTATATTAGTACAAAAAGTTTCATGAAGAAAAGATATTTTTGTGACATGTGCAAAAAAGACAAAAACAAATCGCGTACAAAGTCATTTTGAAAACCCCTGATTTGTCTTTTTTACACAGCCCACAAAAATGTCTTTTCTTCCTGAAATTTTTTGCGCTAACATATAATGTCATCTAGTATATCTGAAATTTTTATTTGGATTTTTTGACATTTTTAAAAATGTTTTTTGATCAATGGGTGTATCTAGACCTATGATGCGATATGGATTTCCCTCCGAATACTTGGTTTTTGTATGTTCTCCTTACGTCTTAATATGGTGTAAGTATACAATACACGTAGTGTATGGTGTACTTTATAAAAAACTTCTTTTATTTTCCAAGAAAAAAGTTCTATACTGTATACCAACATAATCATATAAAATTGCTTTTTCTCATTTATTTGAATATAGAAAACTCGCATATTATGCTTTCGGCATAAGCTGGGGATACTCCAGTTGTTTCGGCAAGACTTCTTTTAAAACCACAGTATTCTAAAAACAAAGTATTGAAGTGTTTGGCAAAGGAAGAGATCGGGGTGAAGTTTCCAATATGGCAAAAGAAATGCAGTTTTGTACTGTACAATATTTCAGTTTATAAAACTACATTATTCATCGGACCCAAACGTCTTAAGTATTTAATACTTCAATAATTTTAAAAACGAATAGTTCAAAATAACGTAGCTCCCAATCTCATTACTGATAGTGCGAGATTGGTGCTGCGGCATCTTCGGTTTGAATACAAGAGGAGCAGCAGCATGGAGCAAAGATCACATGCCTGGGCAGGTACGGAAATCCATTTTGAGTTGTAGCTCTAGATGATCCTATTATGAAAAAACATATTTCACAATGTCCAAAAATTCCGTAAAAAAATTCGGATGAACATATAAACATTTAATGTTGGCACACAAATTTTTGTGAAGAAAAGACATTTTATGTGCGCTGTGTAAAAAAGATAAAAACATGCCCAGCAAAAAGTTATATTTGAGCACCAAATTTGTCTTTTTTATACCGATCACAAAAAACATTATTTTTTCGTGAAACTTTATATGCCAACATAAAATGTTAAGAGGTACCCACGAAATTTTATTTCAGATTTTAAATATTTTTTTTAAATTTTCCTTTCATAATGAGACTAGATGCTCCTCTGAGCCAAAAAGCCGTGTCCGGGCAGGTAGCACTAGATTACTTCCAGCAGGCGTGGAAAATTTTAGTCTTGAAACTGAAAATTTTGGGACAAATCGTACCCTTCAATCGCAATCCTCGTCGCGTAAAGAATAGTAGTGGTACAACAATCGCTCTTGAACAAAGCATCAATCTATCTAATCTAACCAGAGAAAAAAAAATAGAAGACAAGACGAATTCGCTAGCTTCTCTGCCCGCCGTGATCCGGCGGATCCTTCCTACCAGAGCCGCAGCTCTGTGCACAGCTCGTCCGACGGCGGCGGGAGGTTGAGGTCGAACTCGAACGGCGCGCGGGCGCGGGACCGGGCCGCGGAGGCAGCCTCCTCGCCATCGTCGTCCACGACGGAGGCCGACGATGCACAGTCGCTATGGCAGCCGTTGTCGCCGGGGCGCTCTGCCGGCGCAGGCGTGCGCGGCACGACCCTCGTGCGTCGACCTCGAGGCGCCCTGGGCCCGCTGAATGACTCGACGGTGGAGCTGGCGCTGCACGCGGGGCTGACCACGGGCAGGGCAGCTCGGCCTCCATGGCTGCACGGAAGCGGGAAGGAGGCGACGGGGAAGTTGGTGAGGGCGAGCGGGCCGCGCATGGTCCTGGCGGCGACGTCGTAGGCGCGCGCGGCGGCCTCGGCGGAGTCGTAGGTGCCGAGCCAGACCCGCGACCGCTTGACCGGGTCCCTGATCTCCGCCGCGAACCGGCCCACGGTCGCTTCCTCACGCCCCTGTACCGCGGCGCCACTCCCATCGCCGCCGCCGCCGCGACGTCGAACACCGTGTTGCTATTCCTCATCGGACGCCGGCCCTGAGCTCCCCGCGCCTGGTCTGTCGCGGACGTTCCGAGCTGAAAAGCGCGCCTCTTCGCCGGGCGTCTCCCTTGTCTTGAGCTCCAAACTAGAGAGGTCTGGAGCTGAGAGGCGCTGGTGGTGGATTGAGCTGAGGGGCGTGCGGGTGGAGGGGGTAGAAGAAGGAGGAGGAGACGGCGTGGAGGACGCGCTCGGGCGGATGGCTACGCTTCTGCCCACCTTCCGCGCGCCCACTCTCTTCACCTTCACTCTAGCCTCGAGGACCGGTCGTTGCCCTGAGCTCACTTTGCTCTGCCGCGTCCCGTCGTAATGGGGCAGCAATAACACGTTTCGCTTGTGCGGCTGGCCACACTACGTACGTCTACGGGTGGTGACTGTGCTGTCCGCTCCGGGCGACGTGGGACGGACTGCTGCCGCAGCGCCATGGATGTGGATCCGTCCCAAAGATTTGGTCGCATTTACCTCGCCTCGCGCACAGTGGGTGGAGTCTGACGCCGCGCAGGATTCGAATCCATCCCCCATGCTGCGGTTGAGATTGTGTGAAATATCTAGCACTCTGAACTACGGAATTCAAAATCGGAAAGTGATTTTGTACGAGTTCCAGCTGACCGTCCGTCTGCAATTTGTTTGGGGTGACCCAGGATCAGTCGTGTGCTATCCCGGTTCATTTTCAATCCTGAATTGTACCGGTGGTTGTGAAGCAGAGCCTGTTACGTTCTTAGGGACGGGCATGTACAAGATTCAAACTAGATATTCACGTATCCATAAAGTGTTTTTGGCTCCCGATATTAAGTAATCTTTTTTATTTTAAAATATTCAAAAACCATATTTACATGTTACAAGAATATGGAAAAAAAACTTGGACATATATGGCCAATAATATATCCTAAAAGCATGTAAAATTGCAATGAAAACTTATTTGTATTATGGGCTATACAAAAATGACAAAACCAGATAAAATTTGGAGATTTGAAAATAAGCATATCCAGATTCAAACTAGTGTCGGAATACGAAATATTTGGAATGATATTTTAAACTTTTATGCGATGCACCATTGGCTACATCCTATCAATTTTTCTCCACTCTACCGCTCTACATAGTTCACCGGGGGAAAAAAAGTATCACTTTACATGATGGACAAGCCGTCACTTTGTCTATTTTGAATTAAAAGAGTCATAATGCACACTATTCAATAATAATTCGTTTAGCGGCCATCATTTCCGTTCGAATCGTAATAATTCAGTTCAGATTCAACATCCAACGTGTTTAGCTATCATGTAGTTGGGATCGTCATTTCAATTTGAAAATTCCAGAAAGTGGGTATCATAACTTAAGTCAGATCATGTCCATACCCATGTCATTTTTCTGGAACTCATTTCGTTTCATAAAATCATTGTGGCAGCCAAGCATCATGTTTCAGCTTTGAATTCCAAATCGGACTGATGAAATGATGGCATCAATCATTGAAATGGAACGAATAAAGGGTGTCAAACGCAAAAATGCGTAGCAGAACCCAACGACACACCCACCCATATCTCACCATTGCCTTCACACCTAACCAACGTATCTTATGAGCTTTCCCCCAGTATCCCCACGTGTATGCACACCGTATAATACGCTCCGGCCGCCCGGACAACCACGTGGCGACGTCACCCATCAATAAATGACATGCAGTTTCACATTAAGCTAACCACGTGAGCAATAAATGATATGCATGTAGCCTCACATTAACTTAATCAAGAGATTAGTTACATGTTATTCTGTTCACCCACCCATAATTTATTGTCTTATTGTATCGGTTATATCTTTTGAACCGAATGTCCGATTTTTTATATATCTTTATATTTGAGATCTTGTTGAGGAGATCTTCAAAACAAGATCAATATTGGACATTTTTCATGCATATTTTCAAATAGTTTAAAATTTGACTTTTGAAAATGGTATTGAAACCACAATTTTTTCATGCATATTTTCATTATGATTGTTTTGTGACATCACAAATATTTCATAAAAGTTTCGCACATGTAAAACATTTTCATGTGCACTTTATATTTAAAATATTTTTTCAATGTATTTTCACGAAAATAAATAAATAAATGTTTCATAAAATTGATAGTATACTTTTCCTAATTAAATTTCATGATATTTAAAAATAATTGAATAATTCAGAAAAAGTTTGAAAAATTCCGATACTTTCAGTCGGGTAAATATTATCAAGTATTGCACAGTGTCAGAGAATAACATTAATTGTAAACTGGGTTAAAGATTTGCCAAAAAAGACGCTATATACACGCTATATTTGTTAGAAATTTGTCTTTTTGCATAGAAGTCCAGGAATATTTTTTGTGGCCACATTATTTACGCGAGTAGATTATTTGGTAATCTTTGAGCATATCTCAGGATTTTATGAACATCTTTAAATTTTCCGTATATCAGGTGCGTTTGTCCCCATGTGCCATTTGTCCCCGTGTGGCATCATAAATATTTCATAAAAGTTTCGCACATGTAAAACATTTTTCATGTGCACTTTAAAAAAAAAATATTCAATGAATTTTCTCGATAATAAATAAATAAATGTTTCATAAAATTGAAAGTTTAGTTTTTCTAATTAAAATTCTTATTATTTTTGGTGACATGTTGTTTCTATGAAAAAATTTAGAAATTTCAAAATTTGCCACCCACATTCCAGTTATTTGAAAAACATTCAATGTAGATTGCATATATTTGGATTATTTCATTTATGTTTTCAATCAATTACGGTTCTGTAAAAAGTTTTTACAAGTTTCATTATGGGCTCATATATTTTGGAATAAATTTGTACAAGGGTGTGCTCAAAACACGATGAAAATCCTTACATTTGAACCAAAATTATGAAATATTTGTGTTTTCAATACCGAAAGTACGTAGTGACTCTCGGGGTACGCCTGCACCTTGTAATGTGTCATGATTATCTAATTATACATAGTTACGGAAGTTTGTTTGATTATCCATGGAATAAATAGAGGTATTTTTCAACACGTATTTGCATGGATGGAAAATTCCTATGCAATATTTTGCAAATGAAAGCTTATGAAAAAACCACTTGGTTTTCAATCCTCCACAATTCGTATGAAAAACCTTTGAGTCAGAGAGGCCCTAAGGGGTAAGGGCATATTTTCGTAAACTATTGTTGCCACGCCTATGTTAGTCGTGGCACAATACTTTTGCCATGTGTTGTCGTTCACCATCATAGTTGTGGTCCCACACATTTTTCCGAGTGGTATGCTAAACATTTTATAAGCTAAATTTTTTGCGAGACTTGTGGTGTCATTTTATTTGCCACGCTTTTTGTGGCAAAATTTTATTGTTAGTTAGGGGATATTACTGATACTTGAAGCATGGCCTACATGACTATTGGGGGCAGATGGATCTCTATCTCAGTCGAAAATATACCCATAGCAAAAGGATAATTCAAATTATCAATGATATCATAAATCAATAAATAGTGGAAGGTTTTGTTGATTTTATCAATCTTTAATCCGGAGAGCTAACTTTAGAAGAGCATGGATATGGTTAGTGGCCGAGCTTATTTCATGTCGGGGGGGGGGGGGGGGGGGGGGGGGGATGCCCCCAGGTTTTGCAGAGTTCCCAGTAACTCATTTATCTTATTTTGCTCCCTCAGCAAACTCTGGCAAGCTCCACCACTGGATATGGTAGTGTCTTGGGGCTACTAGCATAGATTGAATGATAACCAAATGAACCCTCGAGATATCACCTCATGTTGCAAAACCAATATCAATTTAAACAATGCATTTTGTTATTTCTCAGTCGATCTTGAAACAAGTATTTCCAGTTTGATAATAAGAAGCATCTTATGCCCGTGGGTCCGACGGTGGCGGCGGGCCTCCGTGTGGATCCAGTTTCTGACACGAGAAACAAGGGCGGTCGACGGCAAGAGAGAGGGGTGGAAGGTGAGCCGCACACAGAGATGCGAGAGTTGCCGGCGGCGGTGAACATGGAGATGCCGCTGCTGGGCCTAGAAGGGGTATCCTTCTCTTGTGCAGTTGCTAGCTGGAGGGTTCTTCTCACATTCATAATCCAATCAGGACGAGTGTCCTAGCTTGGCTGATGCATTGCTACGGCTCTTGGATTTCTCTCTTATCTACAGGTGTAGATTGCAGTGAAGCACCACGCTCTAAGAAATGGCCCTGAGGGTCATGGCGATGAGGAATTGAGGATGCGACCTGCGGCTACCGGAGGTGTCAAGGAACTACTACAATGGCTGCAGGACGGGAGAATATTTGGCGGATATAGTCTGCTTCATCTTATCATGCGGTCTGCGGCCGTATTGCTCGTGCGGTGAGGCAGATTCGTTCCTTGATGGCAACATGTTGCACTCTATCTATGCCATAGATATACCATAGGGTCCATGGCGTGTGCTTGCCCATTCTTCAATAGACGGTCGAACATTCAATGCGACAACGAACCCTCAAGACGTGCAGGCATTAGGGTGCTCATTTTGTGTTTGGCATTGTCAAGAGACGAAAGGTTTGAACATGGCAGGTTGGAATGTGCCGACGGCAACACATGGTGGCTGTGATTTGGTGGTGCTTCTTGAGTACCGGGTCTTGAGTTCCGGAGTGAAAACCCTTGGAGATTAGTTAGACTTGCTCTGCAGGGTGAAAACCATGATCCGGTCCTTTGTGATTGGATCGGGCAATGGAGGCGCTTCTTTTGGAGAACCTTTCCCACAACTCATGTGTTGTTTCGGGTGGTGGTTGATGTCGCTTCAGCTTGACCCTTGGATATAACTTTTGCTTATTTGTTTTGCTTCTCCTTTTTTCTTAATAATTGGGTTGTGTGCATTCTCAATGTTTTGATTTACTCTTGATATTGAGTTGGTGCAGATGTTGGGGTACTTGATGTATTCTTGATATTAATATATTCTCTTTATTGTAGAAATATGTATAGTATCGTGATGGAAGATCTTCGTATATCGAATACAGAATGAACTTATGCAAATTGAAGAAATTGATCAAAGTGACACCTGGCTTCTTTGGATTGTAGGATTTTAAAAACGTAAGAATAGGAAAAACGCAGGATTGAGATGTCATGTGAAGTGGATTCCCACAGGATTCTGAAACACATGAATTTGCAGCAGGTGCCTTTGGATGGTGCACAGGAATTGAACACATGAATTTTGAAGGATTGATGAGAGAGAGTAGAAAGAGATAGAGTGAAACCGCATTAGACTTCGTGTAGGAAAATTGAAATGAGGTTCGAGCTCATGTTGAGAATCCTACGAAATTGGGGCCATAGGATTGGATTTCATAGGAATTTGATGGCCCCAATCCTATAATCCAAATTGCTTTCATAGGAAAAATTTCATAGGGATCAAACCCTCCAAAATTCCTACGAAAAACCTACAATCCAAAGAGAGCCTTACCATTTGTAGGTCGAGCCGCGCTCCATTTTGACAAATAAACTCTAAGAGCTCCTTTGATTCATAGGATAATAAAAGTGTAGGAATAGGAAACCCATAGGATTGAAATGTCATGTCTAGTTAAATACTTTGGGAAGAGCAATTGTGTTTGATTGCAAAGGAAAAGTAAATGAATTGTAAAAGGAGGTTAGAGTGAATGGTAGAATTCTTATGAGACCTAGCACAATGATTTCTATGAAAAAATTCTTTATAAACCAATCCTATGAATCAAACCACCAATATAGGAAAAAAATCTATAGGATAAAATCATTTAAAAATCCTATGAAGTTCCTAAGGGCCTCTTTGATTCAAAGTATTTTCATATGAATCCTATAGGGTTGAGTATAGGATTTTTTCTTCTACGTTGGTTGTTTGATTCGTAGGATTGAATGCAATACGACTTTTTTCTTAGTATTTCTTTGTACAAGATTTCATAGAAATTGTAACATCCACTCAAAACTCGTTTTAAAAATTATTTACTTTTCCTGTGATGGAAACAAACAAACAAACATGGCTTCATTTGAAATCATGTACTCCCTCCGTTTGAAAAACGATGTCTTACATATATCCAAATTCGGATGTATGTGTACACTAAAACATATTTATATACATCCGAATCTAGACAAATTAAATATATCTTTTTCCGGATGGAGGGAGTAGTATTTGGTATGAACATGTCCTTTCCGGCGTATTTCTATTCAAGCTTTTCTGATACTGCAAATCAATAGGCCCTGGTTTAACAAGTTGATCCGTGAAACGCAGGTCCCATGTAGAAAAATCGTCATCTCGGCGTCACTCTGCCGTCACTTATGTGTCCTGTAATGTTTGGACAAGAGAACGGCGGCGATCGAACTGGTGCGCGGTCACGTCCCACAGGAATCAGCCGCTGCCCTCCTGCTCCCACCATGACTCCGGCTCAGCGACCGCCGCTGCACCCTGCACCTGCCACCAGCCACCACCAATCGCCATTACTGGCACCACCGCGCCGAGTCCACCGGTCAGTGGTAGCGCTGCAGTAGATGGCTCGGTAATCGGGCTCCCGACACAGAGAAGAACGGCACGCCGTCGCGGCGCCCGAGGAAAGCAAAGGGGCACGTCTATTCCCGCGACGACTGGACGGGAAGAGACGCATCGGAGTGGGCCACGTCGGCTTTGACCGTCCGGCCGACCAGGTCGCCTCGGCCCTCGTGCGCCGCCGGCCCCTCGCAGCGTGGCAATTCGGTCATCTGTTTTTCGCGGCGAAGAATTTGGTGACTTATTTTTACGGGAAAAAATTTCAGTCGGTACTTATAAATAGCCAGCGTAGAAAAAAAAAACGAATATCGCTTTTACTAGCTCTGATGGTATCGTTTAAAAAAAATCGAAGTTCATTTTTATATCTTCAATTTTTTTTGAATAAAACGTAGAGGTACATTTACATGTCTAGTATGATGACCAAATTTGTATCAAAATATGTTTTCACGTGTGATTTGCACGAAAAAGATAAATGTTGGATGCAAACGTAAGTTTATTTTGCCATTTTGATTTTTTTTGTAACTTACGATATAACATATTATATAAAAAGCCTTGCACAAATGCAAATAACATATGTATGTATTCACATAATTTGTATGTAATGTCTTGAAGATTCAAAAACCATTTTTTAGAATACCAACTCTCTTGAGCTCGGAAGTCAAACCACCCGGTTCCTGCATAGGAACAAGCATATACATTGTCTCCAGCAGGAAAGGCAAATTATATTAATAGTTTTTTCGGTGGTTTTGTAAGTAGGTTTGGATCATCTTCGTCTCTGAAATTAGGTCCTCAACAGTAAAACTCTCAGGTTTAATTTGGTGCTTTCATATGGATGCCAATGTTATTCTGCCTTCTCGGGGACGACCGAGAGGCTTTTGGCTCATGTCGAACGTCGACCTCTGAGTCGGTGCACAAGTATGCAATTTTGTAAGAAGGCACGAATATACCATACTCCTCAAATCATATTTATGAACGCCTAGATCAAGGTCTTTTTAATTCTGAAACGTGTGAATATCTATCTGACTATGCGAAAATCCCCTTTGATTTCTGAGCTGACGTGTTCCTGCCCGCTTTCGAAATTCAAAAAAATAAGTATATGAAAACATTTCAAAAAAAATATGAAAAGGGAAACATACATATGCTAGTGTTCCAACTATGTGGAAAGTTTTGTGGTGAAATGACATGTTTGGTACTCTGTGCAAAAAATATCAATGCTCATTTTGGGATATGTTTGTTGCCATAAATAAGCATTGAATTTGTTTTTTCGTACAGAGCACCACGAATGTCACTTCACCATGAAAATTTTCCATACTGAAAAAACCAGTGCTCATTTTGACATATGTTTTCTACCATAAATGTTTTAATATATTTTTATTTTCGAAAACAACCGGAAGTGGTGAGCTTGAGAGTCAAAATGGTGGCCATCAATGTTTTCAACTTTCCTAATGCCTATCATTTGAGTGATCATGCTCCTATTGTAATCTCCACAAATGGAACCCACAAGAAACCTAAGTAAAGCTTCAAGATTGAAAATTGGTGGCTTATGGAATTTCACTTTCACACATGGTTGATCAATTTAGACAAACTCGGCCAATAGGTCTTTTACTGCCAGTACTAACAACCTTACAGAAGCTCTTAAGAGAATAAGAGGTGGTGCAGGAAGAAGAAACCTGCATTGCAGGAAATCAACATTCTTGAAGACCAAATAAAGCATATTCAAATGAAGAAACACACATGATCAAATAAAGTTGCTCTTGTGAACATGTATGAGCAAGGCGTGACTAAGCTTACTTAATTTTATTCTCAAAGTGCCAAAAACATTGGGCTAGAGATGGAGACATGAACACTACTTTCTTTCACCAAGCTGTCCTCAAACGCCGACGAAGAAATATTATTGTTTTTCTTAGAGACAAGCACAATGTTACGGTTTTTAATTTGAAGGTATTACATGTACTTTTGTCAATTATTTTTGCAGCCCTTTTCCTCTACAAATGCTAACAAAGGCAATCCACACATTATACTTTGATGCCTTTTTTACCGGGGTGTAATTTTTATCCCCAAGTAGATTGGGGATGGGATGGGATTTGGATTTTTTCTTTCACCCAATCGTCACAAATCATTATAAATAATTGTCCATCCCAATACACTAGCGTGAGGTAGAGCTTTTAATCTAGACAAAAATGAGGCAGTTGGTGTGGGATATCTAAGGATTATCACATCCAAAACTGGATTAGGAAACACACGGTACTTTCTTGGGATACAGGATAATCCGCAATCATTAGAATACAATCCAAATACATTAGAAGTAAATAAGGCCTGAAAGGTAGAGAGAGGGCAAATGGCTCTCGAGATACATGGAGCTCGTTTAAAAAAATCGAAAATGATATTTAGAAGTTTCAAAAAAGTCGAAAAAATGATAAATGTAGATAATAATGAGATCAACTGCTCTGGAAAAAAACTAATCCAAAATTCATTATAAAAACCATAGATGGTATATCTAGGAGTTGTGAACAGTGCACATCTTCAAAACTTAAAAATTGACAGATTTGTCATTTGTGTGTAGCCTAGAATATAACAAATTTAGAATTGAGATTTTGCACGATAGTGAGTTCAACTTTATCAACACCTACGATTTTTGTCCCCATTTTCTGAAACTTTAAAAATGCTCTTTTCAAAAAAAAAAAAAAACGGCCATCATGAAGTTGGGGCTCCATTTGTGGTTTGCAGTGAAAGGTAGACAACACATATGTACCTCGAAGCAGTATACATGTAATTGCTTCGTCGATCTTGAACTATGCAATTTCAGTAAACCTTGCCTATTTTCCGGTGTTTCCACTTCGTATTTCAAACAATAGAACCACCTCCATTTTTATAGAGAAGTTTACAACATTTCGAAATCATCACCCAGGCCTCTTGCTAGGTATTGGGCCTTGTATGATGCGGAATCGTCACCGGCCCTCTCGGCCGATCCGATCAGGGAAGCCCAACAAGGCCGTGGAACGATGCCGAGTCAAGTCGCCGAGCAACGCCGCCGCATTTGCCGCGGCGCGCGATCGCGGCCTATACCCGCGCCACCCTGCGCGCGCGCGGGCATTCTCGTCTCCAGGCGTTCATCGTCCTCTCCCCCTCTCCTGACCGGAGAGAAATTGGACGCCGGGGAGGGGAGGGATGGCGTCGTCGGCGGACTCGTCGCCCACGAAATGGGGCCCCAAGGAGCAGCGCAACCTCTACCTCCGCTGGTTCTACGCTCTGTTTTAAATAGCCGGCTATCACCCGGCTATAGCCCGGTTATAGCCTCGCGAGAGGTTCCGCGCTATAGAAAAGGTCTTTGTAGGCTATAAGGGTAATAGCCGCTAATAGCCCGGCTAAATAAATTTAGCCCCAGTTTAGCCCCTTAGCCGCTATATTCCCGCTCATGGATCCAAAAAATTTGGATCAAATTTGTCCCGCTCAGGCCAAATTTTCCCACTCGGCCCAATTTCGGGGACCAAATGTCAACCAGAGCCCTAAATTTTTCTTGTTCTCTCCTCTCTCTCCCGAAAATAGAACCAAGAGGGGTGGCCGCCATGGCATGTGTGAATTATTGATATGTATATACATATATATGTTGCCCACACATTGTTTTGTTCAATTATTTAGCAAAACGGCTATAAGGCCTTAGCCGCGCTATAGCCCGGCTATAGCCTTTCATAGCTTCTGAAATTGCCGGCGCTAAACACAATAGCCCGCTATTTTAAACAGAGGTTCTACGTCGCCGACGACGGTTAGTTCTGTTACATTTTGCATCACCCGTCCGGCCGTCCCTTGTTGGATTTTGATTTGAGTGTGACTGTGTCCGGTTACGGATCGCAGACGGGGACGGTCGGCTGACGGGGAGAGACGCGCTCAAGTTCTTCGCCATGTCCAAGCTCTCCGGGGACGAGCTCAAGCAGGTTGCGCATTTCTGTATCCTAGATATGGTTGTCTGTCCATGCGATTTGATCTACTGAAAACATGGTGTTGCTACACGAACACATAAGGCGTTACGCTTTATACAGACACCTCTCCTGCATACATTCATGTTCAGATCCTCTGTTGTCTGTATGAAGAAAAGAACCTCTGATGTTCCTTGGCTATTTTTATCCAAGAAGATGCATATATTTTTCTTTAACTGAATCTTCATCTTGGATTCTTGGCCAAGACAAATCTGTACCTCTCTGACCTATACCTATTTTTCCTTTGGATGTTCAGGTTTGGGCGATTGCTGATTCCAAACGTCAGGGTTATCTTGGATTTTCCGAGTTTATGACTGCTATGCAGGTTTGTCCTGCATGATACTGATTCTATTTCATTTCTGCGTCTGCACGCGTGGATATGTTCTTGCAACTGATACGTCAAAACTTTGAACGGATGGGAATGTGCAGCTTGTTTCTCTGGCACAGGCAGGGCAGGAGATCAGTCAAGACACCCTTGCACATGCAGGTATAGTTGATGCGCATTAACGGTCATTTTTCAGAGATAATAGCACAATAGTACCACTTTGACAGCAAAATTTACGGAATGATACAAGTCGACGTCTCAATCTCATTTTCATACAAGATTTTTCCGGAGTTTTCTCAGAATACCCAAATCGCGCTCTAACGCGATTTAGACAGCGTTTCTGACATGACGGGCCCACTTGCCAGTCTAATTAATATTCAAAATAATTATAAAAAATAAAAATATATGAGAAAATAATTTTTTTAAGGAGGAGGATTGTGGGCCCCACTTATCAACCTAAGAAAAAATTAAAAAATTAAAAAATGAAAACCCAATCCCATCCCCCTCCGCTGCCCTCGGATCCCACCGTGGAGGGCGGCATCGACACCGCGGACGGAGGCGCGGCCGCGGCCTGGGAGGCGGTCTCGACGACGAGTAACTCTTCGAGCGCGCGGCGCGGGGCGCTGTCGTCGTTCCCGTCGGCGACGCTCAAGACGTAGGGGAGCCACCGCGTGCTGCGGTGCGCGGCCGTCGTCGGAGCACGACGATGTGGGGTCGACGCGCTCGATGTCTCCACTGAAGAGGTGCAGGCGCTGCTGTCCCGGCTGTGTGCGTGCGCGAAGGGGAGCAGCAGCCAGCAGGTCGCGCCATGGTCCTCCGTCGGCGCACGTGCTCTGCTGATGCGCTCGCCGAGTTCGCCCAGGAGTGGCAGGCCGCCCAGGAGCGGAGCCGGCACGGCGAGCCCGCGGTGGAACGTCGGCGGAGGGGACTGCAAGGTCAACGGGGGGCGCGCCGGCGGCCAGGGAGCGCGGCCGGCGGCCAGGACGCGGCCGAGGGGCGTGGGCGCAGCGGCCAGGGCGCGCGGCGGCTGCCAGGGCGCACGCCGGCGGCCGGGGAACGCAGCGGCCAGGGGCCAGGGGGCACAACGGCCAGGGCGCGCGGCGGCGTCCAGGGAGCACGGCCGGGTGCCGCGGCGGCCAGGGCGCACGCCGGCGGTGGGCGGCAACCATATGTTTCCCACGATGAACTGCGCCACGGTGAAGTTGCTGGCCTCCGCGGTGCTCGTCATCACGTGGTGCCCCGGCCACTTGACTCTCCCGGCGACGGCGGCGCCAGGTCCCGTGTTCATGTACTCCCCGTAGTAGAGCGTGTCGAGCGCGAACTGGCCGTCCCACGCGAGCCACCCCTCCGGTCGCACCACGGCGTCGATGTACGACTGCATGAACACCACCTGCGAGTACTCCTTCCACGGCCGGCCGAGGTAGGTCTGGGTGGGCTTGGTCAGGTTGCCGCCGCCGCCGGCCTGCTGCTGCGCGCGGAGGAGGTCGTCGTGCGCGGAGACGTTGCAGAACTGGAAGGCGAAGCCGGTGTTCATGGAGCCGTTGACGCGGCCCTGCGCGGTGACGGAGTTCTTCTGGTCCGGGAGCGGGAGGCGCGCGAGGAGGGTACAGTTCTGGAACACCGCAGCGGCGTTGCCGAAGACGAAGTCCACGGTGCCGGTGACGCGGCAGTCGCGGTAGAACTGGCACTTTGCCACCTCCCTCTAGATTGGGTTTTCATTTTTTAATTTTTTTAATTTTTTCTTAGGCTGATAAGTGGGGCCCACAGTCCTCCTCCTTAAAAAAAATATTTTCTCATATATTTTTATTTTTTATAATTATTTTGAATATTAATTAGACAGGCAAGTGGGCCCGTCATGTCAGAAACGCTGTCTAAATCGCGTTAGAGCGCGATTTGGGTATTCTGAGAAAACTCCGGAAAAATCTTGTATGAAAATGAGATTGAGACGTCGACTTGTATCATTCCGTAAATTTTGCTGTCAAAGTGGTACTATTGTGCTATTATCTCTCATTTTTCATGGACTTGTCTGAAGAAACTATTGGCAGCCTTACCGTTTCTTTTCTGCTTCAGATTTGGGGAGTTTACAACCCCGGCAATGGAAGGTCTAGATAAGAAACTAGTATGTCTATGTCAATCTTTAAGTTCCATTTGCATCAGAAAATACTCCTGCAACAGCATAAAACCTTAGTTGTTTCACCCTAACTTATTTTTTATCTTTTGGATCCTAGAAGAAAAAGAGTTCTAGAAACAAGAGCAGCTCCGATATTGTTGGTATGAGTTGTCACATTGTCCTACCTAGGTTTGGAGTCGAGCAATTCTTTTTTCCAGGCTATTTCTAAGTGTTGTTCTTGTTTATCCTGCAGCATACCACCCAATCGAATCACCTATGTCAGCTAACTGGTTTAACTCGAAGTCGGGAAAGAAGGTACATCGGCTAGTTGTGTGCACAGATGGTTTAAAAAATCATTGTTGCTTCAAGAGTTGCATTATATAAAATATTTTCTGTTTTGCAGATTGCTTTGAAATCAGTTACCTCGATCATCGATGGACTAAAGAAATCATACATCGAGAAACTGAGGCCTTTAGAAAAAACTTATCAATATAACGACTTTGTTTCACCTTTGTTGGTGAGTCTTAGCATCTTGTCCTTCCCAAGTTACATTTGGTTTCACGCGTTTCTTTGCCTTTTCCACTAGAACTCTATAACGAAGCCAAGCGGTCGTTTGTACAACATAAGATGCTCCTATAATTGGGGCATACATAACAACATTTTGTTAAAAAAGAAGATTAGCAAACAATTTACCAGAAAATAAACACTCAAATACTATTCGCTGCGTCGTTTGTCTATGGAGGGCTCCTTTGAGCTAATTATGAGTCTCTGCTCGTGCTATATAAATATACTAATTATAAACAATGATTGCATTCGAACTAGCATTTCTAAGATAAGAAACGATATCTGTCATGTTATATCGAATTTACATGCTTGGCTTATATCATTTTTTGGAGCACCCTGGAGGAGTCCTGTCTTTTCATTAATCATATGTAATGTTTTTGAAGTTATCTTTTTTATAGACTAGCAGCGATTTTGATGGGAAGCCGATGGTCATGCTATTGGGTCAATACTCCACCGGAAAAACCACATTCATAAAGCATTTACTAAAGTCAAGTTATCCAGGTAAGCAAGATGGGTTGTTGTTCATTCCCTTTCCTCCTTTCTGCATTTAGACTTGAGAATCAGTTCTACCTTTGTTTTTGGCATCTCATCGTTCCTTGTCTACCATTTAATAGTATCTTTGATATTACTTCTTTAGGTGCCCATATTGGACCAGAACCTACAACCGACAGATTTGTTGTTATAACTGTAAGTTCTCCATGGAGATGTCAATGTCACTCCCTGCCTAACTTTGGTTAATGCTAGTTTGCATATTTTAGTCCAGTACGTATCTGATGATACATTTTTGCACTAATGCAGTCTGGACCAGATGAAAGATGCATTCCTGGGAACACAATTGCTGTCCAAGCTGACATGCCATATAGTGGCCTGTCATCGTTTGGAACGGCATTTTTATCGAAGTTTGAGTGTTCTCAGATGCCTCATCCAGTATATTCTCTGCTGCACTGGTAGTTATGCCACTATTTTTTTAAACAAAGTAACCGAAAATCAGCTTAATTTTGTTTGTCCAGCTACTGGATCATATTACCTTCGTGGATACTCCTGGAGTTTTATCAGGGGAGAAGCAGCGGACGCAACGCAGCTACGATTTCACCGGGGTCACATCATGGTTCGCGGCCAAGTGTGACCTGATCCTTCTCTTGTTTGATCCGCATAAACTCGACATCAGCGACGAGTTCAAGCGAGTGATCGGGTCGCTACGTGGTCATGATGACAAGATACGGATAGTTCTCAACAAAGCAGACCAAGTTGACGCGCAACAGGTGAATGCGCCTGCTTGTTGCCATGCCTTCCTCAATATTTGAGCATATTCTTTTATTCCTGAAAACATCGGAGTACGCTTATTTGAAGTTTTCATATCCCAAGTGGCAGCAGAGAGACTAATTAAAGCTGACTGAAAGCAACTGATATCTAAAAGAGAAAGCAAATAAACAATAACGTATATATCTGTAGTTCTGAAGGTTTCATATCCTAGTGCTAGATCATAGAATATTCTAATTAAGATCACTGAAAGCAACTGACATCTCAGGTGAGATCAACCACACAATGTTTAAAAAATATATGAAATTTTCGCATCACAAGTGGCAGCTCATCTGATATCTATCCACATAGATTGTAAGCAAACTGTCAACTTCGGTTATTTGTTGTATGTTTTCCAGCTGATGAGAGTCTACGGAGCGCTGCTATGGTCGCTGGGCAAAGTCCTGAACACGCCAGAAGTCATGCGTGTGTACATAGGGTATACACCGTTGTCAACTCGATCTGATCTAGTGGAGTATTTAACAATGCATCATCGTCAATGATGACAGACACTAAACTATCTTTGCACAGATCGTTCAACGACAAGCCGATCCGGGAGACGGCGGCCGGGCCGCTTGGCATGGAGCTCTTCGAGCGAGAACAGGAGGACCTGCTGTCCGACCTGAACGACATCCCCAAGAAGTCCTGCGACCGCCGGGTAAGCAAGCCGATCAGTATGAACAGAAATTGCTTAAGAAGTCACAGTATCCAGTTAACTTAAAAGTAACCGAAGTTTTTTGGCCGCAACTATGAGGGCAGATCAACGAGTTCGTGAAGCGTGCTCGGTCTGCGAAGGTGCACGCCCACATCATCAGCCACCTGAAGAAGGAGATGCCGGCGCTGATGGCAAGGCCAAGGCGCAGCAGAAGCTGCAGGACACCCTCGACGAGCAGTTCGCCAGGGTGCAGAAGGAGATGCGGCTGCCGGCGGGGGACTTCCCGAGCGTGGAGGAGTACCGGGAGACGCTGAGCGCCTACAGCTTCGACCGGTTCGAGCGGCTGCGGCCCAAGATGGTGCAGGGCGTGGACGACATGCTCGCCTACGACATCCCCGACCTCCTCAAGCAGTTCAGGAACCCCTACGACTGAAAGCTCGATCGTACATTTCTTGACAATCCATACGAGGGGAGCTAGCTCACCGGCCGGTTGCCCCGTTCGGAACACCGGAATTTCTCGTGGGGCAACAGCCACAGAAGTGACAAAACCATGTATGTCGTCCTTGCGGAAATTTCCGTGAAAATAGACCGGCTCTTGGCTTACGAACTGAGTGAGCATCGATCGTACATTCTGGGCTGCCCCGTTTGGGACCAGTACTGTTTGGGACACCGAAACTTCTCGTGCGTTCACGGGCAACAGAACCATGTCCTTGTTGAAATTTCCGTGTAACTCATGTGATTGCAAGGAGGAAATATACCGACTCGGGCGTAATCGAGAAGACGAAAGTTTTGCAAAATTTATCCAGGGGGCTCAGGATTTACGGTTGCCAAGGTAACGGAAAATACCACGGATTTATCACCTGAAATTTTGAAGCAAATACTATTTTTTTGAAACAAGACAAAAGTTTTGCCTTTTATATTGATATAGAAGGAGCAAACAACAGAGACCTAGTCCAAAATGAAAAGAAGATACAAAACCGGCCAGAGCAAAAAACTCAGCCGATCATAACTTCAACAACTGTGGTTTTCGGCCGGTTTCCCTCATAAACTGTCCAACTATTTTCGACTTTATCAATCAAAGGCATTGCCGAGGTTCGAAAAAAAAAAACTTCAACAACTCGGCCCTCGACATGGTCCAGCACACGCTGGAAAGGGCAGAAGAACAAGACGTAAGCCTCCTACTCAGCTGAAGGCGCAAACTCCACACCCCCTGGACCAGCCAGGCCCAAGAGCGCGTCGTCAACAGCGGCAAGGCTCGGAAGCAGGTTGTGGGTACGTAGCTACAAGACACAGATGTCTGACAGCAAATACTGAATTCAACTTATCACAATAAGTGTTACTTAAGATGTAAACTATGTTTGTACTCGAAACTCGGTAACGCGGTGATATGTCTTGGGCGCAACACCTCTGTACCATTAGGTCGTGTGTTCGAGACGGTTGTAGAACTATTTTTCACATTATTAGAGCATCTCTAGGAGATCAAGATAAGCCCTAGCTTGGAAAACTCCATCCGATGTGCGGGTTTGGACCATAGGCCGTTTTTACGGTCCGAACAAGTACGCATAACGGCCTGGCCTGAATCATTTAGGATTGGCGCTCCCAATACTTCCGCTGCGATTTATTTCTGTCGCCGCTAGGGTTAATTTGCTCCGGCGAGCAATTAGTCGTCGATTCCTCCTCTGTGAAATGGAGCACGGTCCGTACGGGCCTCAGCGATGCGGCGCCATGACGGGAGCATCGTTGCCGCCATTTGAGGGCTGCCGCCTCCTACGAGTACTCCGACTCCGGCTCCGGCTCCTTTTCCTCGCTCACCATGGAATTTCCACCGATGCAAAGTGCTGCCCTTTTCGGGACACCGGAGTTTCTTGTGAGATTCACGGGCAAGCGTACCATGTCCTGTCCATGTGTGGAAATTTCCGTGGAACTCATGTGGTGGCCGGCTCGGGCGTGTACGAGCCCGAAATTTGCACCGGGATGACGGCACTAGGTCGAGCCAGTACTACTAGTGTAGCAAGTGGTAGGTGGTGACCTTGGCTGCGCCGGAGACCGACCGGTTTAAGCGTTTACGCGGTCAGACCAGCGACTTTGGGTGCCGATTCGCAACAAAAGACTAGCGTTGCCACAAGTAGGGAAGTGTACACAAGGCCCAAGCCAAAGAACCAAAACCCTAAACTCAAAAAAAAAGAACCAAAACCCAACTTGGACCGGGAAATGTGGCTGCGACACGACTCAGATACCCATGCGATTCCCCGTCTCGTCCCCTCTCCATCTCGCTCATCCCCTTCGCCACCAATCCCCCGCCCTGGCCCTGCAATAATAGGCAGGCTCCGAGTCCCCAGTTCCCACCCACCAGACCCACCCCCAACCCTGTTCCCCTCCTCCTCCTCGCCTCGCCCCAGCAAGAACCCTAGCCTGACCGAGCAGCGGCGGAGGAGAGCTGCGAGGCCGCCATCCTGCAGTTGGCCCACGAAGCCTACCCACCCCACCAAACCCCCTTCCCGCCGGGAGCTTCACATCGTCCGTGCCCTTTTCCTCCACCGGTTGGTGAGCACCTAAACCTTTTCTGCCGGCAGCACTACAACTGAGGGAGTGAGGCCGCCGCTGCTTGGGGGATGAAGAAGCTGTACCAGGGGAAGGGCCGGCGCGTGCACCCGGCGCAGCCGCCCGCGCCGGACGCCGCGCTAGCGCTGCTGCCCGCGGCCCTGCTGGCGCTCGCGGCCGCGCTCACCGCCGAGGAGCAGGAGGTGCTCGCCTACCTGCTCTCCGGCATCGGCACCGGCGGCGGCTCCGCGGCGGGGCGACGCACCAGCACCAAGCGCCACAACGGGCCGCACCAGCCCGAGATGGGCTGCGGCTGCTTCGGCTGCTACAAGAGCTTCTGGGCGCGCTGGGACGCCTCCCCAACCGCCACCTCATCCACACCATCATCGACGCCGTCGAGGAGGGCTCCGCCGGACCAGCTGGAACACCGCGCCGCGGAGGGCACAGGCGCCGCCGCCGTGGCCGCCACGGCGGGCCCGACCTCGACGCTGCCGCCCCGGCGACGCGGCGGAGGCAGACGCCTGCGCCGTGGGCCTCCAGCAGGTCTGCTGCGTCTCCGACGGCGGCGGTGACGGCGACTACGAGGACGACGGCGCCGACAGCGTGTTCGACCACGACGGCGAGGAGGCCATGACCGACGACTGCGCCAGCACCGCCGCCGCAGGCGAGAAGAGCACGGTGGGCAAGCTGGTGCGCTTCATTGGCGAGAAGGTCTGGGGGCCCTGGACCTGATCTCACCTCCGCTCTGCTTACTGCTAGTTCTTGTAGATTAGGAAGGAAGGAGAACCACCACCAAGATGGTGCGGTCAAGGTCAGTAAGGCTACCAGTAGTAGTTGTTTTGCTCAAGAACACTCTTTGCTGTTCTTTCTTTTGATTTCTCGCACTCTGATGATGAGCACTCCCGAGGTCTGAAGGTGGGGGATTTAATAGGATGGTTTAATCCAAATCAAATTTCCCTTTTTCGTCCTCTCATGTACAATATTTTTGGACAGAGATCAGGTGACATGCGCATGGCATGTCACCATGTAACATGCGCCATTACATCTACCGTCCAATCTTCATCTAATGGCTAAAAACTATCCAAAATTTTATTTCGAAAATAAAACATTTTGGAAAAATTTGAAAAAATTCCAGTAAGTATAATATGTCCCGATCTATAATCTGAGAAAGTTTCAGCTCATTTGGATAATTGGTTTATCGTGAAATTCCATTTCAAAGTTTGATCTTAAAAAGCAATTATCTCCTAAGCGAGTGATCCAAATGACTCTAAACTTTCTCAGATTAAAGATCGGGCCATATTATACTTACTGGATTTTTTCAAATTTTTCTAAAATGTTTTATTTTCGAGATAAAATTTTGAATCGTTTCTAGCCATTAGATGAAGATTGGACGGTAGATGTAATGGCGCATGGTACATGGTGACATGCCATGCGCATGTCACCTGATCTCTGTCCAATATTTTTGCTCCCCTGGTTCAACAACAAGAAACTTCTTGCAACATCGTCGCCATTTCCCTTTCTCTGGCATTGGCCTGTTTCGTAGCTATGAACTGTCGATTGATTGATTCCTACTCTAATAGAATGATTGCTAAGAATCTGTTAGCTCTGGATAAAGCGCAAGAAAATGCTCAGTGCTTGCCTTCTCTGTTAAGTAAAAGCATCTGCGCACAGCCATTGTTGTTTTCTTTTGTAAAGATCTCGTTAAGCTTGTTTCCCCTGCACAGCTGCACTGCATTAGTGGGCTTTGGTCACATCTACTACCTGAAGGATGGAAATGGAATCACATGTGTTGTACTTTCTTTGATTGAGCTGGAGCTGTTCTCCACACCGATAAAGTTTGCCTTTAAACAGAAAAACTAAACACCATCACCACCAAGAACTTGAACGTGTACAAATTTGACCAAAAGAAGCAAGTTCGTCCCCGTGCTAGTACCAGCATCTTTTGCAAGCCCTTCCTTTTTCATCGAGACCTTCCTTTTTCTTCGCATTGGACGGATCAAAGGCATCCATTTAGATATTTTCTCCCCTTGCACTGCATTGGTACTCCTACCGACTAAACAGAATCCGAGGAGAATTGCTGCTAGTACTACTTTAAAAAAAAAAAAAAACGGCAGTCGTTCTGCCTTTGCATTACTAGAGAGGGGGAAAAATCCCTGTTACAGGGTACAAGAAGTGCCTAAGCATCGAAACACACAAGATGTCTAAAACACCTCAAAGAGCTGAAAAGCTCAAAACACGCCTCATCCTTTGTCTAGCAAGAACAACTCGACATCTGCCTTAGCCAGGCTGCTACCACATCTGAAGCCGCTAGTACTACTCTTAATGCAAAGCGAAAGCTATCCGTGATCTTGGCTAGAGTTGTTTCGCTCCCACTCTGCTCGGCGAGGACGTGTACTCCACAAGAATTTACTAGGGAATAGCTCTTTTCCTTTACTGCAACCAGTACAAAGTTTACTTCACTTTCCTGATAACACTAGCAGCCACCAAATTCATCTCAAGCTTTTCTAAGTACTAGCTTTCCTGATAAGTATTTTGTTTGGCAAAGCCATTATCCTATGATCTCATCGCTGATGCGCAGCACAAGCCGCCACCTCTAGTGCAACAAAATTGCATACGTGTTCTTTGGCACCAAAGCAGCTGCATTTCTACTGGCCAACCAAAAAGCCCGGAACCAAGGGGTTTGTTTGCAGGGGAGAAGCTGAAGGTTTACTGTAGCTGGTAGTAGTAAACCCTGGAAAGCGAAACTTGATGGTGATAAGGCCGAGGACAGACACGGAGGAGAGGAGCAGGTGACCTGACACGGATTTATCACGGCCTTCACTGTGGCGTGCTGCTCCAGTCCAAGGTACACAAGGGGAGCTCCCAGTACGCCGGCCGCAGAGGCAATACTATCATCAATGGAGATCGTCAATCAATTTAGATGAAGAGAGGGAGGAAGAAGCGCTCGCTATGCTCGTCGTTACTACTCCGTCAGCAGCGATTCTCTTTTTAAAGGGGAAGGCTTCAGTCGATGATCGCTAGCTGCTGCGAAGCCGAAAGAAAAGAAAGAAGAGCAAAGAAAATGAGGGGTCGCGCTTCTGCCTTTGCACGTCGCCCCTGGCATTGACGCCGTACCTCCATTATTGCCGCTCTCTGCATTTGTGTCTGCTCCGGCCACAGCTTCGGTTTTGATCTTCCGTCTCAGCCATGAATGTCGCGATCAATTCCTGTGGGAGGGTCATGAGTGGTGGCTGTACGATGTTGCATGGGTCCTGGTGTCGTAAGATTTGTGGACGCGTCGTCGCTCTGGGTGTGCCGTGAGGGACACTGGTGCGCACAGAGTACCCCAGTCAGCATCGACAGCGACGCTGCACTGGACCACTAGTGACCGGTGCTGTGGCTAAAAACGCCGGGAAAGCGAGCAAAGCAACAGGGCGCTCTGCACAAGTATGCATGGCAGTTTGCTTCTTGACCTGTGCTACGATTGACGATTTTCTTGTGCAAAGTTTGTTACCTTGTGTAAGTTGCGTAGGGCCAGTTCATTTCCCATGGTAAATGTAATACTTTCGAAAAAAGGAAAATGGATGCATCTAGCACTAAAATAATATGTTTAGATATATTCGTTTTTGCGAAATGGTACTGTTAAGCGCTGCACGTGTTTAGCCACGATGGTCAAACCACGACCGCGGTAGCTATAAACTAGTAGTAAGTATACTCCGATAACTATGCAACGATGCGACAGGATGTTAACACTAAATTACTAGTCTTTATCTAAAAAACACTAGTAAATTACTAGTACAAGCAGTAAGATTGAGCCGTGCATAATCAGACCCAACCCAAGCGAGCCAGGTAGCGACCCACATTGTGAAGGGCATGTTTTGGCCAAGAGCCTCAGTCTTGTCGAGGATTTGCTCTATTGGCCTTGTTTTCTAAGGCATAATCCGCATAGGCTTTGTCACCTGTGACGCAAGTAGGAGCAGCGTGCGGTCCTCGAGTGTCCTCCTGCTACCCAAAATGTGTTGTAGGATAAGAGGAGTGATGCGGCGGCGAGCACGAGGCGCGGGACTCCGGTGGTGTGGTGGGGAACCTTTGCTTTTGTTCGTTTCGGTAAGGCTGTGGACGACGAATCATGCATGGGTGCCCACCCTCCTCTCGGGCTCTCGGCTCCCTCGTTTGGCTTATTATAACAACTCGGAGCGTGCACCAGTTTTGGGGCGCAAATGTCGTGGGAACTGGGATTAATCCCATGCGCTGAGACTAGTCACAATGGGGAGTAACATAGAGTAGTAACATGGTGATGTTATTAGTCTATGTTACCACCTTCACAGTGGGGAGTAACATCATTGTGGTGTCATATAAGATCTTATTTATTGCACTATAGACTCATTTTGTCTTGATAAGTGTGATGTTACGGTAACTAGCTAAGTTACTCCAAACACCTCTCTCCTCATTAACTATATGCCACATAAGCAAAATGGTCTTGAGATGTGTGATGTTACTAGCTAAGTTACTCCCATTGTGACTAGTCTGAGTGAAATGGAGAGGGTGTGGCTCGGAATTTGGATCTCGAGGCACGTCTGCCTGACACCTGCTTCACGACGTCACGTTAGAGCAAGTACAATAAGCTTACGTAAGCAGGCTATAAGGGTTAAAATAATAGTATTTGTTGGATGACATGAAGGAGAGAGAGAGAAGAGAGAAGAGGAGTGGCTCTCATGCAAGAGTCAGCTCTAGCACGTGCTCCTAAACACTTTGTAAGAGTGGGAGGTGGGCCATATCTTAATAAAGTAGCATATGTTAGAGTATATGTACGGTTAGGATTGATTAGGGTTAGATCATCTTGTACTCCAAATCTCCTACCCTTGTACTCCTATATAAACCCCCACCAGGGTCCAGATCAATACAACAGAAATTAGTTATTCTAAAACTTCTACATGGTATCAGAGCGGTTAGTCTCACGACGCCGATCTTAGGGTTCTAAACACTTCCGCATCGCGCCGCCCCGGGGAGATCGATCTCTCCTCGGGGGCGCGGCACCCGGTTTAGATCAAAGATCTGACCGGTTCTTAGATTAGATTTTAGACAATTTTCAAAATTTTAGTTCCGTAGATTAGATATCCATTCTAGCCACAAATAAATCCCTATCCGCTCCGAGATCCTCTTTCGGTAAAACCAGTGCAAGATCGGTGCTTCAATCCGGCGGCGACTACATCCAGCGCTATAGCGCATCGGCTCTACGTGATCGAATCCAAGACGGAGGCAGCCACACACGCACGAGCCGCGTCCCGCGTGGAGGTACATGGCTCCATGCATCAATGCATGCACGAGGCCGCCGTGCAGCTTACGAGCGCTCCATCAGCAGGGCCATCACGCGAGGGTATGCACGTATATTTCCTGTACTAATCCATCGGATGCATGCGGGACTTCATTGATTTACCGACGACCGCGACACGCTTCTGCACCCATACGTCTTCAACATCATCTACTGATCTGCACTGCATCGAGCCTACTACACGAGCCGGACATCTACATCAAGCTGTACAACTACATCAAGATCTTCGTCGAGTTCTACATCGCCAAGATCTTCGTCGAGTTCTACATCGCCAACACAATCATCGCCAAGGTCTACATACACGTGGTCCGTTGATGCCGCCACCCAAAAAACACGCCGCTGCCGCAGATCCTGCCGCCGCCGCCAATGACCAAAAACCCGCCGCCGCCGCAAATCCCTGCCGCCGCCGCACAATGACACAAAAACCCGCCGCCTGCCTGCCGCCGCTCCCAAGAGAGTCGCTGCGCACGCCGCCAAAAACCAAAACCCCGCCGCCGCCGCCCAAAAACTTCGCCGGCGCTCTGCTAGGGCGATCGCACGATCGCCTCG
The DNA here is from genome assembly GCA_947311845.1 of Poa pratensis. Taxonomy (NCBI): domain Eukaryota; kingdom Viridiplantae; phylum Streptophyta; class Magnoliopsida; order Poales; family Poaceae; genus Poa; species Poa pratensis. The sequence continues at coordinate 6,678,776 of CAMZMU010000047.1, read as the reverse complement.
CCCGCCTGGTAAAAACCACGCCGCCGCCGCAGAAAACCTGCCGCCGCCGCCGCAGAAACCCTGCCGCCGCCGCCTCAAAACCCAAAACCGCGCAATTTTTTGCGCCTTCGGCTCTATCAGCTACACCGACCGCGACAACCTCGACCACAGCTACATCACGATCGGCTACCTCGACATCAACATCATACACACGTCTAAAACAACTCAAGAGCTCCAGTCGACAGCATCCGCGTCATCCCTTGCGTCCATGACACTCCCGCTGTGACTGCGGGGGGAAGAGAAGGAACCAGAAGGGGACGGCGATGATGACAAGGTGGAGGAGGCGACGGACGCACAGGACTTTTCCAGTCGCAATCGTCCGCTTCACTCCCGCTACGACTGAGCAGGAATGTTAGAGTATATGTACAGTTATGATTGATTAGGATTAGATCATCTTGTACTCCAAGTCTCCTACCCCCTTGTACTCCTATATAAACCCCCCATCAGGGTCCAGATCAATACAACAGAAATTAAGGATTCTAAAACTTCTACAACATATTCTTATATCTAACTATTGTACATGTTGGATATATGGTTGGCTATAGATGACATGATAATCTCATATAGCCAGCTGTTGGTTGTACTATTGTACTTGCTCTTAGCAGGTCTTTGATGAAGCTATATGCACCCTAGGTAGCACAACTTGCACAAGTAGTGCAAATTAGTCCCATAAGTTGTAAGATAGGAATAGTGGTACTACAACTTGTATTGAGGATGCAAATAGGTCCACAATCAATCTGTGACGGACATGTGGCGTTGCAATTTTTTGCGAGAGACCCCTCTATATTTTTTTATTTCCCACAATTGAATGCTTGGATCTCGAGGCTGACACGTGCTTCACGACGTCACGGTAGCAAGTCTTTGATCAAGCTCTTTCCATTTCCGCTGCACATTTAGAAAGACTGCTAGGGGCCTTGGGTGGAAAAAGAATGATAGTGTTTCTACTGTAAACATGCATAGCGAGAGTAGAACTAAGACTGGCCATAGCCTAAACATAGAGTAGAAATTTGGTGCTCCCAGGTGCTCTCACTATTTCTAAAAAAATTAAAAAATATATTTAAAAGTTTTTCAAAAAAAATCTGAAAAACATGCATGTTCACATTGAAATATCTTACAACTGTGTAAATCTCAATGAAAAATATTTTAGGTTTTGAGCTAAACAAAATGACAAATGTACATATCTGAGTATAGTGTAGAATATGCAGTTTTAAATTTTGTCATCTTTGTATAGCTCAAACGACATAGCGAAAAGTTGTTTTGACACCTCGGATTTTGTGCAATCTCATACGTATTTTGTAAAAGAAAATGCAGTGATCCCTTTTCCAAAAAGTTCGAAAATCACACTTTTGTGTTTCAAAATATTCTGGTATAATGTATACCGATCAAGGAAAAAAATTGCGTGCTATCAAAAATAGCGTGGCCCTCCTCTAGAAGCTATAAAGATATAGCGTGATTATAGCGAAGTTACATACAAAATAGCGTGATGAAAAAATGCGAGAAATAGCCCAAATATTAAGAATTTCAGCACTAAAACTTGTGCAAAGCAATACATGAATAACCAGGTAACCATATTCTGGCACAAATAAAATATGAGGCTTAAAAACATGAAAAACTAGTATACTAAAGACAAACTGTTCTAAACTTTAATCAGAATCATTGACATCATCTTTAGAATAACTATAAGAACCACCAGATTGCGCACCATCATCTTCACCTAACGTTATTTTCAGGCATTTGTTAGCGTAGCTATAACGTTACCACGTTAAGCGTGGTTTAGCGCGTATAAAACATAAATAGCGTCGTAGCGTCAACTTTAGGCTAAATATAACGTAGCCTCTTCAAATAAGTTATATCGTGCTATTAACCGGGAAATAGCGCGCTATTTTTTCGTTGATACCGATACATGCAAATATTATTTACGTAGGCACCAAAATTCGTATAAAAATATGTTTATATTTAGGCTACACAAAAAAGAAAAATTCGAGACATATAGGAGATTTTACTAATTTATATAGCCACAAATATCTTACTTTTCTGTCGTCTGAAATAAAACGTCTTCTCAACCGAACTAGAACGTCTTTTCACCGAAAGTTTGCAAAAATATATATGTACTCCAAGACTGAGATTTCTTAGTACCATATAGTTTAATTTTTTTTTTGAAAATCAAGTATCATTTTGAAATAAATTCAAGACTGAGATCACTCATGCCAAGGTGCACCAAATTCTCTCTCTATGACGTGTTTGGTTGTCTCATCTACATGCGCTATGCGCAAAATGGTGCACATTTAGTGGACTGAGCCACACCGAAACGCTATACTACACGATATTTAATGCATGCCAAAAGGTAGCCTGTTGAAAACGAACGAATCGATCGTTTCTCCATGATGAGTTAATGACAAGAGCGCGTGCCTCTGCCTCACACGCGTTGTGAAGCGCGTGAGACAGGAATTTTGGCTCCTACCCCCCCTCGTCGTCCGGACTCCGGAAACCCTATTTTCTAACCTTTTCCATCCGTTGTCGGTAGTGACGGCGGGCTCTCCTCCACCCCGACGCTGCCCCCACCCGTTACTCCGTCGCCAACTTTGCTCACGGCCGATGGTTCACTAGCCTCACCGTACAAAATGTGCTCAACAGGTGGATTTCGAGAAGATGCGCAAGTCATTCTCCCTTTTGCTTTCGACGTCCAAGAGCTTCAGCGACCAGGACTTCGTCTGCGGCTCTGTCTGTGGAGCCGGCGAGTTTACTTTTGACCAAAAAATACGTCTTACTTTAAAAACAGAAGTAGTACTATCTCTATGTTATTTTGCATTAGGAAGATAATAACACATGATAGTGTCATATGTCACTAGTCTAAATTATTCTCCTCCACTATGACTAGTGTCATGTCTAGCTCATTTGATTCATAGATACTCCCTCCGTTTTTTAAATATAAGATGTTTTAGCCATTTACCACATTCATATGTATCCACATGTATCTAGACACGATTTAGTGTGTATGTTCACTCATATTAGTCCGTATCTAGACAACGTGTACAACACCTAAAACATCTTATATTAAAAACGGAGGGAGTATATAAATATGAGACTTGGATTGACTTATTTATTGTTTCCTTATAGTGAAGAAATTTTCCTTATAGTGAAGAAATTTTCCATAAGGGCCTGACTTATTTATTGTTTCATAAGGTATTTATATTATAAGATTCATCTCTATGTTATTTTGCATTAGGAAGATAATAACACATGATAGTTTCATATGTCACTAGTCTAAATTATTCTCCTCCACTATGAGTAGCGTCATTCTCGCTCATTTGATTCATAGATATAAATATGAGACTTGGATTGAGATGCCATGTCCAATAGAATCTTATGGAAAGAGGAATTATCTTTCATTATAGTGAAGAAATTTTCCATAAGGGCCTGACTTATTTATTGTTTCATACGGTATTTATATTATAAGATTCAAAAGTTTTTTTTCGATAAGATGCGATTCGACGAATCAAACATATTTCGTAGGAAAATTTTCTATAAGATCTCAATCTTACATAAATCTTATGAAAATCCCCATGGATCGAAAAACTCTCAATCACATAAATGCATTCCACCGGAATTGGCAGCCCCATTCTTTTCCAAGGGCACATACATGAAATTTCTAAGAACTGAAATCCTCTAAATATTTTACGAATAATCATTTGGTCCAAAGAAGCCCCGACCAGAACGGATATTCACTTTGGAGCTCGGGCTCATATGCTCCGTTATGAGCAAAAAAATTTCAAAATTTGAAAACTCATCAAAAAAATCTGAAAAAATCATGCACGTACATGACCATGGTACGCACCACCGTATTTTTTTTCGCGCCGAAATGACATCGTACGCGACCTGTACAAAAATGACAAATTTCCTGTCAGAAATTCAAAATTTGAATCTCATTTTCTGACAGGAAATTTGTCATTTTTGTACAGGTCGCGTACGATGTCATTTCGGCGCGAAAAAAAATACGGTGGTGCGTACCATGGTCATGTACGTGCATGATTTTTTTCAGATTTTTTTGATGAGTTTTCAAATTTTGAATTTTTTTTGCTCATAACGGGAGCATATGAGCCCGGGAGCCAAAACTGCACTCTTCCGACCAGAACTGCTACTCTACTCATTCTAGAAATAGATGCCTGGAAGACTGAACGAGGAAGGCATTTTTTGCGAAAGAGACCCTAGAATTAAAAGAAACATCGAACAATACAATGAGATGCCCATCGTCTTCAGCCTCCAGACCCTGTTAACGGCGCGCCGCCGCTGCCGCTCCTCCCTGAGCCGGTCTGACGTTGTTGGTTGCAGACGGGAAGTCGTCGAACAGGTCTAGAAGACCACATTCGTCCCGTAGACGAAGAAGAAGGAATAACCGTCGATGAAACTCCTCAACGATCCGAATATCCCCACATCCAGAAGAAATCCTCGAGAACCACACGACTCACACAAGTTCTCGCTGCCGGAATGTGACTGAAGCCGGGAAGACTTTATTGAACAAGCGCCGCCACCACCATCTGAGCGCCTCCCACAAACCTTTACCCTAACACCAGAAAACGGATCCCTCCTCCGACGAGTAACAAGATCCGCCGTGCCTCCATGGCCCGAAAGCCAAAGAGTCGGGGCAGATCAGCGACAGCACGGACGGGAGGCGGGGAACCCTAAGCGCCCGAGGGAGCTCTCGGGGGCGAAGCGGGTACGCGTTATTCCACCATCATAGTACATAGTCAAGGCAAAAACTTAGCTACTACTGAAATACTACCGAACAAAGAGCCTTGATTTAACTTTTTGCGTCCGTTTTGGACCAACTCTCGCTCTTACCGTGCGGATGACGGGAGAGGCTTCGTATCGGCGACTGAAATTTCGGTGCGTGCCTGGTCGCGATCACTCTCGTTTCGTCTATTGCCGTAGCTGACTCGGACGGAGAACGGAACGGCGGCGAAGAAAGAAGCGAAAGCAGAGCGATCAGTCAGCCACAGGTCGCTGTACTTCGTACCACGAAGTTCGTTTGTTCGTTCGCCTTGAAATGGTCAGCAGCCAAGAAACTGTGCAGCCGGCGGCGTGTCTCCGTGTAAGTTTTGGAAAGGGACATGTCGAGCGAAGCCAATGTCAGTTTCAAAAGAAAAGAAAAAAGAACAAGGCCAAAGGCAGGTTTCAGTTTGAGTCTGCGACTGCGCTGGAACGAAGCCAGGCTCGCTGAATCTCATCAATTGTGAAAGCCAATGCCTGAGACTGCCCAGAGCAAAGTAGAATAAGTTGATTTATCTCAAAGGCCTGCAAAAACGTTGGCAAACAAAAGGTTGCATCCAAAGAGGCAAGTGCATAGTCTTTGCTGTTTTGTGCAGAAAGGACGTGGAAATTCGGTATATCCAATGCCGGCAGAAGAATCCGGTATCTTACTGGAAAGAAAGGACAAGCTCTATATGTGACAATGGATCGAACCGAATGTCGAAAGCCAAGATGGACGGCACCGAAAGACCGGAATCTGTGAAATAAAAAGAGAGTGTATCTATCTACATCCAGTTCTTCAACGATCTTCAGGTAGCAGCTCAAACTTAGAAACACAGTACACATTGATGAGCATGACGAAGTTCAAACAATAACTGTGATCATCTCACTTCATCCATAACAAATACATCTTGATCACGGCTGCGTTAGCCGGCTTGATATAGTGGGAAAGTGGTAGCGGGCCAAAACTGAAGATCGTTAACTTTCCTACTCCTGAGATGCTTTTAGACGAGCCTTGATCCACACCACGAGAGAGGCTAGCTCTTCCTTGCAATCGAGTGGCCAAGATCTGGATATGCCTGATAAATTTGCCATGAGAAGTTGAGAGCTCAGAGGTAACACAGAAATCAAAGGGTTGTAGAAAAAAATCATAAAGCAGAAGCTCGTCTGGAGAGGGAAGCAAAAAGGAAGATGCAGAAAATTACCTTGAACTCGCAACTCATACCAGCACTTTGCAGAAATGGTGGGCCAGCTTGACCAGCTTCAAATAATACTACTCTATCAGCCACTCCATGTGACCACATAATAGGTGTCTGCAAAGTACCGGGAGTAAAATTTCAGCCAAACAAAACTGGTGCTCTTATAAAATGAACTGCGCATATCCATATAGTGAAGGGTTCATCTAACATTCTTCAAAGTTCACTAGTTTTTTAAGTGAGTGCATCCATCTATCAATCAGGCTAATTGCATTAAGCATATTTAAAAAATGCCTGCAATCTGTGTGTTTTCCATCCATATGTTCTTGTATAGAAAATTGAATGCTATATGATGTCAGTCCAAAGACCATTAACACTGCTTAATGTAATAGGTTAAGTCAGACATCATATCACGTATATTGTTGTTTTTGTTCTGCTTCATGATTTCGAGTATTTGATGTTCTAATTTGGAATTAATTTCTGCAGGTTGAAAGTGGTGATCTCATTGCATACGGATTAATCCCAGAGTTTGTTGGTAGATTTTCAGTTCTTGTTAGTCTATCTTCTTCAGTGAAGATCAACTTGTTGAGGTAAATTGTACCGCATGGGCTCACACGTATGTTCCTTTGGGTTCTTTTGTTCATGAGACATGTGATGATTCGATTTATTATGGTTCCCATGGTTCTTTTACAGGTCCTATGTTTGTACTGTCTTACCCCTGTTGCACACTGTTTTGCATTTATGCATGCTTAACATTAGCAATCCACGGTTCATGGAAAATTTGCTTTTCTTATTCCGTTGTCAGTGACATAATTCTGTCCTAAAATTTGTCTCAGACATGCCATCATCTGAAGCAAACAAAATTGGTGTATATGCTACCATAGTGTTCAGTTACTATGCGGAGGCCTGAATCAGTTTACTAGTAATGAGTACTAAGGCTGGATGGTAGTTAATGGCTTATGGGTTAGCATGTCTATTTGGTGACCATAAAAGATCCGCATACCATTCTAATGGACTGACCTTGAAAACATGGTTTACCTGATTTGCTGTTCGTTTGGTTCGCGATTCTCATTCGTTATTCGCAATTCACCTTGTACACATCGGATTCGCTAGGGGTACACCCATCTTATACTCGCGAATCAGTGACCAGTTTCTCTCATAGGTTTGTAAATTGCTAATGGCATCCTTCAGGGTTTAATTTAACATTCTTGTGTACAATAACATCATAGTTTACTGGTTAAAATAGAAAAGTAGATTGGAGCTAATCATCATGGTACAGTGTTCTGTCTAATTCAGTTGCCACGTTAAAATGATCCATTTGCCGAGTCATACGTCCTAAGTCCTAAGGTGGGGAACATCGCTTCTTCCTCGTACATGTAATACTTTATATGTATATGTGCAGTTCAAGAGGCAACACTGGATATCATGTTTCAAGTACCTACTAGGAAACACCTGAAGTGTAAAATATAGTGAATTTCAGCTGGCAATGTTCAGGTCAGTATACTTTTGTCATCCAGTATATTGGGTGCCCAAACTATAATTCAGTTGTTGAGTATGCTCATATTGATCAAGAATTATCGCAATCAGCACATGGTTGTTGAGGTGTATCCACAATGATGGATCCTGGGCATGGCCTTACCAGGCTGAATTCCAGCAGTGTTCGGAAGCATAAGAACAATTATTTCTACTAAAAAGGTGATGACAAAGCAGGACATAAGCATCGCCAACCACATCTCTTGTCGACTAGTTACTCAATTTTAACCAACCTATATATCTGTGATCATGTGCTAAACTAAGAAGAATGCATCAAGGGACAATAGTGTGACATACTTTTCTCGCTTCGGCTGAAATCCTCTCGATGACCGACGAACCGAACGGCACCCAGCCACTGAACACTGCACCACCTCCTAGCTTCTTCGGATAGAGCAAAACACTTGCTAATGTTAAAGCACCTGCCACCCGAGACACAATGGCGATACTTATATTAGTTCAGTGCACAAAAAGCTTTGCACTCTCCGGTAAACAAGCAACACAAACGCAATGCATCAACCCTACCTCCTTGACTGAACCCACAAACAAATATATTGTCAGGATGAATCCCAGCGGCGACCTCCTGTCGATCATGGCGTGCACATTCTCCACAGCCTTCAGAACCCCACCCTCGTCTTGCGGCGAACCCTGCTCGTAACAGATTTGGGCCAGATCAATGACTACTGTTACAACTAATTGTCTCGTCTGCTTAAACAAGTGGGAGAGACTGAATGACTGAACTCACAACGTTCATGGGTAGCTCGTGGATGTCGAACCAAGACGGCATCACAGCGCCATCTGCAAGAACAAGAAGAAAATGTTTGTTCATCACAATTAGGTGATTAAATATCTGATGAAGCAGAGCAAAAAATTCCCTCAAAATTTGATGTTGTAATGGTGGGAGTGGCGAAAGCTAGGAGGGGTGGCCGGAGGCGTACTGTTGCAGGAGACGGGGGCGTTGGGGGCGGAGGGAAGGCCCACTTGGTGAGGCGGAACTCCGGCGAGGAGAAGAAGGTGCGGATGGGCTCGTTGGCGGGGCCGGAGTCGCCGAGGCCGTGGAGCCACAGCACGAAGCTTCGGTTGCGTGCAGCCATGGCGCCGTGGACGATCTGTTCGGGGAGGCGGGACGGCTGCGCGCGGCGGCGGAGCGAGGCGGCGAGAAGGGCAGCCGCGGCGATGGCGGCGGCGAGCGAGAAGAGGAAGCGGACGAGGCTACTCATGGGTCGTGGGCCGGGCCGGGCCGAAGTAGCCCTACTGCTAGCGTGGTTGTTTGCTTGGATTCAGTTCAGAACAGAGAAATGTACACGATTACAGTTGCAGAGACTTCAAATTGCTCTGCACGATCCTCACAAAAATGTGCCCAACACCCATTTGACAGCCACATGTGACAGTTTATCGAAGCATCAATGATTGACAGAGCAAGTCACCCGGGCACACTAATTGAGAGCAGATAACAAAGTCAACTAGCAGTATCGTAAACCTTTCATTGGATCACGTTCCAAAGTATACAAGTGATAATATAAACTGAGGTTCAGTTCACTGATGTAGTGGTAATGTACACCACATACAGATGGTACCCATAAATCTGAGAATTAGCTAGTGGAAATCTTTGTGGTCAGGGTGACGATGATGGTCTTGCAGCTTCAGTTATTTGAGGGGTCCCTAGACGCTCCAGTACCCATTGTCGGAAATACTGGAGCTCCTCATCCACCAGTGAGTGCCCAAGAGTAGGATAACCCTGACAACATGTCAGGAAACAATATAATCAGAGAAGGTCAACAATCGAATCTCCAATCTTGCAATATATTCGTTTTGAAAATTCGTTTTTCATGGCCTTCGAGTATGTTTGTCCCCCCACCTTGAACTCGCAGGCCATGCCAAGCTCTTGTAGAAATGCGCACCCGGCGTGCCCGGCTTCAAACAGTACCAGCCCGTCTGCCATCCCATGTAACCACAATACTGGTGTCTGCAGGTTTTCAAGAATTCAGGATTGACATTAAAGACATCACAGTTGCAAGAGGGTTTAGGTAAAATATATTCAACTTAGTTATGGTTGCTGGCTGGGCTGTTATTACCTTTCTGGCTTCAGGTGGCACTCTCTCGGCGAATGATTTGCTTAGAGGAACTGATCCACTGAAAACAACACACCCACCTAAAGTTTTGGGGTAGAGAAGAACACTTGCTATGGCCAGAGCGCCTGCAGAAAGTTAATGGAAATCACAGTCCTGTCAGTACTATCTAGAAATCAGAAATGGTGGGTATAGATTTCAGTGCTTTACCTCCTTGGCTTAATCCACAAACGAACATGTCTGTAGGACTCGTCCGGCGGCCACTTCTTTGTTTATCATTTCATGCACATGCTCAACGGCTTTTAGGACTCCCTTTTCATCTCTAACAGTGGTCTAACAAAGTTGTGCCAATGAGCAAACTAAATAAATGATATTGTAGCAGAAGTTCTATAAATGGTTAGAGGAGTATATCCAGGCTCCAGATACTCTGCTGTTATGACTTGTACAGTGATGTGTCCTTGAATGATCATGAGGATTCAAAAAGGGTTAATTTGGTGCAAGATGTTTGTTCTAACGCAAAGTGCTCAAATACGGCACTCCATATTTTAAACCTTCAAACTGATGAGAAAATGGTGTCATACATTGTTCTGAACTAACAGAGCAACAGATACGGAACCTCAAATTCTTATTAATCATACTCAAACGAGTATCATTTACTTGTCATTTAGCACTAACGATTCCAATTTACTGGACAGTAAGCAACTATGAGAAGTAATCCTGATCTCTGACGCATGTATGCTCTGCACCTCAGAGTGGAGCCTCAGGCAGATAACACTAGCCAACATTCTAGCTGCAGCGCAAGCTGCTGTGGAGCAACGAATCTAGCTTACAGTGTAAGTAAATACTAACGGAACGGCGAGCCGTTATTGCTGGGGTAATTTTTTCGAGAATCATTGCTGGGGTAATTGAGCAAGAAAATTACAGCGGTTATCGGAACCCCTGGGATGCCGAACCAAGCAGTGATCGCCTCATCACCTACAACAACATCGCAACTGAACTCAATCAGAGATGAACCCCTGGGATGTCGAGCAACGTCCGGTCACTGCACGTACCGTAGCCGGCGATGTGGGTGGTGGGGGCGGTGGGGAAAGACAGGCGGAGCTCGGGGGCGGCGGAGAAGTAGGGGGCGACCTGGGCGCGGCTCTGCTCGCCCGTCTCGGCGGAGCCGTGCAGCCACAGCACGAGCCCGCGTGCCGCCACCGCCGCAGCAGCAGCAGAAGGAGGCGCCATCCGGGGTTGGGGGTTGTCGATCGATCGGCGGCGTGGTGGTCTACGCTGATGAACAGTGCGTGGGAAGCGGGAGGGAAAAAGATCACGCCGTTGGTGTGGGCCTAACTGACGATGCGTCGTGCCGGTGCTCTGCAACTGAAGATATTTTTGTTCTACACTACTGACATATCTAGCTCGCGTGTGAATGTGGCTCCGTGGAGTGACGGCGATGGTCGACCGGCGGCGACCCGTGGGAGGCATCGCCGCTGCCGGTGATCGCCATTGCCTTTTGTTTCTTGTCACTGAAGAGCGGGCCGCGACCAAGGGGCGATAACCAAATCTCGACTTGGCTAAGCTAAGCTAAACCAACCGTAGCTGCATCGGTAGAATTTTTTTGTTGTTCAGATTTACCTACAAAACCATAATAACTGCTCACAAGAATTGTTATTCCGCGTGTTCATATGGGTGTAAAACAAACTTTGCATTCTTGTTAAGCAATTAATAAAAAATTGGATTAAGCCGGTTAAATAATCTATTATACGCAGAAGAAACTAGTGGTAGGAGTTGCGTCAACCTCCATTCTCCAAAGATGCAATGCCTATGATTTTAGTGTGTCACCGAGACATTCGTGCTGATGATAACCACGGCTGTGATGGAATTCGATCGGCCTGACTATTCTCATCATGCCGTGGGCTAAAGCTAGCACCGAGAGGTGGCAAGCCGTTGAAGTGTTCGCAGTCCTACCACGTTCCATATAGTACCTCCCTCTAAGGGCATGTACAATGCAAGGTGCTTATGGAGGTGCTTAGAAAAATAAACCGATTTTTGTCTAAGCACCAGTGCTTATTTGTACTAGACAAATGCTTAATTAGGCACCCCTCCTATAGAAATAGGCACAGGTGCTTATGAAAAAGCTTGGTTTATTTTGTAAGCACATATCTAAGCACCTTGCATTGTACATGGCCTAAGAAGGCATCTCAGGGTCTTGGTGACGGCCATCTCAATACATTTGAAAGGCACCAACAATGTATCACATGAAGAAACTTGCATGCCACAATTCTTTGTTTTTCTCCAATGCCTCACAGCTCACGGAAATATGGAACGGGGAAGGGATGGAAATTAAGCCTAGCATGGCACCCTTGGGAGGATTGTTGCTCTTGATCTACCTGTACATACATATATATATATATATATATAGCATAGAGATGTCGTTATGGAAGTATGAGTTTGCATGAGTTTTGTATTCAATCAGAGCTCATGGGGCAACAACTTTGCTTTCATGCATCTTCGTTTGTTGGTCATTTAAGAATTGTGAGTACAAATTACTCTCAGTATAAGAAATGCTAATCCGCGACTAGAATTAGTTATGCTGTAGCGAGAAATCAGTGTAAAATAAATGCACGATGAATCACACGAAGTTGTGGATCCCCACAAATCCATGAAAGATAAATACACCTAAGCGTTTGGTCTACCGCATAACAACATTTTAGGATGGTATAACGCTATAAATATGTCTCGACAAGCTGTGAAATGAAATTCACTTTTAAAACCGAGACATGGATAAGATTTAGCACCTATTTATGCCATGTGTCTTTTCATGGAAAGCCAACCATTTTATTTTCTTAGAAACATCAAATTAAACCATAGACGGGTGTGCTTACGAGGTTTCTCAAGATGACTATCTAAGAGCATCTCTAGCAGAGCCCGCAAAAGGGAAACCCGCAAAACAGTTTTGCAGTTCGCGCAACTCGCGGTTTTTTGCTCAGAACGCCGCGCGGCGGAGCAGAACCCGCAAAGCAGAACCGCAAAACAGTGTTTTCTTGAACCGCAAAGCAGAACCGCAAAACAGTGTTTTTTTGCTCAAATTGCTTACAAATTCGACATTAATATAGCAAATTAAAGTAGTTTCTTGAATCTAAAGACGGCAATTAACTAGTTTTCCATCCGTGTGACCAAAAAATTGCTTCCAAAACACCATGGGCATCATCGAAAGGCCCTACACCGTGCTAGCACCTCCACCACCACCGACACCTCCACCATCACCTCCACCACCGCCGAGACCTCCACCACCGCTAGCTTTTAGCATCGCTTGTTTCATTCGATGCAATATCTCCTTCCTTGCGATGTCATGCCACTCCAAGGTGACTTCGTCCATGTCACTTCGGTTCATCATCATGATCTTGTTCTCTTCGGCCAAGAGCTTGGCCACGGACTTGTTCTCCTCCGCCGAGGCTCTTTTGGCCTCAATCTCGATCTTCCGCTTCCCTTCTTCACGAAGCACCTCCCACTTTTCTTTCTTCTCTTGAGCTTTCCTCTCGGCCAATTGGTACTTTGCCTCCAATGTCTTGGCCACCATGGTCTCATTAGATTTCACCATTTCATCGAGCTTCTCTCTCAAGCTTGTTGTCTCAAGTTGCTTTGCCACTCTTTCCTTTGCTTTCTTGTTGCCTTCGGGCTTGTTCTTGTTCCTCCCACCTTGATCATCATCGGAGTCATCCTCAACACGTATTTCCCCTTATTTTGGCTCTTGGTCCCTCAACTTCCATTTCTCGCTATGTTGGAGAATTTTCCAACAATGATCAAGGACAAATGGCTTCTTCTTGGATGCGGGCATGTCCATGAACCTCTCTCTTGCAATGCGCTCCTACAATGGTTACATGTACCAATGGTGAACAATAGCAATGGTTACATATACCAACGGTGAACAATAGCAATGGTTACATATACCAACGGTGAACAATAGCGTTGGTAAACAATAGCAATGGTTACATATACCAACGGTGAACAATAGCAATGGTTATTTCACTCACCCAATCACCCTCTATGGTACCACTCGGAGGAGCATTAATCACTTGTTGCAAACATCCACTCCACCGGGAACATGTTGTTTTGATCGTTTCCCAACGGCCTTGTAGTGATCGAAAGGTCCGAGGCACCGTTCGGCCATTGCGTGGCATGAGTTGGAAGAACTTGTCCTCCACTCTTTGCCAATACCGATCCTTGGTTTGATTATTGTCGTGAGTTGCATCGAGAGAAATACTCTCCCAAGCACGGATCAATGTTTGGTCCTCCAAAACGGTGTAATTCGTACCTCTCCGGGAAAGTGTTGTCCCCTCCACCTCCTCGACCTCGTTGTCTTCTTCGCCCGCACCACCATCGACGCCACCGTCGGCCTCGTTGTAGCCGAAATTGCCGAGCGGAGAGTTGTTGATCTGAACCGACCCAAGGGCGTCCATGAAAGCTTGCGTGCTGCAATTTGGAAGAACAATTTCGGTAGTAGCAAGCATAATTTCACAAATAGGCGGTAGTAGCAAGTATAATTTCACAATTGCAATGTCGTTGTTCATACCTTTCGGTCCCGGAGACATTCGCGGGCGTAGGTTCGTCTGCAGCAGCGGCGGCGCTGCCCTGACCTTCCGCACGGGCGTCCTCTTCTTCGGAGCCGCGGCGGCGGCGGCGCCCACGGCAGCGGCAGCGGCGGGAGTAGTAGCAGCGGCAGCGGCGGCAACGCCGGTAGCCGCAAGTAAGATTTGGGCCGCGCCTGCAGTCCCCAGCCTTCTCCGCTTCGTCTGCGCCAATGGAGGAGCAGTGGCGGCGGCGGCGGTGCCGAGCTCGGCCCGGCCAGCTGGATCTGTCAATGGCGTCGTCCCGACCGGGACGGTCACCAGGTACGGGTCGGAGGAGCTCATGGCGCACGATGGCCGGAGTGGGGGAAGAGAAAGCGGTGGCGGAGGCGGCGGCGGCGGCGGTTCGGGGGCTGAATCTTCCTTCGCGCCAACGATAGAAGAGGATGCGGATCAGTCTGCGGGCCGGTGAGGAAAACCTAGATTTCACGGTTTCGAGGGCCGGATTCACGGGGCCCCTCAAAATCTTTTGCGGGTCGGAGAGTTTTGAGGGTTCTGCTCTTTGCGTTTTTAAGGATTCGAATCCGCATCCGGCGGTTATTTTGCGGATTTGCCCTTTTGCGGGTTCTGCTAGAGATGCTCTAAAGTTGTCTGCGAGAACCTTTTTCACCTCCCAGGTCCAGAGCCTGTGGATCTGGATCCAGATTTGCCTCCGGACACGTTTTGTAAAACACGGATAATGTCATAAGGTAGAAGAGAAAAGGCGATTGGGCGATGAGCCTTGCGAATTGGGGTCTAGTGCGATCACACATCCCCATCCATGGGTTGATACTAAGTCTATTCTCACATCTACACACAATACAAATTTTCAATATTTTTTGTCAAAATTCTCAAGTATATCCACTTATTTATTTTTCGAAATAAAGAGCTTGGTGGGGACTGGGGAGTGGAGTTGGAAACAAATTTAGCGATAAATGACACACCATGTTGTTTAGTAAGAACTCCTGGTGAACTTTCAGATAGTTTACAATTGCAATAACAGGCACCCACACAACTCTAAGCTAGTACTCCCTCCGTTTATCAAAATAAGCCGTATGCTTTTAGTGAAAAGTCACCATAGTACAATTTTAACCAATTTAATATAGAAAAATATTAACAATTACAAGATTTAATAAACATGCTCTGAAAATATATTATTTGGTGGGAAATCTTTATATTTTTATCAATATGGTTGGTCAAACTTAATATACGTTGACTTTTAGCTAAATTTATAGATAAGAGACAGAGATAGTAGAAGCAGAGCACCATGATCACCCCGCGGCTTTGTCAGCCTCAGCGTGCTACCTTGTGGAAAGATGAAGCCGCAACAGGAATACTTCCTCCTATGAACCCCAATGCTAGCGGCACGGTGCTGGTGTCTCGAACGGGCGCGGGAGCGGTGGCAGGGAAGACGGCGTTGCGCATGGTCTGGCCGGTGAGAGGAGCCGGGGTGGCCTGCGTGAAGGAAGCACGGCGGCGAGCGTTGGGATGTAGAGGCCGTGGTCGAGCACGATCGTGTCGCGGCCATGGAGGTCGGCATCGTCGAACACGAGCGCGCCGGAGTCTTGGTTGAAGACGCTCCTGTCGAGGTCGTTGCCGAGCACGCGGTCGTCGTCGAGGGCCATCGTCGTGCTGCCGTGAGCGGGAGGCGCGGTGGAGATGACACGGGCCTCGAGGTTGCGTCGGAGAGCGTGGGCGACGCGACGAGAGGAGGCGGGGCGGCGGAGGCGGCGTGCGGGCCGAAAGCACGGGCGTAGGCGGAGGAGGTGGTGGAGGGTGCGAGGGTGCTGCGGTAGAGAGGAGCCGCGGGGGAGAGGACGGCGCTGCTGCGAGCGGGAGCGGGGTCGGCGGTGTGGCCTCGAGCGGGAGTGCGGGCGGCGGCGGGGTCGGTGACGGGGAGCCCGAGGTGGTTGTCTCGCTCATCCATGGCTGGATGTGGACTTGGGTTGGTTGGCGTGGGGAAGGGGGGTGGAATGGGGGGGGGGGGGGGGATGTGCGGCGGGTGTATTTATCTGTCTTGTTCCGCGACGGGCGGGTCGGCCGCGGCTGCTGGCTGCTAGCGCTGGCCTGCTGCATTGCAAGGGCATGAGGGCACGAAGCCAAAGTCTTTCATCTCAAGCAAGGGGAGGGCACGCACACGGGCCAGGTTGCTACACATCGGGCGTCCGCTCGCTCCCCAGTCACTCCAATAGTTAGATCTAGGTTGTCCGCTCGCTCCCAGTCACTCCAATAGATCTAGGTCTCTCTCTCTCTTGCCCCTCTGCTGACACTTGTGAGTCGACTCTGAGACATGCTGCCGCCTCTTGCCTTCTCTCTCTCGGCCGGCCGGTGACCCATCCTTTGTGGAGGCCGGTCCGCTCTTGTTCCCCATCTAATTTGCTCGACAGATCTGGAGGCCAATTCCTCTTCCAGTGGCGCGACGTGGGGTTGCCTACAGTGGGCGTCCGCTCCTAAGCTCCCCAGTGACTCGATCTGGGTCGTCCATCCAACTCGAATCCCAGCGATGGCGAACCACCCACATAAGCTGCAAGCAGGAGTGGGGTATGCTAGGGCTGGTCGAAACACAAATTAGGCCCGGGGCAAACTAAATATTATAATCAGTACTAAATTTAAACCTTTTTAAAATTATTTGCATACTGCAGTATTAATGACTATAAATTTATTTAATTTATTCGCAATATTGACTATATTTTTATGTTTCTAAGTTTGTTTTTTATGTTCCTTTTTATACGATTAGAATGACCATCTTTAAACAAACTTGATTGTGCTAACATTAAATTGTAGTTTAAACAAAAAATTGTTTTTGAATTATGCTTCAACAATTGTATAATTGTATAGTTTATACTTATTCAAAATAAAATAATCTAAAGATTATGACCGGACATATATCTTAGTAGTATTTTCCAGTATATGACTTCATAACCACATTTACCGAAACTACTTGAAAACAAATAAAAGTATTATCAAGATTCTTTACTAATATTTCTTGTGTATAATGTGTCTTATAAGTTAGATGGGCTCATTAATAAGTACTCCCTCCGCTTAAATATAAGATGTTTTCGAAATTTGGCATTTTTAGATACGGATGTATCTAGACACGTATTAGTGTGTAAATTCATTCATCTCAATCCATATGTAGTCACTATTGAAATATCTAACACGTCTTATATTTTGATACGGAGTGAGTAGCAATTTGTGCATTACACGCCTATACTTCACTAGATCACTTGTAGTTATATAAACAAATAGAAAATGGTGCGGATTCTAATAGGTATACATATTATTTAACTATTTTATTACTTGTGCCGTGTTTTATGATCTACTGTGCCTCCGTTTTTAAATATGAGATGTTTTAGCTATTGCACATGTTGTGTAGATGCATACTAAATTGAGTGAACATACACACTAAAACATGTCTACATACATTTGTATACATATGAATGTGGACAAATGCTAAAACATCTTATATTAAAAAGCGGAGGAAGTAGCTTATATAAATCCCTTGGACGGTCTCTAAATTAAAATGTCTTGAAACATAGTAATCTTGTTAGCATAGATTTTAATCGAACGAACAAACATGTTGCCACCGATCTGATTTATTTGCTTAATGATATAGACCTTCTCCAATAAATCAAAATTTTTATTTATTTTCAACAATGTTGTGTTAAGTGTAATAGATTACACCTGTCACATTTAGCAGTGCTGAAGTATCAGAACTTACTCTAATGAATCTTATCAGTGTCGTGATGGTCATTTCTGTCTAACCTCTTCTTATTCTCATCATGTTTCTTCGATTGTTTTAGTAAATTTTCCTCGAACTCCTCCTTTATATTTCCATAAGCTGAGTAGACATTTCGCCTTGTTGGGACAGCAGAGTATGAAAACCATTGGCTCTGGAATAGCACAGCAGCATGCATGTTGCTTTCTTCTGTCATTACAGTATAAAATTGAAAACCATTAAATATGTAAAGCATTACTAGATTATGTCAAGAACATTTAGCAGTGAGGGAACACCGCTTGCTTGTTACTGTTGTCATTATAACAACCGTCATTTCTGTCAGAGTATAAGACCTCTAGTTATCCTCATGTTCCCATCTGTTTGCAGAAGCAAAGTACTCATATTGGCTTCTTTAGCACGATCAAGAAGATGGTTTGGGTGACCTCCGACTGGTTCAGGTGAAAAGATTGTATTTTATGTACGCTGATGGCAATGAATTGTCCACATGATCTGCAGAAATGTACATAACTTTGTAAAGGTTCTCGTCAATGACGTAACTTGATTAAGAAATTGGAGATGTGAAGACACCCATGAAAGAGGAGAATTCTTAAGGTTCAACCATGTAAAAGTGTGATAGTGAAAGCGGATAAGAATTTGTTGTGGTTTATTGCTATTTCAGTAAAATTTGGGCAGTTATTTCAAATGCCTCTTTTTGGCAACAGCAACCGGGATGTAACGAATACTGGCAATGTTGCACAATTTATGCATCATCTTAACTCTCGTGGCAAGGATGTTACTTATAATTTGTAAATCAAATATTGGCTGCTGCTGCACGTGGTAGCTACCGCAACAGCTTATATAATTTGTAAATCAAATAAAGTCCACACGTGGATTGTAAGTACAATAGTGTCTGTCAAAACATTGTTATGATGGTGTCAACAATAGTAAATTTTATTTAAAAAAAACAATAGTAAATTTGATGGCAAAATTTTATGTTGTGTGTGGTAGTTATATGCAACATAGTTTGAGAGTTAATTAAGCAGGCTACACACGAGCCGTTTTTTCCATTGGACATAGACATGCATCAGTAACCAAATTCATGCCAGTAGGAAACAGAGGATGCATTGGTAGGCTTTAGATACATGTGCAGCATTGGGACTGCACTTATTCAGTTAACAGCTCGGAAAGCCTTCCTTACAATAATACAAACAGGTCGATCTCAACTCTCCAGAAGTATCTCAACTCAATAGATAGCCACCCAACCATGTTTTTTACATAGCAAAGTCCATCTATAGAGCATGTGTATTCGACAAGAAACGGCAAACAGAACTACTGGCCTTCGAAAGATCGATATGGTCGGCTAGAGAGGGGGGGGGGGGGGGGGGGGTGAATAGGCGACAAACAAATTAACTTCTTTTTTTTTAATTAGGTCTTGCACAAGTATAACAAGGTTGACTAGATGTGTACTAGTGAAAGCAATCTATGTGATACAAGCAAGGTATAAACGTAGCAGAAGCAACAAGTAAAGGATAGAAGTAATCGTAAAGTAGACACACTGAGATGATTCCCGTAGTTCCTTCCGAGGGAAGTACGTCTACGTTGGAGGAGTGTGGAGCCACCTAGTCACTCCAATAGCACGGATGTGCTCACTCTATTCTCCGTGAGCTTTTCCCACGAGGGATTGGCTCGTCCACTATGAGATCACCTTGATGGCGATGACCAAGCCGGTACACAAAGGAAGGGGAACTCCACACTGAGCTAGAGCCTCCCAACAATGTCCGGAGTGCCTCGCAACAAGTTGAGACTTCCGAAACTCACAAAGGTCTCCTAGGGTTACAAGCAACCCCAAGAGAGCAAGTAGCACAAAACTTGATGTATTTGAAATTCCTTCGGTGAAGTAGTAGATTTGGACCTCCTCGAGCACTCCTCAAAGAATCGAAGCGATTGGGTGTGTGGAGTAGGAGATCTCGGAGATTGAAGCTTTTTAACAATGGGGAAAGATATTTTCGTGTAGCTCAAATGTCCCAAGGTAGGAGAAGGAATGGTGGCCGTTGGGAGCCTTTTTCCCGCGCCAGCGGTACTACCGTCGTTTGGGTGGCGGCACTACCGGTGGTGTGGAGCGCTTCTCCTGGGCGGTCAACGCCCTGATCTTCGTCCTTCAGATATCGCACCATCGGTACTGCCGCGCGGCAGCGTTACTTCCGCTCACTGCACCAGAAGCTGTTTTATGCGGTAGTACGGGCGGTACTACCACTGGAGTGCTGCGCCTAGCACGGAGCCAGCGGTACTACCGCCACGCATGGAGCGGTACTGCCGCTCATGGACGCCGAAGCCCGATTGGGCGGTAGTGCGGCGGCACTACCGTCGCCACTCCTTGGCGCTGAAGACCAGCGGTACTACCACCAAGACGGCGGTACTTCTGGTCATTGCACCAGACCCTGTTTTATGCGGTAGTGCGGGCGGCACTACCGCTACAGTGGCTTGCCCTTTGACCCAGCGGTACTGCCGCCACGTAGGCAGCGGTACTACCGCCAAAGTCAGGTTGTCACTCCTTTTCCTTCTCTTTAAAGTGTGAGCGACATGAACCATTTGTAGAACCTGTATAAACTTAGACACCAGTTAAAGGCTTTTATTGTATTGTAATCAATCACCAAAACAAGATTAAGAGCAACAATGATCTTTCAGCCTTCTCAGTCGTGAGTTATTGATCGGATGTGCGCAATGAATTGCTCGATGCTCTCAAATTGGCGGCGGCTCTTCAGAATTGCCTTTACGCAATCAAGCGCACGACGCTCACAGGACGCTCTCTTGCTGGCATCCTCAATCGAGTCAAAATCCTCGACATGAGCGATTCCAATAATTCTCCTGCACACGGAAGAAGATCAAGTAGATTTTATAAGTTTTTATGGTAATATTTTCACTGTGTAGCATTCCTGAAGTACATTTGATCATTTTCCTTTTGTGCTGGGGCATTTGCTTGGCCATTATGAAAAACATCATGTCAGAACTGTAATCCCAAACCTATGCATTGGACTAACTTAAAGCACTTTTGATTCATTTCAGTTAAAAGAGAAGCTTTGATATATCACTGTAGTCTAGAAAAAGATAAGATTCAGCTTCAGCAAAACATTGAATATTACTAAGTGAGAAAATTACCTAATCATTTTGGCCGAACCAAACCCAAGACTATCATGAAGTAGACTTGTCATATACTTCTTCTGTGCAACGCTCAAAAGCTCCGGGTTGTTGTATATGGCGGACAGGTATGCCTCCCCATTCCCATCTTTGTGTTTATTCCACAGCCCCACAAATTTCTGTTGGAACAAGTTCCATGACTGCTCGATGGTCTTTAATATCCATTCCTTGTAAGGCCGGAACAAACAGATCGGCAACTGCCAGTGAGTAATACTGCAGATGTAAAGATGCTCATGGACTTCTAGTTACGAAAAATATTCGAAACACCGCAATTTGTTTGGTTGACAAACTCTGTGTCAGCCATTCAAACCTCCTCTATGTGACAACTATAGTCTATAGCATCTTCATTATCTTACAGTGTCAATTATTCATTATTCTACAGGATATAAGCATCATATTTAATCTGGGTATATGTCTTCTTTAGTTCTCAACATTAAGATTTTGACTAGATTCAAAACATTTATCCCATATAATTTCTTAACAAAAAGTAGACATGACCAGAAAAGCATGTGCTTGACATTACATTAGTAGAGTGAGACAAGATAGACCACATAAACTATACTTTTCTACATCACTAAGCCAGAAAGGAAATATTTAATACACAGGCACACACAAAAAACATGCTAGTCAAGTAAGAGGCCTATCGCAAAATGAGCATGTCATACACTACTATTAGAGCAAAATTGGGGCCAAATAGACATTATAAACAAGTCGTAGTACTGTCATACATACTTGACGGCCATTTGCTTGATCAGCATGCCCATCCTGTGCAAAGTAAGCGAGGATCAGGTTCCCCAAGAAGGCCCCGATGTCGTAACCCATCGTCCGTAGAAAGCAAACTCGGGATCAATCACTTGGGTGGAATCTGTGGTCACCATGATGGAACCAGTATGGAGATCTCCATGGATCAGAGCCTGTGCTCTCTCGATAAACCTGCAGTTGCAAATTGCATAAGAAAGAAAACCACACCATACGTATCGCCAATCTGCATAGATTCATCAGAGGTAGTAATTACATTGACTTCAGCTCAGCAATTTCCAACTTGAGCCCATCATCCTCTCGAACCGCTTTGGCGTCTTTGTCGAGGAACGCCGAGGTCCAGTGGTTGAATTTGGAGACCATGTATGGGTCCGAGAACATGACCTGCTCCGTCAGCCTGCACAGCTCCACGTTCCCACAGTCTGCGCAACTGCAATTCGATCATCACAGCATAAATTGGCGAACACCTCGGCAGAGGCGAGCTTTGTGAACATGCTGAGGCTTAGGGATCACACGACCATGGTGAATGTCGGGCAAAGTTGGCGGTGCTGCTGGAGGGTCTCCATGGAAGGGCTTGAGAATGCTAACATGGAGCACAATGTGAAGGCGTGAACGAGGAGGCAGCTCAAGACGATAAGCAACCGAGTGAATCCGCTGGAGAACCTTGTAGGGCCCATAGAACCGTGGAGCAAGCTTGCTGCGGTTAGGACCAGTAAGAGATGTCGCTGGCCGGTGATGCAGACGAAGCCAAACCCACTGGCCAATCTTGAAAGACACCCCACGATGCTTGTTGTCATAGTCTAGCTTATGGCGCTGCTGTGCTTGGAGAAGACGATCACGAACATCCTGGAGAAAGGCGTCACGGTCTGTGAGCAGATGCTCTACTGCTAGAACACGGGCATCGCCAGCCTCATAGCTGCGCAAGGAAGGAGGGTCTCGCCCATAGACAATGCGGAAGGGAGTATCATGCAGCGCTGTGTGGAATGAAGTGTTGTAGCAATACTCTTCCCATGGGAGCCACCTAACCCACTGTTCTGGACGATCTCTAGCAAGGCAACGGAGATACATGGTGATCACCTTGTTGACCACTTCGGTTCAAGCTTTCATTTCCTCAAAACCCTCTATATAACGGAGGCCCCGTTGTAACCAGGAGTTATCAAAGAAATAAACCTCAAACCCCAAAGAGATTAGGCTCCCAACTAGGCACGTGACAAATTGGTATCAAAGCCTCTGCTTCCTTCTTCTTGCGGCGGCCATAAACCCGGCCCCACATGACAAGTGAAGATTTAATTAACGTGCATATCATAGAGGGAAATGTGAGGTTAAGAAGAAGATGGATCTTTCATATTCAGAGCTTCCCAGTGATTGCTTTCCCCTCCCTCCCTCCTGCTACAGTGAGTGAGAGAGGCGAAAGGGCGACCCAGCTTTCTCCCGTTCCTCTCGCCGGAGTCGGGGCAGATCTCTGCCACCTCTCGTCGCTGCGGCGGCGGGGGGAGGTGGGGGTCTCGTCCCCGGTCTCCCGGCGTGTAGATAGGGTAGATTTAGGTTCCCTCGGCGACGTTTCTGTGAGGGTTTCGTCGCCGATAGGGATGGCTTCGTGCGGCCTCCTTCCTCTCCCCTGCTGGCGACGGCGGGTGGTGGCCGATTTTGCTTCGCCGATCTGCGGATCTGGCGGTTTGGGTCCTCCTCAGTCCTTTGACTGGTGGAGTTTTCCCTTCCCCCGGTCTGTTGGCAACTCGACGCCGGCGACGGACCTCTGTGGGGTTCCCTGTTCTTCTCCCTGGCGTTGTCGCAGCTTCGTCTCCTCCGGCGGATGCTGCGAGGGAGGTAGATGGTGTGTAGGAGGTTGGGGTCTCTCATGCAGGTCTCTGGTGCAGGGTTGGAGGAAGATTGGTGGTGGATCTTGCGCGGCCTGGCCGTTCCGGCGGCGGCCGGCGTCGGATCAGGACGACGGGACGGCTTGGCCGTGCTTGTTCAACGTTCCAGATTTCGCTGCTTGCGGCGGATGGCTTTTGCGGTCTTCAACAAGGTTGGTGGTCTTTCCGTCTCCATGGCTCGGGGTGATCTGCTTCTGTCTTCTTCGTCTCCGGCGTCGTCGGCGTCGTCGATGGAGGAGCTGCTTTGGTGGTCCAGCGATGCTTTGCGTCGCTGTTGTGCTAGAGGTGTGCGTGGGTGTTGTAATCGGCGTGTATCTGTGCTCTGTTTGTATCTGATCTGTATACGCTGATTTTCCCTTCAAAAAAAAAAAAAAAAGAGCTTCCCAGTGATCGTTGAACATATATTTTTCTGTGAGCATTTCTATGATCCTGCTCTCAAGCAGGCTATTAGGTGATATTACATTTTGAAATGTAAAGCTCATGGCTGTGGTACTAACGGCAGCTGGTGCTTTGAATAATAACAAGGGAGAGCAGATATATGTGAAAATGATAAAGTAGATCAGGCAAATTGACACAGGTGCCCAAAGAGAAACTTATTGCAACTCTTGATATTTTTGCTGACCATGGAGGTTTATCACAATTTCAGTAATATTGTTTAGCATGAACATGTTAGTCTTCAAACTGATACTTATTTTCTCATTGTTAGACTCTGCAGGTTTATCTCTTACAAAATGAGCACTCGAATATGAGGAACATCCCAGAAAATCCCTGGCAAGATGAACTCTTGGTTTGGACACTTAGAAGCTGGGACTTTTGGTGTTTCACAGTCAAGGAGAAGGGCTTTCATTTGGGATACTACTCCTGGTCCTGGAAGGACTCTTCCTGGCTGGCAAGAAATGATACGTGTGTTTTCTAGCCCTGAATTGAAATGAACACTCCCTGATGGCAAATACTACACTGTTGCGAAAAGCACTGTTGGTGGGGCACCTTTCAGTGCAATAACTGTTGATACGATTAGCAATTTGCGAAAAGTGGAAAATTTTGCAAGTAAACTCATACTTGAGGTAACTCTTGCTCCAACGTCATTCTGTATTTTCTTTCCTTTTTGCTCTTGATCCCCATGTTAAATGATTCCCCCTTTTTTGATGCAGTATCGAGTTAGACCTATCTCTTGGTTCCAGAAAAAGATAAGAGGTATCACCATAAGGGAAGCCATTGATGCCAAGCGCCAGCACACTAAAGTGTGTCCAGGAGAAACATGATCCGCAGATACTATGTTGTTGTCGCTCCAAACTGTTGTTATTCCAGTCAATCCTCTAGAGGATTAACGGGATGCATAATAAGTGACATGGGTTGCAAAGTTGCATGGATTTGGCGTAAGGTGAACTAAATATTATAATATGTACTAAATTTTGAACTTTTTAAAAATTATTTTAGTGTACTTCAATATTAACGACTATAAATTTATGCACTTTATTTGCAATGTTGACCATATAGAAATATTGCTATTTTTGTAATATCATTTTTATATAATTGTAATGATTAGCTTTAAGAAAAAACTTGATTGTGCTAAAATTAAGTTACAGTTTACAACAAAATTTTGTTTCAGAATTATGTTTCAACAATTGTATAAACTATATAGTTTATACTTACTCAAAATAAAAATATCTAAAGATTATGACCGAACAAATATCTTAATACCTTTTTCTAGTATATGACTTCATAACCACATTTACCAAAAATTCTTGAAAATAAATTAAATTATTGTCATGATTTTTTACTGATATTTCCTCGGTAAAATGTGTCTTATAAGTTAGATGGGCTCATTAATAAGTAGAAATTTGTGCATTACACCTATACTTCAATAGATCGCTTGTAGTTATAATTAACGAACAAAAAATTGTGTGGATTCTACTAGGTGGACATATAATTTAATTATTTTCTTAATTGTAATGTCGTGTTTTATCATGTAGTGTATAAAAGTCCCTCTAAATTAAAATGTCTTCTGTGAGATTAAAAATGGTAATCTTGTTAGCATAGATTTCAGTACAACCTAACAAACATGTTGTCGTAAATCCAATTTGTTTGCTCTACATGGTATAACGCTATAGACCTTCTCCAATAAATCAAGAATTTAATTATTTAATATGTTCAAAAATGGTGTTTAATTGTAATAGATAATTTTATTAATATTTGACTAATCCTCAGCAAGATGACCCTACTGCAAACAGTTGGAGAGATTGCAGTTTATCATAAACAAACAAAGAACTGCATTACGTTACTGATAACACACATAACATACTTATGTTTCTGTATTTTGTCACTACTAGTCTACTAGGTCCCTTCTTATTGTTCTCATGTTCTTTTGATTGTCTTGGTGATTATGCATGGTAGTCGTCCATTCTCCTCCAGGAAGCTGAGTTGTCATCTCGCCTTCTTGGGACAATGGGATATAAACAACATTATTAGTTCTAGTACAACATAAAGTGCATAACAACATTGCACCAGTCACATTTAGCAGTGCTGAAGCAATAGAACTTACTCTTTTGAAACATTATCAATGTCGTGGTGGTCATTTCAGTCATGAGTGTTTTTTAGAGCAACATGGATCCACATCCCAGTTCCATTGAAATTATGAACGAAACATGAACCATAGCAGGTTTGCAACCATCAGCATGCCTCGTGTGTTATAGTTAGTTTTTGTGGCCAAGAGAATGGCCAGTCGTGCACCCAGGCTGACTAACAGCACCTAATTTTTACTGAAACAAAAGGGAAATTTTTCTCTGCAGACCACTCTACTGCTAAAAATAGAGCTAAACCGAAGATAGACATGGGAAATAAAGGTAGGACCCAGGGTTGATGTAGGTGTGGTTCAGGTCCCTTGTATCACCATCTCCTTCACAGCTGGAGAGAAGGCGCGATCATCAGTTAGCACAGCATATTCGTGCATGGCCGGTGCAGAAGGTTTCTTCAGGAGCTTGGAGCCATCAGCAAGTGTAGTATGTGTCAGCCATTCCCTGCCTTAGAGGGGCTCGCGGAATTTGCAAGACCTGACAGCAGAAACGATCCGCCTCTGCCACCATGTGGTCTTTGAAAATCAATTTCCACCTTTTCACCGATTTCAAGATCATTCACCACACCTGAAAAATGTTAAAAGCCAAACTTGACCATTAAAAATCATGTCATTTCTAACCTTCTAAAGGCTCCATAAAGTGGCACCACAAACAGAGTTGAAAACTGCATGTTTCTTGCTAGCTACTCCCTCCGTTTTTCAATATAAGATGTTTTAGGTGGTACACATGTTATCTATATGCACACTAAAATGAGTGAACATATAAACTAAAATGTGTCTACATACATTTGTGTGCATGTGAATGTGGACAAAACCTAAAACATCTTATATTAAAAAACGGAGGGAGTAGCTAACAAGAAACATGCAGGAATATAGTCATCTCCAATATGAACACTGAATGCTTCAGAACTCACATTGAATTATGCATGTTAATTTCTATCAGGAGTATATGACCCCCTCTTCTTATTATCATCATGTTTATTCGATTGTCTTAGTAAATCTGCCTGGAACTCCCCTTTCTATTTCCAGAAGCCGAGTAGACATTGCGCCTTCTTGGGCAGTAGAGTATGAAAACCATTAGTTCTCGAATAGTATACAAGCATGTCTCTCGCTTTTTTGTGTCATTACGGTATGGAAATTCAAAACTGTTAAATCTGTAAAAGCATAACTAGATCATGTCAAGAACATTTATCATCATCACAATGGTCATTTATGTCATCGGGAGTATAGGCCCTCCTTTTTTATCCTCATGTTAATTTGGCTGTTTGGTGATTTTTCCTGGAGCTCTCCCTTTCTGTTTGCAGAAGCAGAGTAGTCATCTTGGCTTCTTGAGTACAATCTAGAAGATGGTCTGGGTGACCTCGGACAAGTTCTGGTGAAAAGATTATATTTATGTACACTAATGCCGAGGAATTGTACTCAGGTTCTGTAGAAAAGTACTGAACTTATTTGTAAAGGTTATTGTGAGTGTTGTACTCAACTCCTAAATTGAGAAACTGGAAATGTGAAGGCAACCATGAAGTTGAGAATGGAGAATTCTCAAGGTTCAGCCATGTGAAAGTGTGGAAGAACAAAGCAATTTAGGCTCATTGGTTGCCGTTGAATTTGCACAGACCATGTAACTGGTATGATTTATGTGAATACAGTATATGCAACCAGTGATGTAGTGAATGCTCGTAATGTTGCACAATTTATGCATCGTGTTACTTATAATGTGTAAATCCAATATTGGCCACTGCTGTACGTGGTAGCTACTGCAGCAGCCAGTGTCATTTTCCTTCATTTATCATGTGAAAATAAAGTCCACACGTGGATTGTAAGTACAAGATTGCCAGTCAAAACATTGTTATGATGGTGTCAACAATAGTAAATTTGATGGCAACATTTTATGTTTTGTGTGGTGGTTATATGCAACATTTGATTGGACAATGGACATGCATGATGGATTCATGCCAGTATTAAGAAGGAAGCCAGTATTAAGAAGGAAACAGAGGATGCATGGCTTTAGATACAGGTGCAGCATTGGAACTGCGCTTATTCAGTTAAGAGCTATTCTGGAAAGCCTGCCTTACAATAATACACACAGGTCGGTGTCTACTCTCAAGAAGTATCTCAACTCAATAGATAGCCACCAAAGCATGGTTTTTCCATAGCGCAGTCTATCTATAGAGCATGCGTAACTCAGACCAAAAAGTCCTCGAAAAGAAACGGCAAACAGAACTGATGGCCTTGTCATCAGTGAGTTATTGATCGGATGTGCGCAATGACTTGCTCGATGCTCTCAAATTTGCGGCGGCCCTTCAGAATCGCCTTTGCGCAATCAAGCGCACGACGCTCACAGGATGCTCTCTTGCTGGCATCCTCAATCGAGTCGAAATCCTCGACATGAGCGATTCCAACTATTCTCCTGCACATGGAAGAAGATCAAGTAGATTTTGTAAGTTCTTTATGATAATCTTTTCAGTGTGTAGCATTCCTGTAGTACATTTGATCATTTTCCTTTTGTGTTGGGACATTTGCTTAGCCATTATGAAAAACACCATGTCAGAACTCTAATCCCAAACCTATGCATAGGACTAACTTAAAGCATCTTTGAATCATTTCAGTTAAAACAAAAGCTTTGACATATCACTGTAGTCTAGAAGTATATTAAATTCAGCTTCAGCAAAACATTGAATATTATTAAGTGAGAAAATTACCTAATCATTTTGGCCGAACCAAACCCAAGACTATCATGAAGTAGACTTGTCATATACTTCTTCTGTGCAACGCTCAAAAGCTCCGGGTTGTTGTATATGGCGGACAAGTATGCCTCCCCATTCCCATCTTTGTGTTTATTCCACAGCCCCACAAATTTCTGTTGGAACAAGTTCCATGACTGCTCGATGGTCTTTAATATCCATTCCTTGTAAGCCTGGAACAAATAGATCGACAACTGCCAGTGAGTAATACTGAAGATAAGATGCTAATGGACTTTTAGTTACGAAAATTATTCGAAACACCGCAATTTGTTTGGGTGACAAACTCTGTCAGCCATTGAAACCTCCTCTATGTGAAAACTACAGTCTATAGCATCTTCATTATCTTATAGTGTCAATTATTCATTCTTGTACAAGAGATAAGCATCATATTTAATCTGGGTATATGCCTTCTTTAATTTCTCAACATTAAGATTGATCAGGTTCAAAACATATGTCCCTTGTAATTTCTTAACAAAAATATGCATGATCAGAAAAGTATGTGCTTGACATTACATTAGTAGACCGAGACAAGATAAACCACATATCTACATCACTAAGCCAGAAAGGAAACATTTAATATACAGGCACACACAAAAAGCATACTAGTCAAGTAAGAGAGGCCTATCGTAAAATGAGCATGTCATACACTACTATTAGAGCAAAATTAGGGCCCAATAGACAATATAAACAAGTCGTAGTACTGTCATACATACTTTACGGTCATTTGTTTGATCAGCATGTCCATCCTGTGCAAAGTACGCAAGGATCAGGTTCCCCAAGAAGGCCCGATGTCGTAACCCATCGGTCCGTAGAACGCAAACTCCGGATCAATCACTTGAGTGGAATCTGTGGTCACCATGATGGAACCAGTATGGAGATCTCCATGGATCAGAGCCTGTGCCCTCTCGATAAACCTGCAGCAGGAAATCGCATAAGAAAAAGCACACCAGACGCGGATGACCAATTTGCATAGATTCAGAGGTATTTAGCACTAAAACATGTCTAAATACATCCATTTGAATGTCAACTAATATGGAATGGAGGGAGTAGTAATTACATTGACTTCAGTTCAGCAATTTCCAACTTGAGCCCATCATCCTCTCGAACCGCTTCGGCGTCTTTGTCGAGGAACGGCGAGGTCCAGTGGTTGAATTTGGAGACCATGTACGGGTCCGAGAACACGACCTGCTCCGTCAGCCTGCACAGCTCCACGTTCCCACAGTACTGCGCAACTGCAACTCGATCACAACATAAAAGTTCAGACATGCCATGAAGTTCAAGCACGAACACTAACACTGAAGTCAAAGCAAGCCCACCTCGTTTCTTGTGATCCGTGGTGGAGTTGTAGAGGAGGGAGGTGAAGAAGAGGGTCCTGGCCATGTACTCGGCCATGTGGTCGGCGAGCAGCGGGTAGTGGACGCCGGCGATGAGGCCCTTGCGGAGGATGATGTGCGGCGGCCTGATGTAGCGCAACCCGATGAGCGACATGGCGCGGTCGAAGTGGTAGACCTCGGGGACGTGGTCCGGGCAGAGGCGGCCGTGCTCCTGCAGCGCCGAGGCCTCGAAGTAGGCCCGCTCCCTCGTCATCGGCCACGAGTCCCCCACGCAGCGGATGTACGGCAGCGCCTGATTTGATCCGGTTCGGTCAGTGTCATTCAGGGGGGATTGGGAAGACGAGATCGCGGAGCTATGGGACGGACCTGCTTGACGACGACGGAGCCGGTGTCGGAGAGGACGATGTATACGAAGTTGAGGTTGCCGTCGCCGACCTCCTTGACCTCGAGGGCGTCGACGCGGCCGCCGAGGCTGGCGGCGAGCGCGGGGGTGGCCCGGATGTAGGCCACCAGGGACGCCTCGTCGAGCGGGCGGAAGCCCTGCGCCTCCAGCTCGGCGGCGGTGGCGGCCATGGCTAGCTGGTGGTGCGGGGAGTGGATCGGGAGGGAGTGGGGAATCGCCCGCCGGGGTTTATGCTGTCGCCGTGCGTGCAAGAACAGAGGAGCTCTGCAACTATTAATAGTGGCTTCTCTGAACCTGGACTTGTTTACGGTGTCTGGCTACAGATAAGTGTCCACTTGCGTATGAGGATTATTATTCTCTCTTCACTAAAGGAGAGGTAGATAGAGACCAACGGTAACCCGAACTTCGGGTCCACCGGTACTCGGTTTGAAGTTTCAACACTATAATAATTTCGTAGAATTTTCTAAATTGTTTTTACGGTATGGCTTGTGTCCTTTGCCTCCTTGGAGAATACATACGCAAGAAATAAATACTGAAATAGAATTCTGCACATATGAACCATCTGTCACCGGGCCACATTTTTTCCCTTTTATTTTTTCCTACTCATAGGTGTTGGATGCACCGCCCGCTCGAAACTAGCCGGAATATGTCCACGATTTTGCTAACAATCGACTAAAACAAGATAGCACGGTAGAATGCAATCGTATTTTGGTCGAAATCAGAGCGGCGCCGATGTTACTCCAATTGTCTCTATGTTCTTTAGTTAATCGGCACATGAACTCATTTGACAAGTTGGAATGCATGTTACCACATTGTGAGAGATCTAAGGTGAACGTGGGCATGTGGGCCCACTTTCCACGCGGTGGGACTGGTGGCACGCGTTGGACGTGACTAATCGCAGACGTTGTCCGCCCTTTATAATTTTGTTATGCCCTCGATCAACACAAAAATGGAATTTCAAATTTCCCAATTTTCTCATTGATTCATCAATTAGAAGGATGATACGGTGACAAAATAGTGGGTCGGTTGAAGAGGTTATTCTAACTATCACTCGTATCGACCGCAATATTAGTTGATAGTGGTCATACTAGTTGCACCACCCAACAACGGTCGATGTTTCTTAAACATAGTCAAAATAATCATTTGTAGAAAAAACAGGAAAAGAAAAAAAGAAAAACTGGAGCAACTTTTTTCTTTTAAAATAACAATAAAGAGATGTAAACCACCATTTCACCACATCTCTTCAAAATATAGGAGTTTGAATATACAAATACGTATTAGTTAGGAATCCTTTATTGCGACCGCCATGTGTACTTGGGAATTTCTTATTCGAACTTTTACTGCATCGTGTCAATACAAATTGTGCTGACTAGGCAGTCACGTGCGCGGCACCACATCACCATTGGGACGTACTATACCTACAATGGTTAAGAGACCTCAACGGTTTTGACACTTGAGAAATAAAACCAATAATAATAGAACTGAGGGATCAAAACTATTTGGTTTGTGTAAATTGTACACTCTTCCATTCGAAATGACTGAGCTTTTTTGTTGGTGTTCTTATCATATTATTGTGGTGTTTAGCCTATTGACAAGTCCACTCAGGGCGCAGCTGGAGTTGATAAGGTGGGACCTGCGTGGCCAATTCGGTAGGTAACCGGTGCGACGTGTGTGCATGCTTCACGCTGTTCTTTTCGGTAGGCGCTTTCTTTGTCCAAGGAAACGAAACGTCTCAATTCCGTCGGCCCTGCTCGAACAAATTAAGGCCTTGTTTGGTACTAGAGGTTTTGAGGGGATTCTAATCCCCTCAAAACCTCTTCCATCCTAGTCCCCTACAATCCCTTCTCTTAAAAATGACATTTGGTAGGCAGGGTTTGATACACATATTCAGAACAACATTGGCAGGCATCAAGGAAAGCAACACATATCATAAAGATGCAATTTTTATTGCAGTGAACAGAACCATTCGAAAATCAACCAGCAAACAATTCCCAACATTCAAAAGAAAAGAGCTTCTATCACATACTTCCAAACAGTAGTATATACAACAATTACAACATTTTTTCGTATGAAAAGATAAAGTTCTCGAGTGAACGAAGATGGCTCTTCTCTCCATCATTGTTGCTTTATTTTCTGTGATCTTCAGGAAGCACAAATCGGGCTGTATGTTGCTCGTAATCATGCAAAGATGTCAGAAAGAGGTTTGGTTCAGAGCACAAAACTAAGAATTAAACAGATTTAGACATGTGGAAATAAAATTGCACCAAGTTCACCGCAAAGATTTAATATATATTTTTCACAGTCTAGAAACTACAACTATTTAGAGTTACATCCACCACAGACCACATCATATTGTGTTCTTGACATAAGTACATGATCATTCACATTTCACATATCACAGGACTAATTAACATAATGAACAAGACCAAGACCAAATGAAATGAACAACTAAATAAAATCAGATTATGTAGTAGCTAGAATCAGCAGCACACATATCTTACCAAATCTTTGTGCTAAAAATCATATAAATCTGACACCTACATGTATGTTGTGTAAGGTGAAGGCTACAAACATAATCTACAGTATCAAGCTTTCTTATAGTACTAAATCGCATCAAGCTTTCCCCAAATCTACAACACCAAAAAAATATACCGTTCTTCTCGCTGCCTCCAGAGATGGTATATATCTTGCTCACGATTCTGGTTTACATAACAAGAGCATAGGATCAGTAGTGAGTTGCAACAGTGAAGAAGATATACCAAAAAATCATTATTTGGAAACTGCAACAAGCAAAATTAGCAGGTGCTAATAAAAACCTAAAATCTAATTGCAGTTGAGTAGCTAGAGCAACAAAATTATGACAGTTTGTGCAGCTTGATGACAGCTTGCTCAGCTCTAGTATAACTTATATTCTGCACCTTAGGACCATGGTTTTCAAGGCATCCGCCTAGCCCCCCCTTCTTTCGCCTTAGGACGCCTTAACGCCTTAAAAACCATGCTTAGGACAGCAACCAAGTACAGTGCGCATGAGAAGTGAACATTTCAGTACAAAACAAAAAATTTACCACGGAAGCACAATGAATAGTGGCGGATCAGTTCAGATCCTAGTGGCCAGTATTTTAATTTTCTTGTGAAGTGCTTGCATATGCACTGTTTGCATCATAAAAGAGAACAATCTCACGTTCAGTATGAAACCATCTCCTCTCATTGTGCTAGCACAGATATGCGGATTCAGTAGGCAGCAGCATGCTAGAGTGTTGATTCTCTGCAGGGACGAACATAATAAAACATGCAATTGCTGCCTTGAGCTCCTAATCTCCTGTATTTAGGCCAACACATAAATTTCAGGCTATCTCTCGACCTTGTGTTATTACCTGCAAGCATTCTGGTTTTAGGTATTAGGATTACAGAGAGTAAATTGCAGAGCTCGTAGCTAGGCCAACAACACAGTTATACAATAGTCGAAGTACACATGCATCAGAAAAGAATCAAGCAAAGAAGCAGACCGTCCAATCCTCTGCCCGACCGAACATGCCTAGGTCAGGAGCGGAGGTGGCGTTCCAGAGAGAGAGAGAGAGAGAGAGAGAGAGAGAGAGAGAGAGCAGAGCAGAGGTGACGATATTGCGCGGTCGCCGGCCAGAACGGAGGAGGCCGACAGCTGTGGAGATGGGAGCCGGGATTTGGCAAAATCGGAGAGAGGGGGAAGGGAAGGGAGGGGAGCCGTACCGGGGAGAAAGCCAGCGGCGGCGGCCGGCGACGGGAGGAGGAGGAGGCGGCGCCCGGCAACGAGGAGACAGCGGCGGCTGTCGTGGAGAAGAGGAGGCAGCGGCGTCTCCCTCACCTTCCGTCACGTCGCCCCGGTTGATCCGCGAGGCCTGCCTCGAGGCGTGTAAACCGTGTGGAACGCAGTGAAAAGGGGTGGTTTGGCCGGGCTGACCCAAACCAAACCGCGTGCGCCAAACGGGCTGCCCGGTATTTTTGGGGGTTTTGAGCCCCTAGGGGAAATTCCCTCCCAATACCTGCCCACCCCCACGAGCCAAACGAGGCCTAAATGTTCGTGTCGATCTTTGCGGCATGGAAAACGGTGGTTCGCCTAGGAATATGTGCGTGATGGCACCATTTTCTTCAGAAAAAAACGGCACGAAACGAGCTCAGCTAGCTCCAGGAGAAACGTCAATTTGTTCCGCTTGCGACAGCTAGCTACCTCGAGAGTGTGTGACACAGGCATGACGTCATGCATAATCTCGCCTATAATTTGTATAGCACGTACGGAGTCCACGCATGTTGCGCTTGACGACTCGCTCGCCTCCCACGCAACACAACAACATTACAAGGGATATAGACTTTGCTTGATCAAGTGTATTTTAGGATATGTTTAATTGCTCATAACATGGTCTTCTCTTAAGTACTCGTGTCATCCGGAGATAGCATAAACATCTTGGCACGGATATCTGTGCTTAGTGTTTATACATTTCTAGAATCACAGGGTGATGAAAATCATATTAGAAAACACGTGACTTAGAGAACGCGACTCGTACGGCGAAGAAACATATCTTAGTTATCATAGGTGCTAAGAGATCATCTCTTAATTAAGAGAGGGCAATCATATTTTTCATATCTTCATCTACACCTATTGTACACGCTCTTTATAATAACGCATGTTGCTTTTATCTCTTTAACTAACTTTTGTTATCTCGTACCCTAAAACAAGATTTAAAAAAAAGGAAAATCTAGTATCATAATGTCATGATTCATGGCTTTTCAAATTGCATGGAAAATATTCAGAAAGAGCACATCGGGTGTCATGCCATTCTATATTCTATTGTATACTGAAGCACGAACAACCACAAGAACTTCAAGAATGCAAGGAGAAAGAAGGTATATGTTGAAGATCCTCTCGTAATCTATATGGAATTTACATGAAAAACATAACCCACAATTTTTTTAGTGATCTAATTCTTGTGATCCGGAGAGCATCTTGATCTAATTTTGATTCAAAGGGCCTTCGTCAAGACAAAAGTTATGGATCTGAATCTTATAATATTCTATGAAAAATCCTTCAATTCTCTCGAAACAGGCTTTTGCCCCGCTTTATAAATAAAGCAACATGCCAGGCAAGTCCAAACACAGTCAACAAGCAGAAACAGAGGCTAGGAAAGAAGAGCTGGGGCAGTCAGCACAAGTAAGCCCAAACAGTAAAAGTAGCACTAGGGGCAGGGAGTGGAGAGAAAGGGGGGGGGGGGGGGGGGGGGGGGGGGGAGAGGGTACATCATAGAGAACAAAAAAAACCCAGGCCAGTCGGCGCTAGCTGCTAGATGTAGAGGAGAGACGTCGCGCGGCCTCCAAAAGTCTGTCAAGCATGACATCTAGCTGCCCCCTGTCGCGCTGCCTAGCAAGCGGGTGCCACTGCTGCAAGAAAGCCAAGAATTTAAACATGGAGTCAGAAGCACGCCGAAGAAAAACCCGCTCAATCACCATCTTATTACGAATAGTCCAAAGAGTCCATGCCATCGCGGCGAACACCAACCAGAACAGGCGGCGCCTGTTCCTGGTACGGTTCGCCTGTGTTTCAAGGAACTCGCCAAGGTCTGAGGCCTGCCAAGCAGGCCCAAGCGCCTCGTGGACGAAGTTCCATAGAAACCTGGCCGCAGGACAACTAAACAAGATGTGGGTTCCCGTTTCGGGGATCCCACAAAGAGGACAAAGCCTTCAATTCTAAAGGAGCCTCTCCTTACCGCAATATTTTACTTTTATCGGGTGTCATCATGTGTCCTTCTTGCCCCTCCCTTCTTGTGGCCCTCCATTGACCTTACCTTAGGGGAGGCCTCAACCATGTGGTATTATGTTCTGGAATATTTGGTTTGGTCCACATATGTTATTCAGCTAAAGTTGGTGTGGTTGAATCTTGTTCTATCCAAACAACATTTTGAAAGACAGAAGGAGAGAATGCTACCATTCTCACAAAGAGAGGGGAAGTGATGGTGAGTATATTCGAAATGTGGTACCCTATAAACATTTCCTAAGGAAAGTAAGGAACTCGAGCCATATTTTTCAAAATATAAGAACAATAGGCATCATTCTTCTAAACACGACTTTTAAGAATAAATTAGAGTGACTCTCGAAAAAAAAGGAATAAATTAGAGTGACTCTCGAAAAAAAGGAATAAATTAGAGTGAAGCTGATGAATAAATTCGATCTTTTTGTCAAGGCAAGTAAGGATTTGTTGTCACACTTTTTTAATGTAGAAAAAATAGGTGGTATTCGTCTATACACAGTGATATGAACAGATAAAAAGGAATCTGTAGGAAAACACGTCAAATTCCGTCGTTCGAATTCAGATTAACCAGTGTTTATGTGATAGAAAAAAACACGCCCCTGGCCCACGTGTCATCGGCCGAACATTCGCGCCGTCCTGAATCCCGATCCAAGGCACGACGGAGATCCCATCTCATCTGGTTCCTCGCCTCGTGCGCACCCACATTCCTCCACAAAGTTCCCATTCCAAAGCTCAACCGGACGGCGCCGCCGCACACCAAACCCTACCCCTCCGCCGATCGACCCCAATGGCCACCCACCAGCGGCCCCTTCACGCCCTCCTCGGCGGCGGCGCAGGTACCCTCACGCCGTCCGCCGATTCCGTCGATCTACTACGGGCTGACTGACTGACCCTCCCTCCTCGTGCAGTCGCCGACGTGCTCCTATGGAGGCGGCGGAACGTGTCCGCGGCGGCCGTGGCGGGCGCCACGCTCATCTGGTTCCTCTTCGAGCGCGCGGGCTACAGCCTCCCGTCGGTCCTCTCCAACGCCCTCCTCCTCCTCGTCGTCATCCTCTTCTTCTGGGCCAAGTCCGCCTCGCTGCTCAACAGGTCCGTCCTTGACTCCTTGGGGTTTACTTCTCATTTCGCTCTCACGGCTGGCCCTGTCCGCTGCTCCAGAGCGGCACTTGCTTCTCGAGATCTGATATAGTGGAGCTGAATTGTGCCCTGCTTCGGTGTAGTCGTATCAACGAAAAAAATAGCGCGCTATGCAAAATAGCGTGGCCCTTCTCCAGAAGCTATTGAAGTTATAGCGAGATATAGCGAAGTTACGTGTAATATAGCGTGATGGAAAAAAATGCGAGAAATAGCCCAAAATATCAAGAATTTCAGCACTAAAAGTTTGTCTGTAAGCAATACATGCCTAACCAGGTAACCATAGTCAAATGTCAAGGCCAGATCCATGGCAGAATACAAAGGATCATAAGCAAGCAGTTTGCCTAAACTAAACAAGCAGTTTGCCTAAACAGAACAAGCAGTTTGCCTAAACTAAACAAGCTAGCTATGCAACAGGAAGAACTCGTTGATGCCACTGCCCAAAATAAGTACAGGAACTACTGGCTAATGAACTACTACAGGAACCAATGAACTACCATCTTTTGTACTACCTAGCTACTAGCTAATGATCAACAAACTAGACTTGCACGTAGCTAGTAGCTACCGAATGAATTAAGGAACAAAGGCTAGTAGGTACCCGGTTGTGGCTGACTTGTCACCGGCGTGGAGGACATTGTGGGCTCGATCCGCTGCAGCTCGACGTGGAGGAAGAGCTCGATTCGCCGGTTGAGGAAGCGCTGCCGCCGATGGTCGAGCTTGAGGAAGCACGGAAGCCGCCGATGCTCGAGCTTGAGGAAGCACGGAAGCCGCCGCCGCTGCTACTCGCCGTAGAGGAAGAGCTCGATCCGCTGCAGCTCGACGTGGAGGAAGAGCTCGATTCGCCGGTGGAGGAAGCGCTGCCGCCGCCGCTGCAACTCTTCCAGCCGCCGCCGCCACCGTCGCCCCCGTGCGTGGAGGGATTTTGTGCGTGGAGGACTGACTGACTGAGTGCGTGTTGGGTCTGTTGGGCCGATGGGCTCAGCAGGATTTAGGGTTTTTTTCTAGCGCCGCTATAATGCTATACGCTAAACCGCTAAACCGTTTTAGCGTGGTTTTAGGGCGCTAAAAACGCCATTAGCGCTGTAGCGGTAACTTTTGGTCAAATATAACGTGACCCCTCAAAATACGCTATAGCGTGCTAATAACCGCGAAATAGCGCGCTATTTTTTTCGTTGAGTCGTATGCCCTGTGATCAACGATGCGTACTGCGTACAGATTATGATCTAAATTGGAGTAGTTTTCGTTCAGGCAGATGCTGTATCAATTCGTCTAGGGTATCTAACTGCTGAACTGTTCGGTGGATTGTTCAAATTCAAGTCGTGCATTAGGTTTACTACAATGTTGATTTCCCTACTCCACAGGTTCTTCAAAACATGGGTCTGAGCACTTAGACGTTGTATCACTTAGTATGGGCTTCCAGGATATATTACCGCTGAATTATCTGGTTGTTCAATCTGAAGTTAAGCAGTACGTTTGTTACAATGTAGATTTCTGTAGCTCAGAAGTTCTTAATACTTGGGTCTGAGCACTTCGGAGTTCGGATTTGGCTGTAGTTTGGGCTCAATCATCAGGAGATGTAGAGAGTGATCAAGGTTTGATCTGTCCATTCAATGTGAAGAGGATCTTCTAATTTACCCTTTGTCTACTACATCAGTTATCATGAACCTATGTGTTCCCTTCTCTACAAAGTAAAGACTAAAGAGGTTGCTTTGCTTTATGGTTAAGTTGTGATAGCAGTTTGATATTGCTTTTGCCAGCATGTGTTGTTTTCTTCCTTAGCTTGTAATTGTGATGTATGGGCTCTTATGAAAGTGTTCTGTCTGTATTAAGTGCTCCATCTTTGTCCTTTGACCTGGATTGTGTTCCATAACTAGCTTCTGGGAGCTTGTTAAATTTGATCACACATTAGTATTACTGTTAACTTGGTGGGGACTAGTTATAATTATTTAGTCAGTCCATCTTACTTTATTATTCCGTCGGAATTATTTGTACTTCGGTTATGCAATAACAGTTAATGTTGTTTGCAGGCCTCTCCCACCACTTCCTAATCTAGAGGTCTCAGATGTGGTCGTTGAGAAAGCTGCCGATCGGGCTCTTGTATGGATAAACAAGTTGTTGGCTGTTGGCCATGATATTGCCATAAGAGAGATAGGACAGTTTTTATACAGGTAACTCTCTTATACACCCATAACTTTTGTGCGTGCAAGTTTTCTACAGACACACACACAACCACCCACACTACTACACACACACATTTCTCTCTATACTGTATCAAATGTATGATCCTAGTGTACCTGATGTATGATCTCTTTTTGTCATGCTCTGCTCGGCTCAAAAGGTTATACTGGTTCTATGGGTGGTTTCATGCATTGGAATGCTCTTCAACTTCTTTACGCTCATTTACATTGGTGAGTGAATTTGCGTCCCTGTGGTTCCATGGATTTCTAGTATTTGGATCTGCTATCTTCATGATAGTTCTTGCATATGCTTTAAGCTTATGCCTTTTTGTCTTTTTTTCTAGGAGTAATACTTTGTCTGTTGGTTCCTCCATTCTATGAGAGGTACCAGGATCTTGTTGATGAAAAGGTTGGTTTAGCACACAAGGTACTGTCAAAGCACTTTGATACCATCATTAGCAAGACCGGACAACCAAGCAAACAAAAGAAGGCTGAGTAAAAGAAATATTTAGGCGCATTTGGTGAGTTCTTAATGAAACTTGATTCACATGTATGTGGTATATATTTATTATGTATGCGGCATAAGCTTCTAGGTAATCTTAAGTATATTACGGATGTAGTTAGCATTATGTGTGACTGACATTTGTCCGATGTCTCTTGGGATCACAAGTTTGTGCAATGGCTCAAAAACCAAGAAGGTGCTATAAAGGGAATGCGGTTGCTATTGCTATTGCCTCGAATTTCCTTGTCCAATCTATGGACAGCAAGCATGAAAAGTGAGATGATGAGGGGTTGTAAAAGGTTTGTAGGGCCTAGAGAGTAGAGTCTAACATGTAATTGTTGGTAGTATGTGAACATATTTTGGGGCATAATGTTTTCTATTTTTCTTGAGCGGGCTTCTGTGACATGAACTCTAGTCAGTCAATTTTAGAACTTAACAGAACGTCTATATATATGAAGAATCATATTTTTATCACTTTTGGTTATTAACATTGATGAGTCGTGCTCATCACTGGCTTATTAGGCAGATTTATTAAATGGCAGTAACTTGCGCTGCTCACTTAGTTTTCTATTCATTAGGATTCTCTTACTACTGTAGCTTGTCTGGCGCTCCATGCATTTAGACGATTGCCACCACCAGTATTTTACATGAAATGCAAGTTAGGCCACTTTGTCTGAAGCTAGGTTCATCAATCCTCAGCAATCGTGTTGGTTTCTACCCATTTTAATCTCGTGGAGTACATTACTGTCTGTGAACCTGAATATC
This sequence comes from Poa pratensis, assembly GCA_947311845.1. Lineage (NCBI taxonomy): Eukaryota > Viridiplantae > Streptophyta > Magnoliopsida > Poales > Poaceae > Poa > Poa pratensis. The sequence continues at coordinate 6,637,651 of CAMZMU010000047.1, read as the reverse complement.
TCGCAATTCTGGATGTTTTTGTTTTTCTTTTCTGCTATTCAGAAAGAGAACACTTCCATGAAGCACAACAATTTTTCTGCTTTATAAAGGAATAGCTAGCCTTATGGTTTACAGAAGTGCATTGTTTTATGCAAGATTCCTGAAATCTAATTCGTGTGCTATGTGAATAAACCGACGAAAGATTTACCAATCGCTTGCCCATACATCAACCCTAGCGACAGCATGTGAACCATTCTGAATACTATCAAGTTCACTCACTGGTAGAACATTTTTTCTGAAGTTACTGTTGAAATGACAGATCTTACATCCATCTGTAACTTTGAAATGTTCTAGACTTCTAGCAAAATATCATCACTGTTTTCCAATGTTTTAAATAGCGGGCTACAACAAATAGCAGCAACCCTCAAAATGGGGCTATAGCGGATAAATTATACATGGATTCATTTAGCGGCAACATACTCAAAAGGCTATAGCGGGCTATTTAAAACTACTCCCTCTGATCCCATTTAAGTGTCGTGAGTACTTCAGAAATTTATACCTAGGTAGCTCATTTTCCGCGACACATTTTTAGGATCGGAGAGAGTATGTGTTTTCTTAACAATTTGCGGAGTTTCTTAATCGTGACTTTTTTTTGGCTCAGGAAGCTCTTCAGTTGTCCAGTGCAGTAGGCCGCATCCTTGAGTCTCCACATCTGGGAACCACCGCTGAAAGTATTTATGGATATCCAGGACATAATGTTTAATTGCTGATATGTATGGGTTTAGATGCACGCTCTTCACATCTGAGAAATGTAATGATCTGTATATTTCTTCCATGAACATGAAACGTGCTGAGATTTACCAGGGGTTGCATCTTGCGGATAATGACGTATGCCTTTTTTACACAAATCGTCTCTCTACGTATATATTGATACTGTAGCTCGCACCTAGCATATACAAATGATGTTATTACTCGTATCTTTGGTTCCATTTGTTTGTTCAGTAGTCGCGCACAAGGAAATTTTGTATGCCAGTTGACTCGAGGAGCTCGCTTGGCATAGCACTATCTTTGAATTTATATTACTATATAGACTTGTACGTAATGTCAAGGACCTTTGCTTGCTGTAAAGCCTCAGTGTCAGCTTACAATTGAACTCCGAAACTAATATGGACGTGTTTGAATTGTAGACTGTAAACGGCACCGTGAATGGAATGTGTTTACAGAGGTATTAGCAGCGTAATGGAAAATTGCCAATTTTGTTTGGTTACATAGATGGGGAATTCTATACTGCATACTTTATACTTTGTTTGCAATGCGTGTTTCCCCCTTCTGTCGCTGCTTGTGTGCTTGGTTCTATTTACTTTGAGAACTCATTTGGGTATCAGTCTGATCTTAGGCATGTTCGGTAAAGTATCATCTGCATGTCAGTATCAGTTCATAACAGAACTCTGAAACTAGCAACGCTAGTTGCACAGGAAAAGGCTGTATACTTTATACATTTGCGATGCGTGATCCCCGTGGTTGGACTAACATATCACCTTTTTTGTTAACAACTAATCATGGCTCACTATACATTATTCCAAAGTTTCAGCTCAAAGGTACTTAACTGATCGGCATTTTATCTTTCGTTCAGACAGGCTTTATTTAACGCGGAAAGCTTTTCAGCCGTTCAACTGAAAGGTTCCTCAGTTTGTGGTTTTTTTTTTTTTTTTTTTTTTTTTTTTGAGGAAAGGATCTGATGCATAAAACAGGAAACCCAGCACAAATTACAATGAGGTCCACGGAACGAAAGAAATTACAACGGACTCCCAGGAATAAGCACAAAGGCCCCCGAGCAACCTGCAGAAAACTCAATCAGATCGACCGCCGCAGCCCCAAGTTCCTAGGCGACGCCGGCGCCGCCGTACCGCCGTGGAGAAGGCACCTCCACACCATGTAGATGACCGCTGAGCCGTCCGCCGCCACGCGACGGAAACCGAGGACTTTGAACGAGCACGGCCTCAGCGCCTTCACCACCGCTCCACCTGTCTTCCCGCCGACGCGGCACCACCCAGGACCACCACCAGCACCAGCAACCAACCTCCAGCCGGCCGCTCCCCTCGCCGCCACGGCCGGCCAGAGCAAGCTCGACGAAGAGGACCACCATTCGCACCACCACCAAAAGCAGATCACCCCGACCCAGCAGCACCTCTCCCCACCACCACGGCCGGCCGGAGGAGCAAGAACGGAAGGGGAGACCCGACGGAGCACCTCCACTACCTCCCCGGCGTCACCGCCGGAACGGGGAAAGGAGGGGGAGGACTTATTCCGACATGGCGCCGCCACCGCCACCGTCTTCGATGTCGACGCCCGGAGACAGAGACCTAGACCTAACCCTAACTAACTACACGCACGACGAGATCCCGGAGCTCCCCTCCACCTCACGGCGCCGAAACGGCGACCGGAGGCGAAGGGGAGCAGCGGATCCGCCGGCAAGGACCGAGAGCTTTTGGTCGCCTCCTCTGTCGCCTCTCCCAAACAGTGACAGGGAGAGGATAAGGGATGAAGCGTTAGTTTGTGGTCTTTGTTTGTCTTTATACAATCAGAGTTTTCGTTGTTTGTTTTGTAGGACCCTGGGAGTTCTTTGTGACAATTTGGTGGTAGTATGATGGAAGCAAAGCAGCAACTAAATGTCGTGGAGTGCCAGATACCGCCTACGAGTATCAGTGTCAATAGCTAGCTTAGCCATAGGGGACGTCAGTTGGCAATCCAAACTTTCAAACATCCGAGCCGGGGACTGCCGTAGCATAAAAACCTTGATGATGCCACTTGCGTGGGTACCCAAAGTGTAGGGTCCCTGGCAATAAGAAACGAGTGCCTCCTAATCCACTATATCGGGGCAGTTTGCTTATCGTCAGGAGCTTACTTTGCTTGGCTAAAGTTTGGGAATGTGTATTCATTTGTTTCTTTCTTGCTGAGGTTTTTGTTTAGAATACTTTTGTCCACCATGCTGATATCCAGAAGCAGCGATATCCCACAATGTGATCTGTGAAGAGTACCTTTGCCAATTGCCAGTGGCTCCAATCATGTTAACAAGAACAGGCTGGGCCCTGAGGAAAATGAACATAACATACTCATGCATCTGATCAAATCTTTCTGAAAACCATTGCCTTTCCCACTGACCAAGAAACTCACAAGGTTTACCAAAATGATCTGACCAAATTCACACAGGGTAACACTATACCAGTAGCCGTTGCACCAAAATTGAAGGACAATTCACATGGGGTCGTCCACGTCTAGTTTTGTTGATGCACTCTGCACTACACTGCACGCTGCTGCTTATTGTTCTCCTCCTACCGCCGACGAAGACCAGCCGACCGCCAACCCCACTACCATCTCCCACTTGAACTTCTCTCTCGTTTCCCACCTCTTTTTCGTTTCGCCTTCGCTAAGCTATATTGATCGCTTGTGCGGTTGTGCCCACATCCACTTGTGTGCCCTTGCTGCATCCATATCGGCCCATGGCGCTAGCCACGTCCCGGGGTCTCCCTTCTTATACCACCTGGCAGCCGCCATTCTCCAGTGACGGGAGAAGCAGAAGCGCCGTGTCGACAATGGTGGTTCGAGTGCCGAACCATGCACTCGTGCTTGCGTTCGTGGTTGTGCTCGCCGCGGCGCGCGACGTGGTGACTGCCTCCGAGAGCTCCAGCCACACCCTCCTTGATGAGGCCACGGGCGGCGGCAATGCGGCGTCGACGGTGACGCTCTCTGGATGTGGGTGCACGCCGTCGACGGGCTCGCTGAAAGGATGCCAATGCCCGCCGCCTCCTCCACCGGCGTGTCCGCCTCCCCCACCACCTCCTCCGCCGGCGTGCCCGCCACCGCCGCCGCCTCCACCAGCGTGCCCGCCGCCCCCGCCGCCTCCTCCGCCAGCGTGCCCGCCACCGCCGCCGCCTCCACCAGCGTGCCCGCCGCCGGAGCCGTCGTGGGACTTCGAGAACGAGAAGCTGAGGGCGCTGTACCCGGTGATCCAGGCGTTCAAGCGGACCATCACGTGCGACCCGATGGGCGTGACGGCGACGTGGGAGGGCACCGACATCTGCGACAGCCACAGGAACGGCACCGCCTACAAAGGCTTCTACTGCGACTTCCCTCCCGACCACAACACCACGCTCACCGTGGCGTCCATCGACTTCAACGGCTTCCACCTCTGCGCGCCCACGCTAGCCGGCTTCATCGACGCGTTCCCGGACCTTGCCCTCTTCCACGCAAACTCCAACTCCTTCTCCGGGGACCTCCCGGACCTCACCCACCTCCGCTACTTCTACGAGCTCGACCTCTCCAACAACGCCTTCTCCGGCGCGTTCCCGCCCGCCGTGCCGCCCCTCGGAGGCCTCCTCTTCCTCGACCTCCGCTTCAACGCCTTCGCCGGCGAGGTCCCGCCCCCCGTCTTCGGTATCTCCCTCGAGGCCCTCTTCCTCAACAACAACGGCTTCTCCGGCCGCATCCCGGACACCTTCGGCACCACCACGGCGCAGTACGTACCTCGTCGTGGCAAACAACCGGTTCACCGGCCCCATCCCCAAGTCCATCTTCAACGTGTCCGGCACCCTCTCCGAGGTGCTCTTCCTCAACAACGACTTCTCCGGCTGCCTGCCGTACGAGATCGGCCTCGTCGAGGGGCTCACGGTGTTCGACGCGGGAGGCAACCGGATCAAGGGCCCCATCCCGCTCTCCTTCGGCTGCCTCGCCGACGTCGACGCGCTCAACCTCGCCTCCAACCAGCTCTACGGCCACGTGCCCGACGTGCTCTGCTTGCTCGCCAAGACCGGCAAGCTCACCAACCTCTCGCTGTCCGACAACTACTTCCACTCCGTGGGCTATCACTGCATGGAGCTGGTGCGGAGCCGGGTGCTCGACGTGCGCCGGAACTGCATCCTCGGGTTCCCCGGGCAGCGGCCGCCGATCGAGTGCGCGCTCTTCTACGCCGACCCGACCAAGCACTGCCCCTTCATCCCGCACATTCCGTGCGACCTGCCGGGTTTCAAGCCGCCGGCCATTGCGGCGTTGCCGGCCGGGAAGGACGTCGTGCATGGCTCCTATGGAGGCGGGAACTGACTTGGGGTTAGCATTGTTAGGTGAGGTGGACAAGAAAAGGTGACAGATATATATTGATAGTTGGTCTTTGTATTTTTTATTAAGCGATATATGTGCACGAGATTGTGTCATCGGGCAAATAATTCCAATTAACTTTGTAAGCTCGGAGTCAAATAACTTGCCAATTCGCTCCGTCTCACGAAAACACGACGATTCGGGCATTGAACGATCTTAAAGATGTAACTTTGATCTCTAATTTCTATTGAATAAAAAACAATAAAGTTATGTTATATATGCTGTCCCAATACACATCTCTACTCAATTTGATAGAGCCATCCGCCACATGTATGTAGTTCCTCCACACCTATTGGCGAGCAGGTACTCCCTCTATTCCAAATTAGATGACACAAGTTTGTCTATGTTTTTACACTAAAATATGTCTAGATATATCTGTATCTAGACAAAATAGTGATAACTAATTTGGAACGGATTGACTATATAAGAGCAACTAGGATACGTCCTCGCAGTATGTCGTAGTTGGGCCTAGGCATAGCGCGTGGATTGGGCCTTCGCTTTCTTAGCCTCTTTCGTAGAAGTGGACCATCTCAAGGTGAAGCAGTGGAAGGAAATAGTGCTGACAGTGCCACGGTGTGTTTATGTGTAAATATTCTTAAGACATATTTTTAGATATGTTTTTTCAAAAATTTAGATATGAATATTGGCAATGATATTCAAAGGCAAAGTTTAAGTATGATGGAAAGGCCAAAATGTCATATTTTCGTGATACGAAGGGGTTACCAATTAGCAATTAGTGTTGTAAAGCTCGGAGTCAAATAACTGCCTACCAATCAGCGCCAATTGACCACTATTTTTCTTCTTCTATAATTCATTTTTTTCAAGTTTCCGTCACTTATTTTTGAACGAAAAAAGTTAGGGAAAGCCCGTACAACACATTTTAAATTTTACGAAAATTTAGGATCGCATGTAGGATTACAATATCATCATAAATTGTTTACAAGGCACCAGACCTAGATTGAGTGTTCTATGCATAGTGAGTGCAAAAGATGTCTTAAACATCCCTATGGAGCTACTAATGGAGATGGGTTGATTGATAGAGCTGAATCCATTCCTTTTATTCCAAATGCTCCAACATTCGATGATCACGATTGTCATGAAAGTTATATCTGCACCTCGAATCAGAGATAGAGTCAAGGAGGGGAAAGTTGGTGTTCCTAACTGTTGGGATATCCTCGCTACGTGAGGTAACCAAACATGTGCAAGAGCCAACCATATGTTCGGATCATGACCTAATGGCATTTTGTATTTTGCATATGAGACAAGGGGTGTCTAGCTTACACACCTAATCCGGGTCGAGTAGGAGCCCGCACAGAAAATGTCGTACAATACTTGACGTGCAAGATAGGTAGATACTAAGTCGGCTCCTACTAGAACTCCGTCCCCCCGAACCAACTCAAAATAGATATATAAGCCTAACTCAACCGTGTATATGAAGTCGGGAGGGAGAACCCTAGAGGGTACGTTCTCAGGCTATCTAGGTTACGAGACACACACCATTGGTGCACCTTTGTAATCCATCTTGAATCATAATACAAACAAGCATGACGTGGATCTTTAGCTCAAGAGCGATGGCCCGAACATGGGTACATCGTGTGTGCCAATCTCGTCCCTAGAATCTCCCACCTGGACTAGCTCTAATCGATTCCATGAGCCACCCGGATTTCGAGTCATGCCAAAACCACGACATTATAAGGGTCAAGCCGTCAAGGTGTGCGAGCGATTTACCAGTAACTGAGGAGAAATACAGCACCCGACATACAACATACCATCCTATTCAAAGTTATATTATAGTAATAACTGAATGCGCGTGGGTTGCCACACAGATCCAACATGTTCGACACTCGCCATTGTCTTGCCACCCATGTGACCGAGAACGGCGGCACTTGACGGATCTAGGATTGAAGCAGGCACCGGGCCAAAAACTTGGCGCAAAAAAAACTATCTAAAAACTCTTGCAATAACATTTTATTGTACGATTGCAAAGATAAGAGCATCTCCAGTCACAACCCCCATATCCGGCCCCAAAACTGTCCGCGGACGCGTCCGGACCCGTCCGCGGACAGTGACCGGACGCCCCTAAAAACAAGCTACTACAACCACATAACTCAAATCTAGATAGCAAATTACTACAAAAGCATGCAACGTGCACATATTGCTACTTGCTGCCACCGCGCTACTTCCACAAAGATAGTTACCCTACCCTATTCTACTCGTCATCGGAGAGTACGATGACCGTCGCTGCGCCAGAGCCGGAGACGCCCTGTGCCGCACCGGGTGGAGGAGCCGGAGAAGACCCCTGCTGGTCGGAGTCGGAGAAGAACGAGACAGATCCGGACGGTTCTGGCTCATAGCGGCAGCCTTCACGAATCGCCGCCTCCACTTCGATCTGCTTCTCGATGAACCCGAGCCTGTTCGTCATCTGACCGATGAGGATGCGGTCAGCCGCCTCGGCCTTGAGCTGCTCCTCGGCCGCACGGTGCTCCGCCTTGACCCTTTCGCGCTCCTCCGCCCGTATCCTTGTCTGCTCCGCCTCCGCCCACGCTCTCCATTGGTCCGCCGCCGCCTCGGACTGCGCGCGATGCGCTTTGTCCGCCTGCATTCGCCGGAGGTACTCTGCACCCGTCATTTCAACGATTTCGGGCTCGTCGTGGAACATGGCATAGTCGACGTCCGCCGCCTCCGCCGCCTCCCCCTCTGCGGCCGCCTGCGCCTCCACCCCTGCCTGCGCTTCCGCCGCCATTGCTGCGACCTCTTCCGCATCGCGTGCCATGGCTCCATGGTAGATCTGCGCCCTTTTCTCCGGCGTGAGCTTGGCGCAGGTGGTGGGAAGTCGGCGAGGCATGGTGGAGGAGGTGGAGGATGGGGATCGGCATCGGTGGATGTGGAGAAGAGAGCGGCGGATGTGGAGGAGCAGAGAGCGGCGGCGGAGGCGGATGTGAGTGTGAGGAGCTAGGGTTTGCTCCGGCACCTCCACTTATAGTCGGAGGTGGCCGGTACGCCATGAATGTCGGCCGGTGCGCCATGATTGCCGACGCCAGTCAAGGTATCCACTCAGCGTGGGACCACACTGTCAGCGACCAGGGGGCGGACGCGTCCGGGCGGCCCCAAACCCGCCCTACATATGGGCTGGGTTTGGGGTGTGTCGGACCGGCCGGTCGTTTGGGATGGCTATGGGGGCCTCGATTGGGTGGCGGTTTTTGGCCAAAGGAATACAAGTGTTCAACATTCGTATAAAAATCGTTCAAAAATCGACAAAATTCGTATAAAAAAACTCCAAACATCGATTCGAAATTGAAAAATTACAATCGATGAAACTCGAAACCGAGTACGGGAATGGAACCTACACGTGGACGTGCATAATTTTCGTGTACATTATGAAAGGATACGGATGTCGCCTAGAGGGGGGGGGGTGAATAGGCGATTTAAAATTCTTTGCGGTTTAGGCTTGAATAAATGCGGAATAAAACTAGCGTTTAATTTATCAAGCACGAAACCTAAACAAGCTAGGTTAACCTATGTGCACCAACAACTTATGCTAAACAAGATAAGCAAATATGTGATAGCAAGATATATTACTTCAAGCTCGATGGCTATCACAAAGTAAATAGCATAAGTAAGAAGCTCGGGTATAGAAATACCGAGGCACTTGGAGACGATGATTTATCCCGAAGTTCACTTCCCAATGGAAGCTACGTCTCCGTTGGAGCGGTGCGGAGTCACAAAGTGATCCCCGAATAGCCGTCAAATGGCACACCGTAATCTCCTTCGTGCCTCCACCAATACGGAGTGCCACGAACCACTATGGGACACTTGAGGGTGGTCACCGAACCCGTACAAGGATGAGGCACACTCCACAACTTAATTGGAGGCTCTCACCGAATTCCCACGGCTCCCAAAGCCACAAGAATCACAAGGTTGGGGCGCGACTCCACAACTTAATTGGAGGCTCCCAACTATCCCGCGAGCCACCAAAACTCCGAGATCAACAAGGACCGTCTAGGGAACCCCAAGTACCCAAGAGGACAAGCTCTAGGGCACCCCAAGTACCCAAGAGTAACAAGCTTCTCAACTTCGATTTCCACGTATCACCGTGGAGAACTCAAACCGATGCAACCGATGCAATGAAGGCAAGACCACTAGAGGTGGTCAAATCCTTCACTCCTAAATCCCACCAAAAGCAACTAATGCTTGTGGGGGGAGAAGAGAGGAAGAACAAGGAAGAACTCAACAAATGGAACTCCAAGATCTAGATCCAAAGGCTTCCCCTCACTTAGAGGAGAGATGGATTGGTGGAACAATGGATCTAGATCACCTCTCTCTTTTCCCACTAAATAGAGGCAAGAATCATGGAGGGATAGAGAGTTAGCAAAGCTCAAGAAGGTTCAACAATGGAGGAAAAACGAGCTTCAAGAGATGGGGAACCATTGGGGAAGAAACCCCCTTAAATAGGTCCCCTGAAAAAGTGACCGTTGGAGGGGTACGGGAGCCCGGCCTGGGGGCCAGCCTAGGCTGGCCAGGGGGCTGGCCACCCAGCAGAGCCGGCCGGCCTGGGAGCCGGCCTAGGCTGGTCTGGGGGCTGGCCACCCAGCAGAGCCGGCCAGCCTGGGGGCCGGCCTAGGCTGGTCTGGGGGCTGGCCACCCAGCTGAGCCGGCCAGCCTGGGGGCCGGCCTAGGCTGGTCTGGGGGCTGGCCACCCAGCTGCCAAAAATGAAACACCCACAACTTTTTCATCCGGACTCCGATTTCGATGATCTTGGGCTCGTTGGAATCACCACAACGAGCACGACAAGATGATGCAGGAAAACATCATAGTACAACAAGGGAGTATAAAACCAAATGTAGAAAGGTGAAACCTCTCTATAGAAGATGAACCGGGAGAAACTCCAAACCGAAAACGCAACAAGTTTTTCATACGAAATCCGTTTTCGGAGAACTTGAGCTTGTTATGAAGGTCACACCAAGCTCCAAAACCCAACAAGGAGAAAATCCAAATAAGAACCAAGAAAGATGATGAAGGCAAGTATGCAAAGGTTTGAGCTCTCTCCAACGGATACGCTAAAGCTCAATCGAGAGCCCCTCTTGATAGTACGGTATCTATCCTATAACCCGGTCTCCCAACTAGTAGCACGAGACCGGTAAAATAGAAACCCTATCATACCTTTGCCTTGCGCATTCCACTTGAGCTAGATGACGTCGATCTTGATCTCTTCAAGTGGACCACCTTTCTTGATTGCGCTTCGCTTGGTGAAGACTTCTCCAAATACTCCCCCATACACCATTATGGGAGAGCCACGCTTAGCTCCGACTTCATGAAGATGATGTCTTGAATGTAATCTTCTAGAGTCCAACACATGAACTCCAAACTTCTTCATGGACAAGATCTATAAAGATATCTCAATGCAAACTTTAGTCCATAGGGATTGTCATTAATTATCAAAACCACACATGGGGGCGCCATGCCCTTTCACATTATATTTTAAATTGAAATTTATTTGTGTAAACGTGAATTCGAACGTGCACTATTGTGAAGGACAAAAAAGATATAACATGTACTATTCCAAAGGACAAAAGAGAAGGATATTTCTGTTTCTGGTATTTTTTTCCTATATATGGATTCTTAAAGTTTTCGCCAATAAATGTGGTACGCTCGTAGAAGAAACAGTCGACCAGGAACAGCCAATACAAAAAGCGGAAACAGTTAACAACAAACAGTCGAACAGGAAAAGCGCTGAAAGAAGCCGCCAGCCGACCCAAAAAAGCATGGGGGGGTGTGCGGAGGGAAATTTCCTCCGCACAGGTCGCCAACTAGGAGCCCCCCTGATGAGGCCAGTAGGCAGCAGCTACTTGGGCCAGACTGGAGGCACCCCGGGCCAAATTTTTTCTTTAATAGTTGGTAGGCCGAGATTATTTTACGCCTAGGGCCAAGGCCCTTGTTGCCCTGGGCCTAGATCCGCCTACCGCAAGGTCTACTTTGTCTCTCCATCCGAGGGTGCTGCCCTAGTGTCAAAGTCTTCAGCGTGAGCCCGAGTGACGAGATCCACGCCACCACCCTCACTAGCGACCACGTGAGGAAGTATGGCGGCTACCTCGGGCGGCGATGAGGGGAGGGGAGGGGAGGGTTGCAGCGTGGGAACCCTAATTGCTACTGAGTCGCTCTCAAATGCGGTGCCAAGCCCGCGAAATGCGGGGCCTGTACGAAACTCTAAAATGAGGCTTATCTCACTAGAAAACTAGAATTAATGAATAACCATAATGTATACTTTATAATATTTTACATGCAAGACAATTCTGTGATGGTGTACACCGATGAATGGATAGGAAAACATTATACTTTTCACGTATTTTTAGTTTAATATTACTTTGATGATATCTCTGCTGCAACATGCGTACATTCTGTAGCCCTCATCCATTGGTTGGTTGGTCATGCATGCATGAACGCATGCTAGCTGCAGATGCAATATTGCTTGTGGTCAACGGCTCGAACAGTTCTTGACTTCTTGCCTCGGGTTGCTTTCCTACGAAGGCCTAAGCAGAGGGGAGGGCCGTTCGGAAGGAATTGGGATTCGACTTAACGCTGGTAGCGTCAGCTACGAGTCGAGGCATACCCTTCCGGCGAGGAATTCGCGATAAGTGGGCCGGCTTAGGTACGCTGACTTTTCATGGATCTTCCGGTTTGGAAGGCTTTTAGTAGGTTTCGGCCACCTTTTCATTTTCTTCCTTATTTCTTAACCTTTTCCTGTCGTTTTTTTTCAGTTCGTTTTTCCTGTTTTCGTTTTTCTTTCCCGTCAATAATTATATGGAACAAATATTTTCATATTCATGAATATTTTTGAACATCTGAATAATTGAGAACCTCGTCAAAAATCCGGGAATAATTATTTTGAACCGCGTGACACTTTATTGAACCTACAACAATTATTTTGAACTGCATGAACAATTACTTATACTAAACGAACATTTTTTAAATGCGTGAACATTTTATTCTATCACATAAACTTTTTAAAATCGTGAAGAATTTAGTTGCACTTTACACATATTTTTTTTAACTCTATAAGTATGTTTCCTAAATTTTGATATTATAGAAAAAATGAAAATAAACGAAAAATTAAAAGGAAATGAGCAATAAAACCAAAATGATAAAAGAAAAATAAACTTACCTTCTTTTGGGATGACCCAACAATGCTATTTTGAACCAATTGATTTTTCTAACCGAGTTCGTGGGCTTCGCATGCATTGGTGACGTTGTAGGGTTGAAGCTTTATGTGTCACATAACTTAAAACATTAATTTAAATTCACGAATATTTTTTCAAATTTGTGATTTTTTTACTTCATTAACATTTTCAAATCCATGAACGTATTTAAAATTAATTAACATGTTTAAAGTTTGTGAACTTTTCAAATTCTTAATTCACATTTTGTTTTTCAAATTCATGAACATTTGTAAGACATAAATTCTAGGATTTATATATTAAATAAGAAAATAAAATAAAAAGAAAGAAACATAGTGATTTTTTTATCTATTGACGGTAGAACTATGGAATTGGTTGCTTTTGTTCTTTAGGGGACCGAAACTAGTTGCTTGTTGATCCCTCTTTGACTCTATACGCGTTATATAGGAGATTTCCGCGTGAGTGCATGACTTTAGGTGAGACACGGGCCCAACTCCCACTCTCCGAGCATTAAGCGCCCGGTGGCCTGCCGAGACTATATAAGCCAATGTCAAAATTGAAGCCCACCAAAATTTGAGGTCATGTGCGGCCACATGGGCCATACTACCGTGGGCCTATCCCTGGCATGACAAATATTTCATGTTGTTGTGATGGATGATTATGCCCATGAGCATGGCATCACCTCAAGCATGGACTAGGACGTTGTCGTGGCGGCGGTCGAAGACGGGGTGCTCCGGCGGTACTCCAGATTCGACGCCATGTCGACAATTAGTAATGGTCCATGATCTACAGAAAGAAGGATTAAATGAAGGGAGAGCTGGAGTTCTTGCGCGGATAGGAGATTCGGTGCTTACCGACGGGCACAACATCAACGTCCATGAGGTGGCATCACCACAATTCACGCCAGCAACGACGACCACCACCAGCCGTGTGAAGTCACGGTGGCCACCATTTTTGTACTAGCTCTGTACATGTTCGCGATTGATCCTAGCTAGCCCCTGGACGCAAGAGTTGGTCTGGATCTGTACTATGTGGCCACGAGTTCCATCTCACTTCCTTAACCCTAGAATGATTTGGGGGCGATGCACACCGTGAGGAGAGAGGACACTGGAGCAGATGTTTCATGTGCCACAAATTAGAACAAAAGGAGGGTCCGAAAATGCATATGTCCCAGGATGTGATCATTGTCCGTTGAACCATAATGGACGGTCTAGATGGGTGTGGCATCTGAACTGCACTTAGGTGTTATAGTACTAATACATCCTTGTCGGGAAATCGCATTTTCACCAAATTTGTGGCCTTACTGAAACATATCCCACCTATAGCTAGTCTCTCCTAGAAACTATTTCGAAATCTAGTCCATGTAATCGGGCCAAAGAGAATGGGGGCGAACTTTGCTCATCTCCATCCTCTATGGACATGGCCCCCCTATTTTGGAACCCCTCGGCATTATAAAAAAAAATCGAGGCCAAAACAAGGGTTTGACGCAAAAGGGTATGATGTCGAATTGCACAATTTTGTCTCCATCTTGTTCGGCCCGACCCGATCAGATATCGAAATAGATAATAAGTGGGTCTAGATATACTCCCTCTATTCACTTTTATAAGGCACTATATCTAATATTTTAATTTTGGCCACATACATACTAATATTAAAATAAATTAGTGTTGCCTATCTTCTTTTTTTTGCCAATAATACACTTTTACCCGCTGTGACTCTCCTGCACAAACGGCCAAACGGGTACTGTGCATTGCTGCAAATGATAAAGTTGTCCGTATGAGGCTTTACTGAGCCGGCTGTAGTAGGTGCCTTTATACTCGCCTGCTGTACATGAAAAAATCCAGCGTAGCGGCACATGGCTGATTAATCACGAAGAGGGTCACATAGATGATGACTCATCGACAGTGTGTAATATCATTATTACAAAGAACGTAATAAAGTCCATCTGCAGTAGATAGATACTGTTACTCACTGTACCAAGATCTGCAGAAGGTCGGTAGATGCTGTTATTACTCATGTAGGGAATATTCTATGCTCTCTTAATCCCTAGGCAAAGCAAATTGTTTGAAGGATTAATTAATGGGTGCATGCAAGTCCTCTCTTTCTACTGGCTCTCTCCCGGAGCACAATTGATCACACAGCCGCATGCGCATGGATGCAACGGTGATTGGGTTGGCCAATTAATGCTATCAATTGATGTTCTCTAGTAGTAGAGAATTATACGAGAAAAACATCATTAATTTTGCCTCGGTTAGTGTTTGTGGCCTTGTATAGAAGAGAAAATGTAAATTTGATAGTGGTCTTGTATATAAAAACGGAGGGAGTATTATGGATTTCAGTTTCGGAAAGAGTTTGTCTACGTAAAATATATTGCCAAGACAGATCTTGTGGACTCAGTTAACTATTACAAGAGAAAAGATAGTACGATCAAGCAAAATAAAAAAGAGCATGCGAAAAATATATTATATTGACATTAATTGTAGCAATATATTTTTCTAAGGAATAGGTCTTTTTTTAGGCTTTTTTGAAACAAATATAGCTTTTAGAAATGTGCTATCCTTCTCACATTTTTTTGGGAAATACTAGCGAAGAGAGCTGTAGGGAGGCAGGCTGGAATAGAATTTCAAATTTCTTGGCCAAATTTCTTGGTACCCTGTGCAGCGACGCCCATTTTCCTTATCATATGACAGACCAAAAGCAGCCAAAACGATTTAAGCCACATGATACTGGACAGTTGCTGCAGTACTGCTTTACTGTAGTTTTTTCATTGATCGCTCTAGTCCAGTACATGGGTTGCCACGCCGCTACAGTGCCTTCCGTAGATATTGTATGTTGCAGTAATTTAAGAGAAGTAAAGATTTGGGCATTTACGCGGAGAGGCGTTTTGCCTCCCGGTGTATATGCACCCTTTTATTTAAAATATATTTTAAACACATGTTCAAATATCAAATAATTATACAAAAATTATTCGCGCTTAAATTTAACATCATTTGTGTTCACAAAATTGTTTCATGAAATATCAAACATTTTGTGGCATGTGTACAAAAGACAAATTTTGGTAATAAAATAACGCTTTTCACAAGACATTTTTTGTCTTTTTTTTAGAAAAGTCACAAATTTTTTGATCCAAGAAAAACATACCTTGAGTATTCGGACTCTGATTTTGATGATATTGGGATCGTTGAAGTCACAAAAACGAGCTCTACAATATCCGTATGTGGCTTTAATGAGCCGGCTGTAGTAGGTGCCTTTATACTCGCCTGCTGTACATGAAAAAAATCCAGCGTAGCGGCACATGGCTGATTAATCACGAAGAGGGTCACATAGATGATGACTCATCGACAGTGTGTAAAATCATTATTACAAAGTACGTAATAAAGTCCATCTGCAACGAAGATCTGCAGAAGGTCGGTAGATGCTGTTATTACTCATGTAGGGAATAGTTGTGTCCCGCAAATAGGTTTCCTAGTATTTCCTTTTTCGGTTTGATCATTTTCTGTTCTTTCTGAATTTATAAACAACGACTTGATTGTTGAATCGATCTATGCTAGTATGGAACATGTACGGTTTAGTACATACTTATATTGCTAAAGGAATAAGCAAGGAATGTATAACCTGTACTCGGAATAGTTCATATTTGAAACAGAGGGAATAGTTAAAATCGAGAAGACATACCCGAATATTAAGTTAGAGCATCTCTAGCAGAACCCGCAAAATAACCGCCGGATGCGGATTCGAATCCTTAAAAACGCAAAGAGCAGAACCCTCAAAACTCTCCGACCCGCAAAAGATTTTGAGGGGCCCCGTGAATCCGGCCCTCGAAACCATGAAATCTAGGTTTTCCTCACCGGCCCGCAGACTGATCCGCATCCTCTTCTATCGTTGGCGCGAAGGAAGATTCAGCCCCCGAACCGCCGCCGCCGCCGCCTCCGCCACCGCTTTCTCTCCCCCCACTCCGGCCATCATGCGCCATGAGCTCCTCCGACCCATACCTGGTGACCGTCCCGGTCGGGACGACGCCATCGACAGATCCAGCTGGCCGAGCAGAGCTCGGCACCGCCGCCGCCGCCGCTGCTCCTCCATTGGCGCAGACGAAGCGGAGAAGGCTGGGGACCGCAGGCGCGGCCCAAATCTTACTTGCGGCTATCGGCGCCGCCGCCTCTGCCGCTGCTACTCCCGCCGCTGCCGCGGGCGCCGCCGCCGCTGCCGCTGCTACTCCCGCCGCTGCCGGGGGCGCCGCCGCGGCTCCGAAGAAGAGGACGCCCGTGCGGAAGGTCAGGGGCAGCGCCGCCGCTGCTGCAGACGAACCTACGCCCACGAATGTCTCCGGGACCGAAAGGTATGAACACGACATTGCAATTGTGAAATTATGCTTGCTAGTACTGCCTATTTGTGAAATTATGCTTGCTACTACCGAAATTGTTCTTCGAAATTGCAGCACGCAATCTTTCATGGACGCCATTGGGTCGGTTCAGATCAACAACTCGCCGCTCGGCAATTTCGGCTACAACGAGGCCGACGGTGGCGTCGATGGTGGTGCGGGCGAAGAAGACAATGAGGTCGAGGAGGTGGAGGGGACAACACTTTCCCGGAGAGGTACGAATTACACCGTTTTGGAGGACCAAACATTGATCCGTGCTTGGGAGGGTATTTCTCTCGATGCAACTCACGGCAATGATCAAACCAAGGATCGGTATTGGCAAAGAGTGGAGGACAAGTTCTTCCAACTCATGCCACGCAATGGCCGAACGGTGCCTCGGACCTTTCGATCACTACAAGGCCGTTGGGAAACGATCAAAACAACATGTTCCCGGTGGAGTGGATGTTTGCAACAAGTGATTAATACTCCTCCGAGTGGTACCGTAGAGGGTGATTGGGTGAGTGAAATAACCATTGCTATTGTTCACCGTTGGTATATGTAACCATTGCTATTGTTCACCGTTGGTATATGTAACCATTGTAGGAGCGCATTGCAAGAGAGTGGTTCATGGACATGCCCGCATCCAAGAAGAAGCCATTTGTCCTTGATCATTGTTGGAAACTTCTCCAACATAGCGAGAAATGGAAGTTGAGGGACCAAGAGCCAAAAAAAGGGGAAATACGTGTTGAGGATGACTCCGATGATGATCAAGGTGGGAGGAACAAGAACAAGCCCGAAGACAACAAGAAAGCCAAGGAGAGAGTGGCAAAGCAACTTGAGGCAACAAGCTTGAGAGAGAAGCTCGATGAAATGGTGAAATCTAATGAGACCATGGTGGCCAAGACATTGGAGGCAAAGCACCAATTGGCCGAGAGGAAAGCTCAAGAGAAGAAAGAAAAGTAGGAGGTGCTTCGTGAAGAAGGGAAGCGGAAGATCGAGATTGAGGCCAAAAGAGCCTCGGCGGAGGAGAACAAGTCCGTGGCCAAGCTCTTGGCCGAAGAGAACAAGATCATGATGATGAACCGAAGTGACATGGACGAAGTCACCTTGGAGTGGCATGACATCGCAAGGAAGGAGATATTGCATCGAAGGAAACAAGCGATGCTAAAAGCTAGCGGTGGTGGAGGTGATGGTGGAGGTGCCGGTGGTGGTGGAGGTGCTAGCACAGTGTAGGGCCTTTCGATGATGCCCATTGTGTTTTGGAAGCAATTTTTTGGTCACACGGATGGAAAACTAGTTAATTGTCGTCTTTAGATTCAAGAAACTACTTTAATTTGCTATATTAATGTCGAATTTGTAAGCAATTTGACATTTTATGATATTCTGCCTATCTTGCTGTTTTGCATATGCAGTTTCAGAACGCCGCGCGGCGGAGCAGAACCCGCAAAGCAGAACCTTAAAACAGAATATTCTGTTTTGTGGTTCTGCTTTGCGGGTTCTGCTCCGCCGCGCGGCGTTCTGAGCAAAAAAACCGCGAGTTGCGCGAACTGCAAAACTGTTTTGCGGGTTGGCCATTTGCGGGTACTGCCAGAGATGCTCTTATAAACATGGTCTCTCAATCACGGAATTCAGTTTCTGGAATCTCGTGAATCAGAGGACTAAGGAAGTAATGAGTAACAAACCTATACTGTCATGTATGCCTCACACATACAGTTTTCTACCAGAGATTGAATTGTAGCGTGGTTGTTACGTACTCCCTCCGTTTTTTATACAAGGCCACAAACTCACATTCCACATACCAAGATAAAAAGTGAAACTAATTAATGTCTGCTTAATCCCTAGGCAAAGCAAATTGTTTGAAGGATTAATTAATGGGTGCATGCAAGTCCTCTCTTTCTACTGGCTCTCTCTCCCGGAGCACAATTGATCACACAGCCGCATGCGCATGCATGCAACGGTGATTGGGTTGGCCAATTAATGCTATCAATTGATGTTCTCTAGTAGAGAATTATATGAGAAAAACATCATTAATTTTGCCTCGGTTAGTGTTTGTGGCCTTGTATAGAAGAGAAAATGTAAATTTGATAGTGGTCTTGTATATAAAAACGGAGGGAGTATTATGGATTTCAGTTTCGGAAAGAGTTTGTCTACGTAAAATATATTGCTAAGAAAGATCTTGTGGACTCAGTTAACTATTACAAGAGAAAAGATAGTACGATCAAGCAAAATAAAAAAGAGCATGCGAAAAATATATTATATTGACATTCATTGTAGCAATATATTTTTCTAAGGAATAGGTCTTTTTTAGGTTTTTTTGAAACAAATATAGCTTTTAGAAATGTGCTATCTTCTCACATTTTTTTGGGAAATACTAGCGAAGAGAGCTGTAGGGAGGCAGGCTGGAATAGAATTTCAAATTTCTTGGCCAAATTTCTTGGTACCCTGTGCAGCGACGCCCATTTTCCTTATCATATGACAGACCAAAAGCAGCCAAAACGATTTAAGCCACATGATACTGGACAGTTGCTGCAGTACTGCTTTACTGTAGTTTTTTCATTGATCGCTCTAGTCCAGTACATGGGTTGCGCCACTACAGTGCCTTCCGTCGATATTGTATGTTGCAGTAATTTAAGAGAAGTAAAGATTTGGGCATTTACGCGGATAGGCGTTTTGCCTCCCGGTGTATACGCACCCTTTTATTTAAAATATATTGTAAACACATGTTCAAATATCAAATAATTATACAAAAATTATTCGCGCTTAAATTTAACATCATTTGTGTTCACAAAATTGTTTCATGAAATATCAAACATTTTGTGGCATGTGTACAAAAGACAAATTTTGGTAATAAAATAACGCTTTTCACAAGACATTTTTTGTCTTTTTTTAGAAAGTCACAAATTTTTTGATCCAAGAAAAACATATCTTGAGTATTCGGACTCCGATTTTGATGATATTGGGATCGTTGAAGTCACAAAAACGAGCTCTACAATATCCGTATGTGGCTTTAGAGCATCTCCAACAGCGGCTGGAAAAACGCCGCGCGCGCCATATACCGGTCCTTTGCCGAGCGCGGGGCCGTTTTCCGTGCTCCAGCGGACGCGCGATAAAATCGCCGCGCGGGATATTCGTCCAGCGCGCTGGATGAAGCGGTACCGTCGGCGTCAAACCTCCAGCGTGCCGTCCAGCGCGCGGGGAAAAGAAGAACGCGCGCGAATCCCCCAACTACCGCTGAAATCTCCCGCCGCTCGCGCTCTCTCTCCCGCCCTCGCCCCTCCCGCGCCGCCGCCGGCGAAATTCCGGCGATGGACGGCCGCTCCGACGTCCCCCCGACCCCTCCGTACCTGCGCGACCCCTCGCTCGCCGGCGCCGCCGCAAACCCTAGCGCGGGATTTGCCACCTCCACCGGCGCCGCCGCTCCTCCCGTTGGTCTCGCGCGCGGCCTTTTCACGGCGCCCTGGGCGAACTCCGTCGACGGCGTCGCGCGGGCGACTGGTGCGCAGCCGCGCAAGGTCCTCGCCAAGCGGCCGGCACA
The DNA here is from genome assembly GCA_947311845.1 of Poa pratensis. Taxonomy (NCBI): domain Eukaryota; kingdom Viridiplantae; phylum Streptophyta; class Magnoliopsida; order Poales; family Poaceae; genus Poa; species Poa pratensis. The sequence continues at coordinate 6,617,453 of CAMZMU010000047.1, read as the reverse complement.
AAAGGAGAAGACCGGAGCGGCTGCAAAGCGGGTGAGGAAAGCGCCGCCGCCACCGCCCTTCCAAGCGCCGCCGCAACCGGAAGCGCATCTGGCACCCCCGCCTCCGCCCTTCCAAGCGCGGACGCAACCGGAAGCGGAGCTGCCACAGGACGCGCCCATGGTGTTTGATCAAATGCAAACAAGGTATGAAATATTTTCTTTTTCTTTTTTGTTGTTGATTGCTATGAAATGTGCATATGTGTAGCAAAATTATAGTTAGTTTCACCGTCTTTGTAGTTTGGATGATGATGCATACTTGTCAACCATGGGTGTTGGATCCAACACTTCGCAATGGTCTCAAAACAATGAAATTCATGATGAGGATCATGAATATGAGGATATGGATGATGATGGTGAGGGTTTGGTGGAGGCACCGAAAGGAAGGGCGGTCAATTATAGCACAAAAGAAGATGTTTTGCTATGCAACGCGTGGTTGAATGTGTCCTTAGATGCCTCCGTTGCGACGGCCCAAACTTATAACACATATTGGGATGGGATGAAGGTGTACTTTGACGCACGCAACAAGAGTGGCGTTGAGCGTAGCAATAGATCTCTTCGTTCCCGGTTGTCGTTGATAAACTCCGATTGTCAAAAGTGGTCGGCGTGTTTGACGGCGGTTGACTCCATCAACCCAAGCGGCACAAATGATGTGGATAGGGTAAGTGGCATTTCTTTGTGTGGCAATTTCATTGTTGCTTTCTTACTTTCACCATTTGTGTGTTAACTTGTTCTCTTGTATGGTTCTATGTGTAGCTCAACATTGCACAAGGCTTGTTTCGAGGGGAAGATAAGAAGGGGAAGAATGGCAAGACGAAGAGAGGGAGACCTTTTGTGATGTCTCATTGCTATGATGTGTTGAAGGATGAAGAAAAATGGAAGAAGCGTGAGGGCTTACTAGATGTGCCAAGCTATCCAAACATTGAGCGACTCGTCACAAATGTTCTTGATGATGATGAAGAGGGCTCAAGCGATGGCACGAAGAAGAGGAGCCCTACACCAAACTCGGTTGCCTACTCCAAACCAAGAAGACCAACGGGAGCTAAACAAGCAAAAGAGAGCAAGAAGAAGGGAGGGGAGGATGACCTCAAGAATGCCATGGACGAAATGGTGAAAGCAAGAAAGCAACAAGCGGAGGATAGGAGGGCGGCTAGGACACAAGAGGCGGCAATCGAAGCAAGAAAGGTGGCGGCGGGTGGCATGGGAGGCATGGGAGGCATGGGTGGCATGGGTGGCATGGGAGGCATGGGAGGCATGGGTGGCATGGGAGGCATGGGTGGTGTTGGTGCTACCATGGGTGCCATGGGTGGGATGGGTGGCATGGGTGGTGTTGGTGCTACCATGGGTGCCATGGGTGGGATGGGTGCCATGGGTGGGATGGGTGCCATGGGTGGTGTTGGTGCTACCATGGGTGCCATGGGTGGGATGGGAGGCATGGGTGGCATGGGAAGCTTTGTAGGCTTTGGAGGCATGGGAAGTACAATGGGTGGCTTCGGAAGCATGGGCGCAAACATGGGAAGCTTTGGAGGCATGGGTAACATGGGAGGGCCGAGTGCACCTCCGGTTGGCATGGGAGGATATGGAGGCATGGGTAACATGGGAGGGCCGAGTGCACCTCCGGTTGGCTTGGGGGTTTCTATGGGTGGAGGAAATGCTTCCGGTATGCCTCACGTGCCTTCCGATGGAGCATTTGAAGGTAGTGGGAACACCGTCCAAGTTGATAATGAGGCGGTTGAAGAAGATGCGGGGGAGGATGAAGAAAATGGAGAGGAACAAGATGATGCATGATCGATGTTGTGGTTTGATGAACTATCCGTAGAATTTGAACTATGTCATGTATTTATTCTATATTTAAACTATCATGTTGGTTTGCATATTTATTCTATGTTTATCTATGTTTGAACTTTGAACTATGCGTAGAATTTTTATCTATGTTTGAACTATCATATCTATTTCATGTATATCTATGTAGAATTTGCATATTGGTTTCATTTTTGGTGCCGGCTAGCCGCGCGCGCTGGAGTTTTGGGCGTCTGCTGGAGCGTCTGTTCCGGCGCGCTAAACTATAGCGCGGCTGGAAAAGCTAAACCAGCGCGCCGCGCCCGAAAACTGGGATACAGAATATAGCGCGCGGCGCCGAAGCGCGTCTGTTGGAGATGCTCTTAGTGAGCCGGCTGTAGTAGGTGCCTTTATACTCGCCTGCTGTACATGAAAAAAATCCAGCGTAGCGGCACATGGCTGATTAATCACGAAGAGGGTCACATAGATGATGACTCATCGACAGTGTGTAATATCATTATTACAAAGTACGTAATAAAGTCCATCTGCAGTAGACAGATGCTGTTGCTCACTGTACGAAGATCTGCAGAAGGTCGGTAGATGCTGTTATTACTCATGTAGGGAATAGTTGTGTCCCGCAAATAGGTTTCCTAGTATTTCCTTTTTCGGTTTGATCATTTTCTGTTCTTTCTGAATTTATAAACAACGACTTGATTGTTGAATCGATCTATGCTAGTATGGAACATGTACGGTTTAGTACATACTTATATTGCTAAAGGAATAAGCAAGGAATGTATAACCTGTACTCGGAATAGTTCATATTTGAAACAGAGGGAATACTCCCTCCGTTTTTATATACAAGGCCACTATCAAATTTACATTTTCTCTTTTATATAAGGCCACAAACACTAACCGAGGCAAAATTAATGATGTTTTTCTCGTATAATTTTCTAATAGAGAACATCAATTGATAGCATTAATTGGCCAACCCAATCACGGTTGCATGCATGCGCATGCGGCTTTGTGATTAATTGTGCTCCGGGAGAGAGAGCCAATAGAAAGAAGGGACTTGCATGCACCCATTAATTAATCCTTCAAACAATTTGCTTTGCCTAGGGATTAAGCAGACATTAATTAGTTTCAGTTTTTATCTTGGTATTTGGATTGTGAGTTTGTGGCCTTGTATACAAAAACGGAGGGAGTAGTTAAAATCGAGAAGACATACTGATGCATGTAAAATGCATACATGAACTTTGCACTTTAATTGTTATATTCCAATCATATTTGCATCATATAAGGGTTATATCAATGTTTTATAATGATTTTGGGAATATTTCATAGTTTTCCCATTTATTTGGAATTAACCCTGTTTTTCCAGAAAACGTCTTTTTTAGTGTTTCAGACTTTCCGGGAGCTTCGGGACTCCAAAAAGGGCAAGGCCAAAGAGCACGGTTCAGAATTTTCGAGACGAACGCAATGGGCTTAAATTGAAGACCAGAAGCCCAACAGGCTGGAAATGGGAGGGTCCCACGCGGCCTAAAGTACATGGCCGCGTGGGCCCAGCTCGTTTCCCCTCGGAGCTCCGTGGCCGTCGATCTTTCGTCCACCGACTCCGTCTTGACCTAAAAACGCCTATAAAAAAGGTCCCCTGGCGTTTCGCGAAAGGAGGCGGCGGAGAAACACAAAACCACGAAACAGAGAGTCAGAAGGCTGCCGCCGGAGAAGATCGGAGGGGGGAAACGCCGCCGGAATCACCTCCGGAGGGCTCCACCCCCCTCCGGCGTGTTCATCATCAACATCTACAGCAAGAACTTCTTCACCATCATCACCATGATGAAGGGGGAGTAGTCCACCCCCTGGACTAGGGTTTGTGGTGGTAACTTTTGTATCTCTCCTCTCTCTTGAGCTTCACTAATTAGTACCGTATGAGCTGCTGAACATGATTACGGTCATCTATGTAATACCTTTGTGGTGAATATTGTGGTGTGAGATGATTTGTTATGCATTTACCGTTGTGTTGGAGCTTTTGTGATTTGTCATACTTTGAAGTATGATGTATGTGGGTACGGGATGGCCGATGTGACACGGCATAGGTATTGAGTGACACAGTACCGCCCAACATCCTTTATCTGGGGGTAAAAAGAAAGAGTATGATGTGGGAGTGAGAGAAACCACGCTAGCCTTACGAGGGGTGACCTAGCAACACAAATGAGTATTTCTTTCAACTATGTGTTTTAGGACATATAGCCGTCATAAAAAGCTACCATTAAAACATGACAATTGTGTGTACTTTATCTATAACATGATGATCACCGTAGATGAGAGAGAGAGGATTAAGTGAACCCATGAACCATGTCCATTGTTCCTATAAGAAACACACACTTGAGCTTGTCCTCTTGCTACATAGAGGATTGGGCTTTCTCTCTTTGAGAGCTTTCACTTGCTACTACCTTTGTCTTGTCCTCTTGCAAAGAAGAGGATTGGGACACTTTTACATCCATCAAACCAACCATCTTGTTCTCTAAACTTGTTTAGTGCATAATCAACTAAAACTTGTGACACTTTAGTTGTAGGGAATAGATAACTTTTCCTTCTTGCTCCTGCGGATCGATACCTTACTTCCACATTGAGAGGTGCTACAGTGATCCCTTGCTCTTGGGGGTTATCAAGTACTTTTCTGGCGCCGTTGCCGGGGAGCGTAGCGCTTAAGTTTCTATTCTTGTGTGCACTAGACTAAGCTTGGGGAGGTTCCTTTTATATCTTGCAATCATCTAAGCTTGGGGAGGTTCTTTAACTTGTTTAATGATACTATGTCTCCCATTTATGATGATGAATATGATATTTTCAGTCCACCCACTATTGAGTATAAAGTTTATTGTGATTATGATATGCCTCCTATATATGATGATTACAATGATTATTATGAATGTTTTACTCCCACTATTCCTAATGAAACTGTTTATGCTTATGTGGAGAGTAATGATACTTTTATGCATATGGATCATGATAAGAATGTTTCATGTGATAGCTATATTGTTGAGTTTATCAATGATGCTACTGAAAGTTTTTATGAGAGAGGGAGACATGATTTCATATATCTCAAAAATATTAAGTCTTCTCTCTTTTTGTTGAAAATTTTGAAGTTGCACTTGCTTTGCCTTCCTATGCTAGTCACTTTGTGCTTTATTGATTTATTTTCTTACAAGATCCCAATGCATAGGAAGTGGGTTAGACTTAAATGTGTTTGATATTTGCTTCTTGATGCTCTTTTATATTCAACTCTTATTCCTATGGGAGCATCATTAAAACTATCAAGCCTAGCTATATGGCTATAAAGAAAGCGCTTTGCGGGAGGCAACCCGGTTATTTTTTGTGTGATTTTCTTTGTGTCCTCTTGCTGTAACAAGAGATTTGTGTCTAGTTTAGTTTCTGGAGTTTTAATAAAGTGCCAAGTTTTACCCATTTTGGTCTTGAAAAGTTGCTTATAGTTCGGAGATTTTATTCCTGCACGAATCAGTGCACGGTATGATTTTTAATTCTTATTCTGTAACTCCGAATGAGCTCATATTTGAACTGTAGTTGCAACTTTTCATCCTCTGTATGCATGAATTTTTCGGAATTTTTCGAGAAAGTTTGGTAGGGTAGAAAAATACGTTTTGCTGCTGCTGTTTTTCTGGACAGATTCTGTCCCATTTTGTTTGATGCATGCTTTGAGCTTTTAAGTTGAATCTTTTTGATCCAATTGAGTTTATGAGTAGGCATACAACATTATACACTTTCTGGACATCTCATATGAATTTTTGTTCAAGGATTATATGCAGCAAGAAACCTATTTGTTTATCACTATTAATGCACCCCACAGAAAAGAGATGGGAGAAACGGTGTTTTGAAGTTTTTTCACAGGGATTGGAGGAGATGCACCAAGAGCTATCCAAGGATGGTGAAGACCATAAGCTTGGGGATGTGAAGACAACCCCGCTGGACCTACACACTCTCGGTTTGCACACGTCCAACTTCTGTTTTTCGATCGAAACACTTTATCGCATAAACTTGGAGCGTCGTTTTTTGTTTGAGTCTTGAGAGACCACCACACTATCATTATATATGAGAGAGCTACTGGAAATATGGGTTGAAATATGTTGGATGCTTTTATAAGATTGGGAAAAGGGATGTTTGAGTTGATTTTTAATGATACATATAGTTGCATGATTCATGAGCTTGTTTATGAGTAATAGTTTGCAAATTCTTTTTGTAGAGCTATCACTTATTCATGTTTTGGTGCTGATTGTTATTTTACTTGGTTTAACATGGATTAGTTAGTTCTATGGACACTCATGCATGCATCTAGATGGTCAACTTTCTCCCTTTTGCTAGCCCAAAAATTCCAACAAAAAAACTTGTTTCCAACACCTTCAACCAAAGTTATTCCAGTGAGTCCACCATATCTACCTATTAGCTTTATGCTATTCCGAGTATGTTTATCATGTTTTTGTGTTATCTATACCTCTGAATGAAAATGTTATGTTATTGATTGTTATGGAAAAGTTGGTTATATAGCTCTCACGAACTTGATGCACATTTACTTTTTTGCATAATAAAACATGACCCATTGTGATTAAGATTATGATGTTTGGCTTGAAATGTTTTGGTTGGAGTTAGCCCATATGTGCTGTCACATGGCAAGCTTTCAACATGCCTCATTCATATTTAGTTGATATCATGTACTTTTGTTATGGATGCTTATCATGTGAAATAAATGAGGAAATGAGTAGTTTAAATGAGTTTGTATAAATGGTTAGAGAGACGCCTGGGCCGCTAATCTAAGCCATGCATCATTCATGGTGGAAATTTACTTACATGCTATGGTGAACCTTCTGTGATACACCTTACAATAAAAAGCTATTCCAATGGTAAATAAAAAGGGTGTTGAGATTGTTCATTTGTTTGTTTGTCTTGTCATTTTGATATGGGCTTGTTCCATATCTGGGACAAGAGGTACCCCAGTTGACGCTCTTGATGATACTATTTTACTTACAATGATATTTAATTGAACTTGCTTTGTTTCCCAGTTGAGTAACACATGGTGTAGTACTTGTATTCAAGGGGCATGAGACATTCAACCTTTACTTTGTCAAGCACACTACTCATATTTGCTTTCACTTTAAACTTAATCATTCAAGATGCTATGATAGGGGCAATGAGAGCTTGACACCAAGATTACCATATTGCAATCATTAACTTAAGTAGAGAGTTTGGAAGTTAGATGAAACTTATGCATGCTTTACCTCTACTCATATACATCTTTCCAAAGTGTCCACCTATCATATTCAGATTTTCATCATCACTCTATGACCATGTAGGATGTCTACTTATCATTATGCATACATGTGTCCATATACTATCTGTTATGTTACACTTTGTGAACTATCAATGAACATCCTTGTCTTGAATACTTGATATCACTTCATAAACTATTTGCATATTGCTACTCCTTTGAAGAATGAATCATTTGACTATATGTAGCAATAGTAATCATCTTTGATATTCATTGTTAAGTATTAAATTGCAAAGTCCATGTTAGTTTTATCATCTTCATACTCGAGGACGAGCATGGATTAAGCTTGGGGATGTTGATGCATGTAAAATGCATACATGAACTTTGCACTTTAATTGCTTATATTCCAATCATATTTGCATCATATAAGGGTTATATCAATGTTTTATAATGATTTTGGGAATATTTCATAGTTTTCCCATTTATTTGGAATTAACCCTGTTTTTCCAGAAAACGTCTTTTTTAGTGTTTCAGACTTTCCGGGAGCTTCGGGACTCCAAAAAGGGCAAGGCCAAAGAGCACGGTTCAGAATTTTCGAGACGAACGCAATGGGCTTAAATTGAAGACCAGAAGCCCAACAGGCTGGAAATGGGAGGGTCCCACGCGGCCTAAAGTACATGGCCGCGTGGGCCCAGCTCGTTTCCCCTCGGAGCTCCGTGGCCGTCGATCTTTCGTCCACCGACTCCGTCTTGACCTAAAAACGCCTATAAAAAAGGTCCCCTGGCGTTTCGCGAAAGGAGGCGGCGGAGAAACACAAAACCACGAAACAGAGAGACAGAAGGCTGCCGCCGGAGAAGATCGGAGGGGGGAAACGCCGCCGGAATCGCCTCCGGAGGGCTCCACCCCCCTCCGGCGTGTTCATCATCAACATCTACAGCAAGAACTTCTTCACCATCATCACCATGATGAAGGGGGAGTAGTCCACCCCTGGACTAGGGTTTGTGGTGGTAACTTTTGTATCTCTCCTCTCTCTTGAGCTTCACTAATTAGTACCGTATGAGCTGCTGAACATGATTACGGTCATCTATGTAATACCTTTGTGGTGAATATTGTGGTGTGAGATGATTTGTTATGCATTTACCGTTGTGTTGGAGCTTTTGTGATTTGTCATACTTTGAAGTATGATGTATGTGGGTACGGGATGGCCGATGTGACACGGCATAGGTATTGAGTGACACAGTACCGCCCAACATCCTTTATCTGGGGGTAAAAAGAAAGAGTATGATGTGGGAGTGAGAGAAACCACGCTAGCCTTACGAGGGGTGACCTAGCAACACAAATGAGTATTTCTTTCAACTATGTGTTTTAGGACATATAGCCGTCATAAAAAGCTACCATTAAAACATGACAATTGTGTGTACTTTATCTATAACATGATGATCACCGTAGATGAGAGAGAGAGGATTAAGTGAACCCATGAACCATGTCCATTGTTCCTATAAGAAACACACACTTGAGCTTGTCCTCTTGCTACATAGAGGATTGGGCTTTCTCTCTTTGAGAGCTTTCACTTGCTACTACCTTTGTCTTGTCCTCTTGCAAAGAAGAGGATTGGGACACTTTTACATCCATCAAACCAACCATCTTGTTCTCTAAACTTGTTTAGTGCATAATCAACTAAAACTTGTGACACTTTAGTTGTAGGGAATAGATAACTTTTCCTTCTTGCTCCTGCGGATCGATACCTTACTTCCACATTGAGAGGTGCTACAGTGATCCCTTGCTCTTAGGGGTTATCACATACCCGAATACTCCCTCCGTGCCAAAATATAAGGCGCGCTATTTTTGTGCCGGTCTTCGGTGATCAACTTTGACCATTAATATATAATAAATGTGGATCAAGAATGTACAAATGGTACCGTTAGATTTGCCTTACAAAATACTTTCATTTTATATATTTTTATACTAATTTTGTGGTCATATTACAAGTATAAATCATGGTCAAAGTTGGACGTCGTTGACCAGCGAAATTAAAGGACGCCTTGTATTTTAGGATGGAGGGAGTATTAAGTTATAAACATGGTCTCTCAATCACGGAATTCAGTTTCTGGAATCTCATGAATGAGAGGACTAAGTAATGAGTAACAAACCTATACTGTCATGTATGCCTCACACATACAGTTTTCTACTAGAGATTGAATTGTAGCGTGGTTGTTACGTACTATCTCCGTTTTTGTATACAAGGCCACAAACTCACATTCCAGATACCAAGATAAAAACTGAAACTAATTAATGTCTGCTTAATCCCTAGGCAAAGCAAATTGTTTGAAGGATTAATTAATGGGTGCATGCAAGTCCTCTCTTTCTACTGGCTCTCTCTCCCGGAGCACAATTGATCACACGGCCGCATGCTCATGCATGCAACGGTGATTGGGTTGGCCAATTAATGCTATCAATTGATGTTCTCTAGTAGAGAATTATACGAGAAAACGTCATTAATTTTGCCTCGGTTAGTGTTTTTGGCCTTGTATAGAAGAGAAAATGTAAATTTGATAGTGGCCTTGTATATAAAAACGGAGGGAGTATTATGGATTCAGTTTCGGAAAGAGTTTGTCTATGTAAAATATATTGCTAAGAAAGATCTTGTGGACTCAGTTAACTATTACAAGAGAAAAGATAGTACGATCAAGCAAAATAAAAAAGAGCATGCCAAAAATATATTATATTGACATTAATTGTAGCAACATATTTTTTTCTAAGGAATAGGTCTTTTTTTAGGCTTTTTTGAAACAAATATAGCTTTTAGAAATGTGCTATCCTTCTCACTTTTTTTTTGGGGAACTACTAGCGAAGAGAGCTGTAGGGAGGCGGGCTGGAATAGAATTTCAAATTTCTTGGCCAAATTTCTCGGTACCGACCGAAAACAGAAAAAGCCGGAAGTACGGGGGAGGCGAAACCATAGCCCTCCCGCCGTCACCCCTCCCCCCTCCGCCCCCTTCCCTCGCCGTCCCCGGAGGCGGCCGCCGGACAAAGGCCGTGCGCCGCCGGTGAAGGGGACGGCAGGGATCTGCCGCACCGCGGCCCCCCGTGCTGCAGCTAGGAGGTAGCTTCGGCGCCGGCGGACCGCAACCTCTCCCCCGTCCTTTCCGTCGCCGGGTCCTCCGCTCCCGTCCTCGTCCCGGTGCGCTCCGCCCCTCCGGCATGGTGCGTCTCCTCCGCTGTCGATCTGGGCCCCGGATGGGCCGGCGCGGGCCTGATAACCCCCAAGAGCAAGGGATCACTGTAGCACCTCTCAATGTGGAAGTAAGGTATCGATCCGCAGGAGCAAGAAGGAAAAGTTATCTATTCCCTACAACTAAACTGTCACAAGTTTTAGTTGATTATGCACTAAACAAGTTTAAGGAACAAGGTGGTTGATTTAATGGATGGAAGTTTGATGTAACAAGGCAAGAATGTGGAAGTGTCCCAATCCTCTTCAATGCAAGAGGACAAGACAAATGTTTTCTAGGATGCTTGGAAATAAGGCCTAGGGATCATACTTTCACTAGTGGACACTCCCAACAATTGAATACATAGATGTTTCCTCTTCACTTTGCTACTCTGAACTATTCTCCCGTTGGATAGAAATACCAATCTACTGCGTAGGGCTACAAGAGCACACCTTAAAGTCTGAGTGAACAAACACCACAATATCATAGAACACCAAGACCATCGTGTAGGGCTACAAAAGCACACCTTAAAGTCTGTCTTCCACATCTAGGGAACCCCAAGGTCACTATGAGTGCCCCAAAATAGTACTAAACAAACACCACAATTTTATAGTGACATCCAACACAAAGAATAACTCATGGTAAGTATTTCTGTAACCTTTAGCCTAAGAGTCACACACGGTGCGCACACTGTCAACTTCACACCATGGGACAAAGGTGACTCCGGAAATTACATTAATAAAACCACTTGAGTAGCACAAACAATGAAGGAGAAACATCCATGAATTCAATTAGATTACAAAGCTCATGATCACATAAAGATCACATCATGGCAGAGAGAGATGAACCACATAGCTACCGGTAGAGCCCTCAGCCCCGATGAAGAACTACTCCCTCCTCATCATGGGAGGCAGCAACGGCGATGAAGATGTTGATGATGAACACGCCGGAGGGGGGTGGAGCCCTCTGGAGGCGATTCCGGCGGCGTTTCCCCCCTCCGATCTTCTCCGGCGGCAGCCTTCTGTCTCTCTGTTTCGTGGTTTTGTGTTTCTCCGCCGCCTCCTTTCGCGAAACGCCAGGGGACCTTTTTTATAAGCGTTTTTTAGGTCAAGACGGAGTCGGTGGACGAAAAATCGACGGCAACGGAGCTCCGAGGTGGAAACGAGCCTGTCCCACGCGGCCTAGGGTTTTTGGCCGCGTGAGGCACTCTCATTCCCAGCTGGTTGGGCTTCTGGCCTTCACTTTAAGCCCATTGCGTTCGTCTCGAAAATTCTGAACCGTGCTCTTTGACCTTGCCCTTTTTGGACTCCCGAAGCTCCCGGAAAGTCTGAAACACTAAAAAAGACGTTTTCTGGAAAAGCAGGGTTAATTCCAAATAAATGGGAAAACTATGAAGTATTCCCAAAATCATTATAAAACATTGATATAACCCTTATATGATGCAAATATGATTGGAATATAAGCAATTAAAGTGCAAAGTTCATGTATGCATTTTACATGCATCAGGGCCGCGGCCCCGTTTGCTCCCACATCGAGCGGCTCGTCCGCCTCCCTGCTGCTGCCGCCAGGGCGCCCTGCGCCGGCGCTGCTGTGCTCCGCCTGGAGCCGCTTCTGCTCCCTCTGGTGCGCGCTGATGGGAGACGGCGCCCGGAAGCTTCCTGCGGTGGCCTCTGCCGCTCCTCCTTTTGGTGTGTGCGTCGTCGGCTTCTGGCTTCCGGTTCAGGTTTTGGCTCGGTGGCGCGTCTTGATGCCAGCTCCCGGGGAAACCCGTGCTCATGCTCTGTGCGTGAGCAGACCACGGCGGCACCTCCGGGAGTTGCTAACCTTGTTGGAGGCGTGGTGTTGGAGCTGTTGCATTGCTCGTAACCCCGATGTGCAGGTGAGGTCCGAGCGAAAGCTCTGCGACGACCGTGCTGTGGGCGTGGCGTTGCAAGGATCCCCGCTCTTCGCCTTTGGACCTGATTGGCGTGTTGAGCTTGCTGTTCTTGGGTTTATCCGGCAGTGAGGCTTTTGGCCTCGCAGTGCTGCCATTTGGTGCTCTTGGCGTGCTTGTTGGCTGTGCAAGCTTGGAAAATATCCGATGGGGATGGTGGCGGCATTGTCGCGAGCTTCGTGTTGTTGGTGCGGTCTCGGTTGATCGGCCCCCTTCGGCGGCGAGGTCGCCTCCCCACGTGGCACTGGTGCTAGGCCAGAGTGCTTGGGGCTGCCCCTTTGGCTGAGGTCGGGATCAAGGTTCGTGGCGCTGGTGCTAGGCCAGTCTCACTCGTTGGTCCCCGTTCGCTCCTGCTTCGCCAGCTTGTGGGGTAGTCGCCATGCAAGCAAGTGGTGGTGCTGCAATCTGCAATGTCTCGGGACCGTGATGCCCTTCGACGGCGTCGGACGCACTCCTCAAAGCACTGTCCTGCCCGTCTTCCTGGTGGTGGTCGTCATGCGAGCACGCCTGTTATATTGCTTCTCAAGTGCACCTGTACCCCTCTCCCGCCCCTTTGTGTGTGTTGGTGTGCGTTGTTTTTTGTTTTGTCTTCTCTTCGTTCCTCCCTGTAAAATTCTGGTTCGCTTGAACCCATTAAACAGAAAATGAATACAATTCAGGTGGAGGGTCTTCTCCCTCCCCCGGTGACCATTCGGAAAAAAAAATCTCGGTACCCTGTGCAGCGACGCCCATTTTCCTTATCATATGACAGACCAAAAGCAACCAAAACGATTTAAGCCACATGATACTGGACAGTTGCTGCAGTACTGCTTTACTGTAGTTTTTTCATTGATCGTAGTCCAGTACATGGGTTGCCACGCCGCTACAGTGCCTTCCGTAGATATTGTATGTTGCAGTAATTTAAGAGAAGTAAAGATTTGGACATTTACGCGGTGAGGCGTTTTGCCTCCGGTGTATATGCACCCTTTTATTTAAAATATATTTTACACACATGTTCAAATATCAAATAATTATAAAAAATTTATTCGCGCTTAAATTTAACATCATTTGTGTTCACAAAATTGTTTCATGAAATATCAAACATTTTGTGGCATGTGTACAAAGACAAATTTTGGTACTCCCTCCGTTTTTGTATACAAGGCCACAAACTCACATTCCAGATACCAAGATAAAAACTGAAACTAATTAATGTCTGCTTAATCCCTAGGCAAAGCAAATTGTTTGAAGGATTAATTAATGGGTGCATGCAAGTTCTCTCTTTCTAGTGGCTCTCTCTCCCGGAGCACAATTGATCACACAGCCGCATGCGCATGCATGCAACGGTGATTGGGTTGGCCAATTAATGCTATCAATTGATGTTCTCTAGTAGAGAATTATACGAGAAAAACATCATTAATTTTGCCTTGGTTAGTGTTTGTGGCCTTGTATAGAAGAGAAAATGTAAATTTGATAGTGACCTTGTATATAAAAACGGAGGGAGTAGTTAGTGAGCGCATCGTTTTGGAGGCCGAGTTACACGTAGCTTTTTATTTTGAAATTTGGAAAATCATATTTTGGGGTTTTAGAAAAATCTGGATGTAAATTATGTTGTCTTCTACCAACTTGAAAAATCTCATACACAAATATTTTTATTTTGGGCGGTGTAAAAATGACAAAATTTGAATCTGAAAGTAAAGTATAGTGCAAATTTTGAACTCTCCAAAATCTGAAAGTATTTTTTGGAACTTCAAAAAATGATTTCCAGATTTTTGAAATATAGGGATACAAGTAGCTCGGCTTCCGGTTTGACTTTCCGCATGTTATTAACACCGTACCCAATTACATTGTAGAAAGTAGATGGAAGACGATATTTGGTAATACGATTCAGCGATCAAGGACTATATCCCCGAGCGTACTTAACGTGCGCTCCTCCTCATGCACTAATCATAGTAACACCGACGACACGCCGATCGAGGTCAACCGATGACAAGCCATGTCGGTCCAGCACCCCTGCCAACGGGCGCAAGACCGTTCTCCAATGCAATCTTAGGTCTAATCCATCAGTTTGCGTCTAGTCTAATTTGGCTACCCACAATGCTTTTATATAATGGGCCTAGGTTAAAAGTGATCGACTTCAACACTAAACCTACTGCATAATCCAAGTCAATTATAACCTATACACATATTCGACACAACTTTTAACAAACTTCATCTTGACGAATATGTCGCTAATTTGAATCATCTTCGCACGAACACCAGGGTATGTTGGCCACGATCTTATTTTGCTCACTAGCATGAACGAGCCTCTGAATTCTCATCTGACTTGGATTCCTTGACTGAACATGTATTCCTTGAGTGAACATGTGGCCACATCTTGCTCCTCTTCAACTCCACCCAAAATGATGCACACATGCACCTTGTACGGGTTATTCAGAGTCCTCCTGTTGTTCATCACCAACTTGTTATCCTTACTGCCCTCATGGTTAACTTGTCATTGTCCATACGATGGAGATAACATTTACCATGAAGTTCCCCAGTGAAATTAAATCTCTTCGAACTCTTGGCACATATCTAACATCATGGAGCACCACTTCATCATCTTGTTGAGTCTTGATATCTCCTATGCCATAATGCGCGGAGACGCACCTCAACTTGATAGACAACTCCAAAATCACTTGACTTGTAGGTAGAGAACCACTACTTGTCCGACCTCATGTGATAGGAGCTTAATGTATCCAATACACACACTTCACTGAACAATCCGATTTCCAAGGATAAAAGTTCATTATCCTCATCGAGTGCAGAGGTCACAATAATATGTGTGGTTTTATCAAGTCTTCTTCCACATTGGCAATGCTTCCTGACACGAGCCTACTCTTTACAATGAAAACACTCAGGACCTTTCATTCCCTTTTTCTTTGACTTGTTTCTACCATGATTACTTCTGACTATCTGCCCTGATCGTCACGTGCACCAAAGAAAGCACCTTCCTCAAGAATGGCGTGATATAGGTAGTGATACTGGTCTTGCCATATGTCATAGTAACAACCAAGCCCTTCTGTAGGATTAGGCAATGAAGTAAGCATAAGAATGGCGTGCATGGTGCCCCATGTGTGGTTTTGGCAATTAATGAAAATCTCTGTGGACTAATGTTCGCATTGAGTTACATTTGAAAGATTTGTCCATAGGCAATGTTTAGAGTCCATGTGTTGGATTCAAGGTTGGATGCTGATGCATGTAAAATGCATACATGAACTTTGCACTTTATTTACTCATATTCCAATCATATTTGCATCATATAAGGGTTATATCAATGTTTTATAATGATTTTGGGAATATTTCATAGTTTTCCCATTTATTTGGAATTAACCCTGTTTTTCCAGAAAACGACTTTTTTAGTGTTTCAGACTTTCCGGGAGCTTCGGGACTCCAAAAAGGGTAAGGCCAAAGAGCACGGTTCAGAATTTTCGAGCCGAACGCAATGGGCTTAAATTGAAAACCAGAAGCCCAACAGGATGGAAATGGGAGGGTCCCACACGGCCTAAAATACCTGGCCGTGTGGGCCCAGCTCGTTTCCCCCTCGGAGCTCCGTGGCCGTCGATCTTTGCTCCACCGACATAGTCTTGACCTAAAAACGCCTATAAAAAAAGGTCCCCTGCCGTTTCGCGAAAGGCGGCGGCGGAGAAACAGAAAACCACGAAACAGAGAGTCAGAAGGCTGCCGCCGGAGAAGATCGGAGGGGGGAAACGCCACCGGAATCACCTCCGGAGGGCTCCACCCCCCTCCGGCGTGTTCATCATCAACATCTACAGCAAGAACTTCTTCACCATCATCACCATGATGAAGGGGGAGTAGTCCACCCCTTGGATTTGGGTTTGTGGTGGTAACTTTTGTATCTCTCCTCTCTCTTGAGCTTCACTAATTAGTACCGTATGAGCTGCTGAACATGATTACGGTCATCTATGTAATACCTTTGTGGTGAATATTGTGGTGCGAGATGATTTGTTATGCATTTACCGTTGTGTTGGAGCTTTTATGACTTGTCATGCTTTGATAGAATATTGTTCTTTAAGAAGTATGATGTATGTGGGTACGGGATAGCCGATGTGACACGGCATAGGTATTGAGTGACACGGTACCGCCCAACATCCTTTATCCGGGGATAAAAAGAAAGAGTATGATGTGGGAGTGAGAGAAACCACGCTAGCCTTACGAGGGGTGACCTAGCAACACAAATGAGTATTTCTTTCAACTATGTGTTTTAGGACATATAGCCGTCATAAAAAGCTACCATTAAAACATGACAATTGTGTGTACTTTATCTATAACATGATGATCACCGTAGATGAGAGAGAGAGAGGATTAAGTGAACCATGAATCCATGTCCATTGTTCCTATAAGAAACTCACACTTGAGCTTGTCCTCTTGCTGCATAGAGGATTGGGCTTTCTCTCTCTTTGAGAGCTTTCACTTGTTACTACCTTTGTCTTGTCCTCTTGCAAAGAAGAGGATTGGGACACTTTTACATCCATCAAACCAACCATCTTGTTCTCTAAACTTGTTTAGTGCATAATCAACTAAAACTTGTGACACTTTAGTTGTAGGGCATAGATAACTTTTCCTTCTTGCTCCTGCGGATCGATACCTTACTTCCACATTGAGAGGTGCTACAGTTATCCCTTGCTCTTGGGGGTTATCAAGTACTTTTCTAGCGCCGTTGCCGGGGAGCGTAGCGCTTAAGTTTCTATTCTTGTGTGCACTAGACTAAGCTTGGGGAGGTTTCTTTATATCTTGCAACCATCTAAGCTTGGGGAGGTTCCTTTAAACTTGTCTGGTTGTAAGTTCTTCATTACTTTTGCTATGGGTTTTCTGTTTGATTTTACACCTGAGGAACTTGCAGCATTTACACTTGAAGAACTTGAAATATTACAAGAAGCTGATGATTTCTTTTCTCGAGCAGATGCTATTAAACGTAAAAAGTTAACTCTTGCTGCCATGGAAAGAACTAATATTTTGCAGGAAGAAGATGACAAAAACCTAAGCTTGGGGATGCCCATGCAATCTCAAGAAGATGCTGAAAAAGAACAACTGGAGAATGAAGAGTTGGATCCCCCAACTTCACCATCAACATATGATAGTAACACTCAAACTCAAAAACCTTTTGTTGGTAAACTTATTGATAATCCTCCATGTTTAGAACTTGTTACTACTTTATGTGAGGATAAAAATGATATACTTGCTGTTTGTGAAAATGCTCTTACTAATGAGAGTCCTACTTGGTTCCTGAATTCTCCTGATTACACTATAGAGGGGAAAAATTATTTTGATGATACTATGCCTCCAATATATGATGATTATAATCATTGTGATATTTTCAGTCCACCTACTATTGAGGATAAAATTTATGTTGATTATAATATGCCTCCTAAATATGATGTTTACAATGATGATTATGATGTTTTCAGTCCATCTACTATTGAGGATAAAATTCACTATGATTATTCTATGCCTCCAATTTATGATGATTACAATGATGGATGTGCTAGTTTTACTCCCACTATTACTAATGAAATTGATTATACTTGTGTGGAGAGTAATAGTACTGTTATGCTTATGGATCATGATAATAATGCTTTATGTGACAGCTATATTGTTGATTTTATTCATGATGCCGCTGAAAATTATTTTGAGAGAGGAAAGTATGGTTATAGAAATCTTCACGTTACTAAATTTATCCTCTTTATGATGAAGGTTTTGGCCTTTCTCTTGATTTGCTTTTATTTGTTGGGTACTTTAAAACCTACTGGTCCTTATGAGAGAGGGAGACACGGTTTCATATATCTCAATAATATTAAGTCTCCTCTCTTTTTGTTGAAAATTTTGAAGTTGCACTTGCTTTGCCTTCCTATGCTAGTCACTTTGTGCTTTATTGATTTATTTTCTTACAAGATCCCAATGCATAGGAAGTGGGTTAGACTTAAATGTGTTTGATATTTGCTTCTTGATGCTCTTTTATATTCAACTCTTATTCCTATGGGAGCATCATTAAAACTATCAAGCCTAGCTATATGGCTATAAAGAAAGCGCTTTGCGGGAGGCAACCCGGTTATTTTTGTGTGTGATTTTTCTTTGTGTCCTCTTGCTGTAACAAGAGATTTTGTGTCTAGTTAGTTCTGGATTTTCAATAAAGTGCCAAGTTTTACCCTTTTTGGTTTGAAAAGTTGCTTATAGCGTTCGGAGATTTTATTCCTGCACGAATCAGTGCACGGTATGATTTTTAATTCTTATTCTGTAACTCCGAATGAGCTCATATTTGAACTGTAGTTGCAACTTTTCATCCTCTGTATGCATGAATTTTTTCGGAATTTTTCGAGAAAGTTTGGTAGGGTAGAAAAATACGTTTTGCTGCTGCTGTTTTTCTGGACAGATTCTGTCCCATTTTGTTTGATGCATGCTTTGAGCTTTTAAGTTGAATCTTTTTGATCCAATTGAGTTTATGAGTAGGCATACAACATTATACACTTTCTGGACATTCATATGAATTTTTGTTCAAGGATTATATGCAGCAAGGAACCTATTTGTTTATCACTATTAATGCACCCCACAGAAAAGAGATGGGAGAAACGGTGTTTTGAAGTTTTTTCACAGGGATTGGAGGAGATGCACCAAGAGCTATCCAAGGATGGTGAAGACCATAAGCTTGGGGATGTGAAGACAACCCCGCTGGACCTACACACTCTCGGTTTGCACACGTCCAACTTCTGTTTTTCGATCGAAACACTTTATCGCATAAACTTGGAGCGTCGTTTTTTTTTGTTTTGTTTGAGTCTTGAGAGACCACCACACTATCAATTATATATGAGAGAGCTACTGGAAATATGGGTTGAAATATGTTGGATGCTTTTATAAGATTGGGAAAAGGGATGTTTGACTTGATTTTTAATGATACATATAGTTGCATGATTCATGAGCTTGTTTATGAGTAATAGTTTGCAAATTCTTTTTGTAGAGCTATCACTTATTCATGTTTTGGTGCTGATTGTTATTTTACTTGGTTTAACATGGATTAGTTAGTTCTATGGACACTCATGCATGCATCTAGATGGTCAACTTTCTCCCTTTTGCTAGCCCAAACATTCCAACAAGTCAAAAACTTGTTTCCAACACCTTCAACCAAAGTTATTCCAGTGAGTCCACCATATCTACCTACTAGCTATATGCTATTCCGAGTATGTTCATCATGATATTTGTGTTATCTTACCTCTGAATGAAAATGATTATGTTATTGATTGCCATGGGAAAAGTTGGTTATATAGCTCTCACGAACTTGATGCACATTTTACTATCATTGCAATAAATAAAACATGACCCATTGTGATTAAGATTATGATGCTAGTGGCTTGATAAATGTTCGAGGTTGGAGTTAGCCCATATGTGCTGTCACATGCAAAGCTTTCAACATGCTCCTTCATCTCATTTAGTTGATATCATGTACTTTTGTTTATGGATGCTATCATGGTGAAATGAGGTGGAAATGAAGAAGTTTAAATGAGTTTGTATAAATGGTTAGAGAGACGCCTGGGCCGCTAATCTAAGCCATGCATCATTCATGGTGGAAATTTACTTACATGCTATGGTGAATTATCTATGACACCTTACAATAAAAAGCTATTCCAATGGTAAATAAAAAGGGTGTTGAGGTGTTCATCTTGTTTGTTTGTCTTGTCATTTTGATATGGGCTTGTTCCATATCCTGGGACAAGAGGTACCCCAGTTGACGCTCTTGATGATACTATTATTACTTACAATGATATAAACTTGAACTTGCTTTGTTTCCTAAGTTGAGTAATCATGGTGTAGGTACTTGTATTCAAGGGGCATGAGACACCTAACCTTTACTTTGTCAAGCACACTACTCATATTTGCTTTCACATTAAACTTAATCATTCAAGATGCTATGATAGGGGAATGAGAGCTTGACACCAAGTATTACCACATTGCAATCATTAACTTAAGTAGAGAGTTTGGAGTTAGATGAAACTTATGCATGCTTTACCTCTACTCACTTATTCATCTTTCCAAAGTGTCCACCTATCATATTCAGATTTTCATCATCACTCTATGACCACATGTATGCAAAATGTGTCCATATTACTTGCTTCTATGTTACACTTTGTGAACTATCAATGAACATCCTTGTCTTGAATACTTGATATCACTTCATAAACTATTTGCATATTGCTACTCCTTTGAAGAATGAATCATTTGACTATATGTAGCAATAGTAATCATCTTTGATATCATTGTTAAGTATTAAATTGCAAAGTCCATGTTAGTTTTATCATCTTCATACTCGAGGACGAGCATGGATTAAGCTTGGGGATGTTGATGCATGTAAAATGCATACATGAACTTTGCACTTTAATTGCTTATATTCCAATCATATTTGCATCATATAAGGGTTATATCAATGTTTTATAATGATTTTGGGAATATTTCATAGTTTTCCCATTTATTTGGAATTAACCCTGTTTTTCCAGAAAACGTCTTTTTTAGTGTTTCAGACTTTCCGGGAGCTTCGGGACTCCAAAAAGGGCAAGGCCAAAGAGCACGGTTCAGAATTTTCGAGACGAACGCAATGGGCTTAAATTGAAGACCAGAAGCCCAACAGGCTGGAAATGGGAGGGTCCCACGCGGCCTAAAATACTGGCCGCGTGGGCCCAGCTCGTTTCCCCTCGGAGCTCCGTGGCCGTCGATCTTTCTCCACCGACTAGTCTTGACCTAAAAACGCCTATAAAAAAGGTCCCCTGGCGTTTCGCGAAAGGAGGCGGCGGAGAAACAGAAAACCACGAAACAGAGAGTCAGAAGGCTGCCGCCGGAGAAGATCGGAGGGGGGAAACGCCGCCGGAATCACCTCCGGAGGGCTCCACCCCCCTCCGGCGTGTTCATCATCAACATCTACAGCAAGAACTTCTTCACCATCATCACCATGATGAAGGGGGAGTAGTCCACCCCTGGACTAGGGTTTGTGGTGGTAACTTTTGTATCTCTCCTCTCTCTTGAGCTTCACTAATTAGTACCGTATGAGCTGCTGAACATGATTACGGTCATCTATGTAATACCTTTGTGGTGAATATTGTGGTGTGAGATGATTTGTTATGCATTTACCGTTGTGTTGGAGCTTTTGTGTCATTTGTGAATACTTTGAAGTATGATGTATGTGGGTACGGGATGGCCGATGTGACACGGCATAGGTATTGAGTGACACAGTACCGCCCAACATCCTTTATCTGGGGGTAAAAAGAAAGAGTATGATGTGGGAGTGAGAGAAACCACGCTAGCCTTACGAGGGGTGACCTAGCAACACAAATGAGTATTTCTTTCAACTATGTGTTTTAGGACATATAGCCGTCATAAAAAGCTACCATTAAAACATGACAATTGTGTGTACTTTATCTATAACATGATGATCACCGTAGATGAGAGAGAGAGAGGATTAAGTGAACCCATGAACCATGTCCATTGTTCCTATAAGAAACACACACTTGAGCTTGTCCTCTTGCTACATAGAGGATTGGGCTTTCTCTCTTTGAGAGCTTTCACTTGCTACTACCTTTGTCTTGTCCTCTTGCAAAGAAGAGGATTGGGACACTTTTACATCCATCAAACCAACCATCTTGTTCTCTAAACTTGTTTAGTGCATAATCAACTAAAACTTGTGACACTTTAGTTGTAGGGAATAGATAACTTTTCCTTCTTGCTCCTGCGGATCGATACCTTACTTCCACATTGAGAGGTGCTACAGTGATCCCTTGCTCTTGGGGGTTATCAGATGCCATGAAGATAATTATATGGACTGAGTCTTTGGCATCAAAATCATTTATTGTAACATATATATTTGGTATGATCAAGAATAAGATTATGTGGTTATTCAAGCTGTGATCCGAAGAATGGACATGTAATTGTTGAGCCTATAGCGTGTATGTCTTGGAGAAGAAGAAGATTATGTGAGTATTCATGTTTACCTTCAATACATCATCATTATGACAAGAGAAGAAAATATACAAGAATTATCAAGAAGAGTGGACTCAAGTTGATCAACACACAAAGCTAGATGATGTACCCATATGGGATCATGTGATCCCGTTGTATATATGGCAAGCAATTATCCATATAGCTTTGTTAACTAACCCATGATATATGTGTATGATATTTCTATGTGCGTTTAGGTATCTTCCATGGGTTTGCATCAAAATGGAGATCTCCTATAGCCCATGGAGGATGATGTCAAGTGGTGATTGTCATCAAGGTTGAGAAGTGCAAGTTCAAGTGGAGCATATCAAAGATATCATATGCTTGAAGCTTTCCTCCCTTTTGTATATAATGTCCAAGTGAAGATGTGTATAAGAGATGATTTCCCATAATGTATATGGGGGAGCGATTTGCGAGTCTTCACTGAGTGAAGCGCAATCAAGAAATGTCTTCCAAGTTGAGACGGTCAAGATAGTCATCATCTAGCTTAAGTGGGATCCTCAAATCTGATAGGGTTTCTGTTTTACCAGTCTCATGGTGTTAGTCGGGAGACCAGGTCATAGGATAGATAACCGTAAAGTCAAGAGGGGCTCCCGAGTGAGTTGCTTTAGCATATCATTCATAGAGAGCTCAAATATTTGCATCCTTGACATCATCTTTCTTGGTTCTTATTTGGTTTTGGTCCATGTGTGGTTTTGGAGATTGACGTGATCTTCAAGCTCTAGTTCATCAAAAATGGATTTAGTATGAAAAACTTGTTGCATTTTTTATATTGAAGGTTTTACCGGTTGTCTTTTATACAGAGGTCAAACCTTTCATCGTATGGTTTTATTCTCCCTTGTTGTACTATGATGTTTCTCTGCAGGATATTTTAGAGCTCGTTTTTGTGACTTCAACGATCCCAAGATCATCAAAATCGGAGTCCGAATACTCAAGATATGTTTTTCTTGGATCAAAAAATTTGTGACTTTTCTAAAAAAGACAAAAAATGTCTTGTGAAAAGCGTTATTTTATTACTCCCTCCGTTTTTATATACAAGGCCACTATCAAATTTACATTTTCTCTTCTATACAAGGCAACAAACACTAACCGAGGCAAAATTAATGATGTTTTTCTCGTATAATTCTCTACTAGAGAACATCAATTGATAGCATTAATTGGCCAACCCAATCACCGTTGCATGCATGCGCATGCGGCTGTGTGATCAATTGTGCTCCGGGAGAGAGAGCCAGTAGAAAAAGAGGACTTGCATGCACCCATTAATTAATCATTCAAACAATTTGCTTTGCCTAGAGATTAAGCAGACATTAATTAGTTTCAGTTTTTATCTTGGTATGTGGAATGTGAGTTTGTGGCCTTGTATACAAAAACGGAGGGAGTAACTAGTTTAAATTACTCTCCACTTTGACCATCCCAAAGCAATCTAGCGCATCGCTGGTTGCTGGCTAATGAACTACCGGGGGAGGTGACGAAGGTGGTCCTTTTTTGGACTCGACGGTAAAAAAATATACTGACCCGTCCTGGTCTAAGAAAACAACAACTAGCATTATGTACGTGATGTGCCATAATACGCCGACATGCATTCTGTAAATTGTGACGCACATCAGATCAGCTGATCGCCCTTAAATAGAAGGTGGAGGCCGAGAGACCGAGAGCAGACCAGAGCAGAGGAGCGCAAACAGAGTAGAGCAGAATGAGAGTGGCGGTGGTGGGTGGCGGGGTGAGTGGTCTGGCGGCGGCGCACGAGCTGCTTGCCACGAGCGGCGGCGGCGTGCGTGTGACCCTGTACGAGGAGGAGGACTGCCTCGGTGGGCATGCCGCCAGAACGGTGGCTGTGGGTGACGGCGTCAACCTCGACCTCGGCTTCATGAGCTTCAACCAGGTCGGTACATGATATATGTAGCTACCGAGAGCGTGAAAGCATTTGAACCTACATGCAGTATCTTGCTTTCTAGTGACTCACCGTTCACTTGAGAGTTAAGCATGATTCTGCTGCTATCTCGTTTCGCCGGCCGTGATTCAGATTCTGAACTTATGTCCATCTGCAGAAAATCACGTTCCTATAGAGAGTGGGAAGATTCTTTAGCACTAGTAATTTCTAACTAGCGTAACTGTTTCTATTTCTAAATGTGTCAAAAAAAGTGTTCCCATATATAGGACTCTGAACTTATGTCGCAGGGAGAATGTTCACCGGTCTTCTGAAAATTGCTCCATTATTCAGAGGGATGGAAGAAAACATTATGACTTTTACTCTCGAAAAAAAACATTATGGCTTTTGGTGGAAAAAGGAAAATTTCGCTAAGTACACAAACATGTCACAACGAGAATGAAAACAAGGCTTGTTAAAATTGCTCTGTAGTTCATAGGGGAGAAAATATTATGGCTTTTGGAGGAATAAGGAAAATGTTCAACTAAAAAATTGTCCAAGAGTTAGTCTTCAGTATATATTTGAAACAAATCTTCAGTATATAAGATTAACGTGCGTGCATGGTTGTAATCTTGATTGATATTTTCCTTTTACTCTGGTTTCTGAAGAACTTCCTAAAACCTCGACTAAACATGGAAGATCTTTGTTTCTAAGATGGAGTAATATTTTTTGTTTTCGCTAAAAAATTGTGCATCAAACAAATATAGGCAACATATCCCAACATGATGGAATGGTTAGAAGGGCTAGGTGTGGAGATGGAGAGATCAGACATGTCTTTCTCAGTGAGTACACAATCGGACGGCGGCGGGGGCGGAGGATGTGAGTGGGGCAATGGCAATGGTATCTCGAGCCTCTTGGTGCAAAAAGCCAACATATTGAAACCCAGTTTTTGGCGCATGGTCTATGAGATACTCAAGTTTAAGAAGGATGCTCTGACGTAAGCACTCCAGTCCCTCACTTCTCATGTATATGCCTTGTGTTCATATATAATAACAATTAACTAATTCGCTTGTTGATATTTGGAATGCAGGTACCTGGAGTACCATGAGCATAACCTTGATCTGGACCGTAACGAGACGTTGGGGCAGTTCATTCAGTCGCATGGATATTCCTTATCATTCCAACAGGCTTATCTTGTACACTTTCTAATCTACTTATTGATTATGCTTTTTATTAGTGTCCTTCATTTTGGCACATCGGGATTTATTTATTCAATTTAGATTTTTCCTATTTTCTCAACAGTTACGTAAAATTTGGGAAGATAAACTACAATTCCAAATAATTAAGAAATATTATAAAGTAAAATCTGAGCAAAGTTTAATGGCTAGTTTTCCCACATACATGCATGCATGGGTACAACAGGGGGGCGGTTTTAGCTTGTAGAAATTTTTGGGAGTACAAACACAATGTGTCGTACTTGTGTGTTTATGCAATTTTGTGTTGGTGAAACGTAAAATGTAGATTTTCTGCAGATTCCAGTCTGCACAGGCATGTGGTCATGTTCATCACAAGGTGTTTTGAGCCTCTCCGCTTTCTTCGTGCTGTCATTTTTCCGTAACCATGACCTTCTTCAGGTGCCTAGCTAGCTACTTTATATATACATATATGTTCCTTTCACATAGTTTCTGCATGCTTAATTCGTCTTTGTGCATTTGAAATCTGATCAAGTCGCTGCACTCTCAGCTGTTTTGTCACCCCCATTTGCCCACTGTCAAACCTAGTTCGCAGTCCTATGTAAACAAGGTACGTACTGCGATCTATCAGTAAATGAGAGCTGCACTTATTAGACTTTGGCTGCAGCCAAGTGCAGGGACTAAACAATCTCGCATTATCAGGTAAAAGGAGAATTGGAAAGCAAGGGTTGTCGAATTAAAACCAAATGTCGGGTCAAATCTGTTTCAAGTTTTGATGGAGGTACGTACATACATGTGTTACCATCATATATATATTGCTGGTCCATAATCCACTACCTGAAGCAATCCTCCACCTTGGCGGCAGCTGGCTACAGAGTCTTGGAGAATGATGGTTCAGAGGAAACATACGACAGTGTCATCCTTGGAGTCCATGCACCTAATGCTCTCAAACTACTAGGATCTGAAGCTACACATTATGAACTGAAAATTCTAGGTGCCTGTCAGTATGTCCAAAGGTACTGAATCCTGTCTACTTTGCTACAAGAACACATCAATAAAGTAATTTGACTGATCTACTATATTGTCTGACATGTTTATGCTCCAGGGACATATACCTCCACGGCGATCAAAATTTGATGCCCCGAAATCCTTCGGCATGGAGCGCCTGGAATTTCCTAGGGACAACTAGCAGCGGGTTCTCTGTTACTTACTGGCTAAACCATATTCAGGTATTTTATTTTTTTGTTTTTTCATGTGCATTCTAAAATGAATAAATTTTATGCATGACCTATTTCTTGACTAAAAGGCCCTGCCTGGGCTTTATTACGACGGCAGCTTACACGTCCTGGTAATTAGGGATGCCTCTCAGAAAAAAACCTAAGGATAAAGTAGTTATATCTTGCCACGTTAGAAGACATGCAGCCAGCCTAACCCCTAAAGCTATATAGAAAGATTACTTAATTACTAACCGTGGTATATCTGTTATTCTTTTGCACTCTAGGAAATTGAGTCTGTGAGACCTTTCCTGGTGACACTCAATCCCCCTTGTGTTCCGGATCATGTACTGCTTAAATGGTCTACAAACCTTCATGTTCCGTCTGTGGCTGCGGCGAAGGCTTATATTCAGTTTGATCAGATTCAGGGAAAGAGAGGAATATGGTTCTGTGGCGCGTATCAAGGTAACCTGTTTCATGAATTTCAGAGTGTGGATAATTTGTTCGGTATAACTTGCATGTAAATATACGATATACTTTTACTACATTGTTAAATTTGTGAAATGATATAAAGAATAATAGGCCTCAAATGTATCTTCTGCCTTGAATTCCAGGTCATGGCTGCCATGCGGACGGATTGGAGGTATTTGCATGCACAGCCAATCCATTTTCCCATTAGACCTGTCTAGCAGAGTGAACCGTGCTGTTATGTGCTAAAATTGTTAAGTGTCTGACAACTCTGGCTTGCCGGGTGTAATTGGTATAATCCTGACATCAATATAATACCAGGAGTGAGCAGAGGGAGAAAAAAAAGCTCTGGGATAGATATACTTGATTATTTTTACTCTCATTGCTTCGTGATATACGTGTTTACATGCGATAAATTACACCACCCTGGCATATGCTCTTACTTTCAATCGCATAATTTGGAGTGACTATTTCATGAAATAGTTATGTCAGTTATGTGAGGCCTTTTTGTGATGGACATATTGAATCGATGCAGTCTGGGAAAGTAGCAGCTCAAGGTTTACTTGGAAGGAAGTATGAGCTTCAGCTAAGCCCAAAGCAGATGATTCCATCATGGACAGAGGCTGGGGCGCGCTTTCTTGTTGCAAGATTTTTCAACCAATTCATAACCATCGGCAACTTGATGTGAGTCCTTGTATAAACCAATATACTACGAGACGTCTAATTATGATTACTTTTAGTCATAATAATTTTCGTGCAGATTGGTTGAAGGAGGAGGTAGTGTGTTCAACTTTGGTAAAGCTTGTGAGAAATGTCCCGTAAAATCTGTCATCCGAGTTCATGACCCCTTGTTCTATTGGAAGGTTATTCTCTTCTCTTTTTCCACAGATGCATTTTTATATTTTTAATTACTTACTTCACTACAATTTCTTTATCCTGTCATCTTATTTGAACTACATGTGTTTATCCTTTCTCTCTCATGGCTTTTAGGTTGCAACAGAAGGAAACATTGGCTTGGCAGAAGCCTATATTAACGGATGCTTCTCTGTTCTTGACAAGAGAGAAGGCCTTCTCAATCTTATCCTGGTAAAGCTACCATAGTCCATGAGCTTATTGTAGCCTATTACTTCTTTATTTATATCAAATCAATGATTCATTTCTTTGCAGATTCTCATTGCTAACAGAGAGGCGCGTAGGAACCGCGGCATTGCTAGAAAAGGGTTCTGAAACCTTCAATTGTCCACTAATTACTACGAATTGTTTGATAAAAATTAGGTATAACAGAAGAATCTATGCGTCTGTGACTAATCATGTATCTTTTTTGTTGGTTTGCAGGGGTCGGTGGACACCCTTTTATGTAGTAGCTAATTTGAAATATGCCAAATACTTTTTGCGCCACGTCTCAAGGAAGAACACTGCGACACAAACTCGTCGAAACATCTCTCAGCACTATGATCTTGTTAGTACCCACGCCGCTTCTTTTCTTTTAGGATTAAGATAGCTAGTTTCTTAGGTCAATTTGTAATACCAGAATAATTGCATATCTTACTAAGTTGAGATATTTTTGTTACAAACCTTATAAGGATGTGTTATCATTAATGAATTTCCATACGTCTATAGTAAAAAACCAAATGGACTAACAAAATCTGCCTTCTTATATATGTGTGCAGAGTAATGATTTCTTCACGCTTTTCCTGGATAAATCGATGACTTACTCTTGTGCAGTTTTCCAGGTTTGTAAATCTGGTGATTTTGTTCCGCAACTTGTAAATTTTGTAGTGCAGTTTTATTAATTCATCGACTGAAACTAAAATTTGTAGACGGAGAACGAAAGCTTAGAAGCAGCGCAACAACGTAAACTTAGCCTTCTAATCACCAAGGTAATACTGACATATCTCTATAAATTGTGTCATTAGATTGATTTATTTAAACAATGTTGTGAACATGAGCTGATGGTACTTCATTGTTGCAAAATACGAATTTAATCAAAGGCTAAAGTCGAGGCAGGGCATCATGTTCTTGATATCGGTAGCGGCTGGGGCAGTTTAGCAATACAACTGGTTAAGCAAACTGGTTGCAAATACACTGGAGTCACATTGTCGGAGGAGCAGCTTAAATACGCAGAGAAAAAAGTAAAGCAAGCTGGTTTAGAGGTTAGTTCTATGTAAATCCCTCATTTAACCAGTACTTGTCCAGTTTAAGGCTCAGTTCTTTTGGCGGCTTCTCCGAGAAGTTGGCCCTTCCCCAACTTTCTGGGAAACAGCCCCCAAAAATTAGCTAGGCTTCCTAAATAGGAACCTAACATTGAGTTTGGAGGCCCTAGCTCGGAGAAGCCGCCAAAAGAACTGGGCCGAATACTACCTTTGTTCTGAAATATAAGATGTTTTAACTTTTTCTGTTTCGGATGTATCGAGCCGTGTTTCAGTGTGTAGATTCACTCATTTCAATCTACATGTAGTCCATATTAAAATATCTAAAACATCTTATAATTTGGAAAAGTGGGAGTACAGTTTTATCAGTAATTGCCATTCCACCATATGTGTTCATTCAGAAAGTGTAGTGTGACTATTTTAACAATTTTATCCTTGAAAAGTCCTCCCTTTCTTATATTATAAATATGTGAGAGTAAGTATGCCATTTGATAGGGGGTAAGCAACATTAACAAGACTTTGTTTATGCAGTGATGTTTTTAAACAACAAGCCCCTCGTCGATTTGCTAGAGAAACCATCCAAACAACATATTTCTTACAGTGATATATATACGAAAAAACTAAACAAAGTAGCATATAGTTATTTGCAAAATTAATTATATTTGTGCGATCACAAAACCAACTCCTTATTAGCCAGGAACATAGGATCCAATAGTCCAAAACACTTCTTAGGATCAAACAGTTGCATTAATTCGTTAATCTGCCAACCATAGGCAGGCAACCATGTCTTTTTCACGCAACCATATATTTTTTATCTTATCATTTCCTCAAAATAACCCAAGTGTCAAAGTTGATGTATTGTTGTTTCAAGCAAGCTACATTTCTTTTCATCCAAATTGTTCAGCATACTACTGCTCCCCCAGAAGCACTCAATTTGGTTTGGGACACTACCCACCAATTAAATTCTCAATACTATCAACGGGTCTAACAAGGTCAAAGGCACAAAGAATCGCTTGTCATATAACCTTATCTAATCAACAAGTGATCAACATTTTCTTTGTGACAACAAAGATGACATTATCATTTCCCGTCCATCCTCTCGTGAGTATTTTATCCTTGGTTAGAATCCTATTTTTAAACACCATCTATAAGAAGCATCTCAGTCTTAAGAGAAACGTTCAACTTCCACGTGAGTATCTAGTGATCCACCTAATGAAACAACCACCAACTTGCTAAGAGTGACCCATCCCTTGAGCTCCCATCGAACCGCCTCTTATTGGATGAATCAAAATCGAGAGCTGCCAATGAGGGGCTAATCTTAATCGGATGAGGCAGGTCTATTAACCGTGCGCGATCATCATATGGTGTCAGGGAAGCCAGATTTCTCCTCCCACCAGCACACATTTCACCTCCCAACCCCACACACTCGCCCTCTCTTAGGACATGTTCAGTTAATACCCTCTCTAAGGACATGTACGGTTAATCCATCTCAATCCATTTCAATACCTGCCAAACCGAACAAGCCCTAAGAGATCGACATGGACAATGACACTGCCACCTTCGATGAGCACGGGCCGTTGGGCACCTGTGCAGAGGGCCAAAGTAGACCTCCCCTCCTGATGTTACTCGAGACAATTTTCTCTTAGAACACACCATCTCGGGCACTGCCAAGGCCTACGTCAAGGTCTCCCACTGCCAGATCGAACCTCTCCCGAACTCATCACAACCATATCTCAACATGTCATCTACCACAACTGATGGTTTCTTTCACGGGGTGGTGAAGCTTAGAATGTACACAATCATTTTGGTCTTTTCATCCTTCATAATATCATCGGGATGGCTTCCCTAAAAAAGATCATCTCAATGGCTACACAAACTAAGCAGTGGAAATTTACAGCAGCATGTCTAAGACTCGAGTGTTTGAATCGGCATATATTACATTTTATTAATTATAAACAAATCTAGACGTGTACTAAGTATTATTATTATTTGTTTTGTCCCAGCTTACTTCGGCATGGTGAAATCCTAGCTAACAATTCTACTCTCTATTTTTTCTGGTTACTCTCTATTGTTATCACTTTTTAGGAGAACATAACTTTTCTGCTGTGTGACTACCGCAAAATACCACCTTGCAAGTATGACGCAATCATAAGCTGGTAAGTATTATTTCATTATTAAAATTTGGAGACGCGTTATGAGACTTGGACAATATCCACGCGTGTAGTTATACTTATACATATTCCTCTTGTGTAAATCAGCGGTATGATTGAACATGTTGGCCATGAATACATGGACGAATTTTTTGCCTGCTGCGAGTCACACTTGGCTGAAGATGGCATATTGGTCCTCCAGGTCAGTACTCCAGGACAAATATCATTGTCAACAAGGCGTGATTTCTTTTTATCATTGTCAACAACTAAGTATATCTCGAAACAACCTTATGGCCGGATTCCAGTATCATTCATTACAAACAACAACTAAGTCCATGCTTTGTTTTCGGTGCACGTCTATATTTAGTTTGGATAGGCAGGAAAAGCCAATGAACGATACTCCTACCAATCCAAGCCAGACTTTAATTAGGTGTACTTTGTACACGACCATGAACTAACCTTTATCTGCACATACATACATGTGCGTTCAGTTCATATCAATTCCGGACGAACGGTACGAGCAATTTAGAAGAAGGCCAGACTTCATAAAAGAATACATATTTCCCGGTGGCTGCCTTCCTTCTTTATCCCGTGTAACATCTGCCATGTCAGCGTCATCACGGTTAAGGTACACTTTACAGGAATCAAATGATGCTTGGATGATTAATTACTTCATGGTCATAGTGGATCTCTTGGCCTAATCTTGCCGCACACTGTGTAGCATAGAACATGTCGAGAGTATTGGGTGCCATTACTACACTACTCTGATACGCTGGAGAGACAACTTCTTTGCCAACAAAGAGTGAGTATCATTTGTCATTCTCAATAGAAGAATAATATTGTTGTTTTAGTTGAGCAAGAGACTAATGCATATATCGTATGTCCATTGAGCAAGTAAATTAGTCATGACGATCTTATCACTTTGTTTTACTGCAGTGAAGTTGTGGCCATGGGCTTTGATGACAGGTTCATCCGTATATGGGAGTACTACCTCATATACTCTGCTGCTGGTTTCAAATCACGAGCAGTTGGGGATTACCAGGTACATATTTACCTATATGTTATTTCCGGATAAATGGAAGTCATTTGCTCCCCTCGGTCTTAAAAAGATGGTACTCCAAGTTATAGCGACCATTAATTTTCACTACGGTAAATCATAAAACCTAATGAAATTGTTAACCGATGAAAATGTACTTTTTTTAGAAAGACCAAAACATGTGATTCTCAAGTATCAAACGAAAATATAGTGGACAACGTTTAAAACTTAGACCAAAATTATGTCTAAACCTTCACCTTTTTTTGGAAAAGAAGTGCTACTTGAGGTACTGATCGATTGTGATGTCCGACTGGCTGACATATACTGCATGCAGGTTGTTTTCTCTCGCCCAGGCAACCGTCGGCTAGCCATACGCCTTGATGGCTAAAGACAACACATCCTTCCCCGTTTAGCTGTCCGGCCAACTATTACTTCTCAACAGCCTACGACAATTTAATAAGTCAACCTCAGAATGGTTCGGTCATACGGGCAGCCAAATCAAGTGTTCTGGTCATAATGATCTTGTTTTAATAACGCAATGTTTGTGTTGTCATCGATCAATAAACTTGTAACATGCATGCATGTGTGTTATGCAAGTGCTACATTATATCCTGGTAACTAGAATTTGAGAATTGTATGGATTGAACTGGTATGTTGCTTTAATATTTATCAAGAATAGTTGCTTTTATGTTGGTTTAATTTGAGAATTGTATGGAATTTTTGATCTATCAGTGTTTGATAGTATATTTTAATGTTGCTTACTAGAAAGCAGTGGCGGATCTAGCATTTACACTAGGGTGGGGCAACTAGTTAAAAAAATCCACATGCCACAAATATAAAATGCCAATGTAGATGGTTTTTATTTAGGAAAAGTACAAAATGGAGATATATTTATAAGGTCTCAAGCGCACCATAAATTCATTTTATACGTTTAAAATTTGCTACTATACAAATATTCCACCTGTAATTTTACATAATTTTAAACTTATGAACCCAAGAACCATTCTCCAATGCAAAAAGTTGTTTGGCATTCAGAATTATAAAGAGAAAGGGACAAGAAGCTAGCACCTGGAGAAAAGAACTAGCGACGAAGGGAAGCTCCTCTGCTGCCGGTCCGCTCGCTCGGCCTAGTCGCCTACTTGGCCTGCGCAGACTGGAATCTGCACCAAATATACATTTTTCGTTTCACCAACTCAAAACTGCGTAAGCACGACAGTGTGATTGTACTAAAAAAAATTATACAAGCTAAGCCTGCCCCCTGCATGCATGCATGTTGGTGGGAAAACTAGCTACTATTAAGTAGGGCAATATTTCACTTATAATAACTTAAGTAGTTCATCTAAATATATTGAAAATGTAGTTTCTCTTCACAGTCTTTATGTAACTTATAAGAAAATAAGGAAAAAAATTGAATGCAGAAATCCTGCTGTGAGATTTTGCCAAAATGAAGGGGTGCTGGATACACTAAAAAAGGCATATGTCAGAAAGTAGATTAGAAGCAGTACAAGATAAGCCTCTTGGAATAACAGGGAATATCCATGCAACTGAATGAACTGCCCCAACGTCTCGTTACGGTCCAGATCAGGGTTATGCGCATGGTACTCCAGGTACCTTCATTCCAAAGATAGAACCAGCGAATTAATTGACATCATATATGAACACAATTACACAAGGCATACATATGCTACGAATGGAAGTATTATGTATACTCATGAGAACTGAGGGACTCGAGTGCTTACGTCAGAGCATCCTTCTTGAACTTGTGTATCTCTCACAGACCATGCGCCAAAAAACTGGATTTCAATATGTTGGCTTTTTGCGCCAGGAGGCTCGAGATACCATTGCCATTGCCCCCACTCAAATACTCCACCGCCGCTGTCCGATTATGTAAAAGACATGTCCCATCTCTCTCTCCATCTCCACCCCGAGCTCTTCTAACCATTCCATCATGTGGGGATATGTTAACTACATTTGTTTGACAACAAAAATCTTAGTGAGTAACAAATAGATATTGCTCCATCTAATAATTTAGGTTTACAAATCAAGATCATCCATGTTCGGTCAAGGGGTTAGGAAGTCCTATATTAATCAGAGTAAAAAAAATATCAATCAACATTACAACCATGCATGCACATTAATCAGATATAAATTAAATTAAGCCAACATGTACAACTGCAACTGCATTTCCAACCATATAAATATAGGTTCAGGTACAGATCTCGCACCTGATAACTGATCCCAATTGTTAGCTGAAATCCCCGCCTGCTAGCTGAATCCAAGTGCTAGCTGATAGCAGGAACTGCATTTATCCAGCTTAACCCCAAATCCAAGTGCGCCGTGTGTGAAAACGATGGAGCACACCGCGGTCGGCACGCGTAGCGGCTCATCAGACCGCGCGTGCTCGCCGGAATAGTAGGAGGGCGGTTGTGGAAAACGAGGAATCCTGAAGAGAGGGTTGCCTTCATGGACGGACCCACCCTCGAAAAGGAGGAGGCCTTCGAGGGGCACAGCTTCCGGCGCGGTGGTGTCGTCGGAGCTTGAGGGGCAGACGCCGCCATACCGTCGCGATCACCGGATCCGGGAGCGAAGGAGGTGCCGGGAAGCAAATACGGTAAGGCCAGGTCGCTGCCGCCGGCTGCTGAGGAGGGATAGCCCAGACGCTGCTTCTTCACCCTGCCGATGAGCCCCGGACCGGCGAGCCGTTGCGAGCAGTGGCAGAGGCGAGGGAGGAGACAAACTCGGTACAAACAAAATCCAATTGTTAATAGGCTTAGCCCATAGTAACCTTTTTTTTTTTGTGAAACACAGTACAACGCAAGCGCTCATATACACGCGCACACACTCACTCTTATGAACGCACGCACGCACACCCTACCCCTATGAGCACCTCCGAAAGACTGAGTCGGCGGATCGAGTCTTGAGATTGACGAAGTCACCACGGGCGCCTCGCTGTCAACGGGAAGGTCGCCTCCCACTGAAGAATATTCCGCCTTAAATGAGAAACACCAGCGTCAAACCTAGGATTTGAACTCTGGTGGGTGGTTGTAACCCATACCATAGTTAGTAACCCATAGTAACCATAGTTAGTAACCCGTTTAAGGCCCACACCTAACCGTCTCCAACTTTTTCCTCCATAAACCCAAACAAAACCCAGTTGTTAACAGGCTTGGCCCATAGTAACACGGACCAATTAAACCCACAGTATGAAACCAAATCATTTTCCAGATTTAAATGTTAGAATCTTCCCGCTCGTCGTTCGCAAGAAAAAAAATCCCGCTCTTCAGTAGCAGAAACGAGATCACTGAATCTCGAGATTCAGAATTACTTTCCGAATGAGAGTGAATATTTGGTACTCCCGAGATCCAATGATCTCAGTATTTTGAAAAGATCCAAAATAGATTTAAAAGTTTCAAAAAATCTGAAAAAAATCATGCATGATCTCAATGATATATCCTACATGGGTGGAAAACCTTAATATAAAATATTTTACGTTTTGAGTTATACAAATATAACAAATATATAGATCTGAGTAAAGTGACCAATATGTAGTTTCAAATTTCCAACTTTTGTCTTTTTATGTACCTCAAAACGTATTGTATTTTGCTTAAGCTTTTATATTTTATTAATAACATGCATGATTTTTTCAGATTCTATATAAATTTTATTTTTCAAAAAAACGAGATTATCGGAACTCGGGAGTCAAAATGACGTTCTGAATCATCATGCATTTTGGATCAAGTGAAGTGCGAGGTCAGCGAACGTTGCGGAGTTTCGAGTGTTGAACTAGGAAACGGGAAGCTAGACCCAGTTGAAGGCTTGAAGCTCATGAAGCGAGGTCGAGTTGGACGCCGTCGCCGACGGCCACCATTATGGCATGCCCTCCCAGGCGGTCCTCCTCCTCGTACAGCGTTACACGCACGCCGGACGCCGCCGCCGCTCGTGACAAGCAGCTCGTGCGCCGCCGCCAGCGGCCAGCCCACTCAGCCTGCCGCCCACGACCGCCACCCCTCTTCTCTGCTTGCGCTCGCACTGCTCTTCCTGGTCACTCTCGGCAACTTACATAATTCATGTTGGCGTTGTACGTCTCATCAAATGATCAAAGAAATGAATGAAGCCGGTGTACTACGGCCAAGGTACATCACATCGATCCCACGTACATGACACTAAAGGCTAGTGGCTGTTTTCTTGTACCTAGACGGGTCAGTATTTTTTTTCTTTCGAGAAAAATAGGATTCCACCGCGTTACGACCGAGTCCGGAAAAAAAACACGAATGGTACGTTCTTCACCAGTGAGCACTGACCAGTCACCAGCAACCAATGCTGCGCTAGCTTGCTTTAAGTCGTGCGGACCCGAGCATCCAATCTGGTCCATATTGCACGCTATAGGAGTAAGGAACTGCACTTGCTGCCACAATAAAGCGGCAACTATGGTGTTTTTGTGTTCTATTGATTGCTGTGGGGTTTACTCTACCACCTCTCTATATGTAGATGTACAATCTTTTGATCACTACTCCTATATGCTAACATCGTGATGATAAATGTTTAATTGAACACATGATAAATGGTCACAACGGATTTCCCATGTGCATGCATGCATGATTTTTGCCGGCTTATGCTGATACTAGCATCAATGTCTATATCTAAATTTAGATTTTAAATAATTTATCTCACAAACCATTAATCTAATTAGCGATTCATCTTCACAAGTAAGCTCGTCTCGACGACAGCTTCAAAACTAGATCGCATGTTATCAAGTTTCGACGATTTTTTTTCCTCACACCTGTGCGAGAGAGTGAGTATTCGAATGTTACCACTAAGAGATTTAAAAAAACATGGAAGTCCTATCACGCAAGCCTTACATGGGTTAGTTACTGTAGTAACCAAGTTACTATAACCTCTCAACTATAGTCGGGTTAGTTACTAATGAATCTTTTGTCAGAATATATCAACACGTGATCTCGCTTAAAAATCTCGTCCAGACAAAATCAACGGTAAAAATAGATTGTTTAATCGGATTAGCTTTTTGAAAGACAAAATATTTTAAAAATTCATAAGTTGATGAATATTTGTTGATATAACTTTTCTTGTCTAACATGTATTGGTTTACTTTTGGTTTCATGCATGCACGCAAAATTGAGAGAGACGGGGATAGAGCATGCATATGTTTCGTGGAGTAACTCTAATAAGCAACGCCGCTCTATAGTACCGTCCTAGCGAGAGCAGACAAATGGCTCCGAAATCCATGAGCCCTTTCTTTGAAAAATTCAGAACATTTCAAAGTTTCAAAAAATATAATAAAATTCTAACTATAGGTAATATTGTATTTGTACGAATGTGTAAAATCTCAACTCGAAATATCTTATATGTTTAGCTCCACATAAGTGAATTTTTTTGACATTTGAAGGAGTGAATAGTGCAAATTACAAACCTTTAAAATATGTGTTATTTTGAACTGAGATTTTGCACGTTGGTAGAAGCCATCATCCATTGTCTACAACTAGCATTTTTTGAAAAAAAAATTAAAACTTGAAAATCTTGATTTCAATTTTTTAAACGGCCACCATGGCGTGTCCTAGTCTGAGAATATTGAAAATGTTTCAAAAATTCACATTTGCTCCCGACCTCATATGCTCCTGCCCGAATATTTTTTTTTAAAAATCTAGTAAAACATTTCCAAAAAAATTCTGAAAACAGTTAGTGGCGGACATATATATACATGTGTTTTACATACTTGCCAAGTTTCGTGTTGAAATGAAATTTTTAGTGTTTGTAAATTTTTAGAGCACTGATTTTTTTTTTTCCGCGCAGGGCACCACACATGTCATTTTATCACGAAACTTGGCACATATTTGAAAAACTTATATATGTTCCCATTTTTGTCAGAATTTTGAAATGCTAATTTTGTCAATTTGTTTATTTGGGCATGAGCTTGTGAGCTCGGGAGGCAAAGTGTCTTTCTCAAAATGTTTCTTATATATAGTGACGAAGACTAAATTTCTTGACTTCTAAACAAAAATTTCGGTTATACATCCAAACATTTTATGTTTGTACACAAAGTTTTGCGAAAAAAAAAAATCGTGTGGATTGTTTAAAAAATATTTCTCATGTTTACTTTTATTTTGCGGCATCCATAGAATGTCCAGATATTGCGACAAAATTCGATTTACCGGAATTTACCTTTTTACACATGCTAGAAAAAAAATTACGAAACTTTTGTGTGCGGACATAGAATGTCCAGATATACACTCAAAATTTTTGTCTGGATTTTTTTGATAAAATTTGATTTATTAATGGCGGGTACATCCACAACTATGACCCAAATCAGATTTCTCATGTTTACTTTTATTTTACTGCATCTATAGCAAGGCACTGTGACAGAAATTCACTTTGGCTCCCGTGCACTTCTGCTCTCTATAACAAAAAAAGAAAGATATTTTGGAACGAAAAAATAGGTTAAAGAATCCGGAGCATACATCCCCATGTTCTATGCGCGCACGTAAAATTTCAGGAGAAAACAATATTTTGTGTAGCATGTGTAAAAAAAATCTTGTGAAAAGACTTATTTTAGCATCATAAAATTATCTTTTTTACATAGACCACACAGAAAATCAGTTTTTCGTTAAACAACTTTGTTAACTCATAGGATGTGATTATGTACGTGTGAAAATTTTCAAACTTGTTTTTTATATTTCAAATGTGTTTTAAATAAAATGTGCATATCCACCCGGACCCAAAGGCCGCTCCCGGCACTGTAACGGCGTGCCACCCATATTGGAGCCATCAATGAAAAAATCACATCGAAGCAGTGTAGCAACAGTACAATTTTTTTAACAAGGAGACGAGTGTACAATATCATGTGGCTGCTGATTTAGGTCTGGCACATGATAGGAACTTGGGGCGTTCTTTTGTTTTGAACTGGAAATTGGGGACTTGCTGCACGGGGTTCCGAGAAATTTGGCCAAAAGATTTGGAGTTCAACTCCAGCCTGCCTCCAGAGCTCATATCTTTACTATTTGCCGAGAAATGTAAGATCATTTAAAAAAAACTATATTGGTTTCCCAAAAAAAACCTAGATTTTTTGAAAGATCTCCTTAGAAAAAATTATGTCACTGCAATTAAGGCCAATAAAAAAGGTTTCTATTAGCTTTTTACGCATGCTTTAGATTTTGGTTTGGTCGTACGAGATTTAACTCTTATGCCAATGGTAATCTTGTTATTTAGTGGTATCTTTGTGTTGCGGTACAATGGATAATATTAATTTCGGAGAACTAAATACATAATTTTTGACAAAAGAGACCACCTACGTGAATGAATTGTCAAAAAAGACCACATCTGACATATATTGTCAAAAAAGACCACCTTCATCGTGGCGGCCTTGTCCCCAGGCGACACGTGGCATATGCCGCCACGGTCGCTGGCGGCAGGCTGGTGTGAATAGTTTTCCCAGCATCAAACGGAAAACATGTGATCGTGTGGGTCCAGCCGCCTCGGTGCATGGCGGCAGCCAGCCATGCCCCTGTCCACCGCGAAGAAACCTGCCCCATGCAGAACGCATGCATGCATGCAGTTAAGGCCCCACACGGCCACGTTCTCCATTTTGCATACACTGGAAACTAGTTCAGGCCAACGTGTCGCCAGCTGGGGTGGCGGCAGGACCTGCCGCTAGTGGCTGTGGCGGCATATGCCACGTGTCGCCTAGGGACAAGGCCGCCACGATGAAGGTGGTCCTTTTTGACAATATATTTCGGAGGTGGTCTTTTCTGACAATTCACTCGCGTAGGTGGTTTCTTTTGTCAAAAATTCCTAAATACATTGATAATTGTTTTGGACCCATAATCCATGGCATGACCGCATCTAACTGACTGCAGATCATTGTAGTGCTTTGGTCTTGAGAATTTCGTTCCCTTTCTCTCTCTAAAGGTGAAAAGGGATACTATTCGTCTTCTCCTTCTTTGATTGCCGATTAGGTTTGGGGTTCTCCTCCCTCCTTCCGCCGTTCTTACGGCGGGAGGTGGATAGCTAGAGATCTGGGTCATTATGTCAGGATAGTGGTAACTTTTTTTGGCGGCTCCAGTGGAGGAGTGTTGGCCGCAGAATAGAGAAGAAAGTTTCAAGAGCTCCACCTCACCTCGATGGATGACGATGGCTTCCCCGGCATTGAGGAGCTTGTGGATGGTGTTGCCTGTCAGTCCTCAGGTCCGACATGTCTATGGTTTTCGGGCGGTGCCGACAAGGTGGCGATGGTTGGGTTTGTGGATGTAGGAACACGGTGCCGAGATCCTTCATCACGATGTCAATGGGGAGAAACGGTGGTGTCGTCCGAGGTGCTCTGGGCTCTTCCCTATCCGACGAACCACGTCACCTTTCGTCGCGAGCCGCTTGAGAGGTCTATACATTAAAGGAGGTAAGCCGCTGAACCTCGAGGGTGCTATATGTTATTTTTCTGTTTCCATGGGCTGCTTGTGTGAAGTGCTTGGACGGCTGGTTTCTTTTTTTTTGAAACGGAAAGCGTGGTGGCGCTTACGCGTGTGTTGCACTCCTATTCGATCTTCTTTAATGTGACACGTGCCTGCCTTCTCAAAACAGAAAACTTTGAGACCATGCTACACCGGCCTGGTAGTGTTTATTGATTTGTTATGATAGTATTACGACGGCGGTCGATCTGCATGTGCGGCTAGGACACTTGATTTTGCAGGCGAGTAATAAATCCACGCATTTTTTTTTTGAACAGGGGAAGGCCCAAAAGGGCCTAGAAGCTTCCATTACTCAGCAGTGGAGTACATTTTACAGATAAGCCCAGCAGAAAAAAGAAAATTACAGCACAGGGCATACTTTTTGCACTAAGGACCTCAGAATAAAAAGAAAAAGTGATCAGGTCCAGCTCCTTCTTCACCGATCTGTCGAGGATGGCACAGCCAAACGTATCACCGCCAGGGACGAACCACTTGGGGTGAGACGCCGGGAGCTTGCTGCACCAGAGCCGCAGGGCCTCCACGCATGTGAGCCTCTTCAAACTCAACCGCGTGCGGCTACACCGGATTGCATGGACAGCAGCACGCCAGAACGTCGCCATGTAGTTTTATCAGGCAATTTTAACGAATTTGACCCTTTTTTCAAATCATTTCATAAAATGGACCAAAACTCAAATCATTTCACGATCTGACCTTTTCTCACGGCGCCCGCCCCTGGGGCGTCGTGCTCAACTATACAACGCCCTAGTCCAAGGCGTCGTGGATCTTGCAACGTCAGATTAGACGGGACCCACCTTAATAGCACGACGCCCTAGTCCAGGGCGCCGTGCCTACAAGCATGGCGCCTTTAGCCAAGGCGTTGTGCTTTTTTTTTACTTGTAGGGTGAAAGTAAAAACAGAATAAAAAGGGCCAAGTATGTATACCCTACACCAACCATGGTCTAGCGCGTTGGTCTGTGCTATGCTGCATGTTATTCCAGGACGCTAGTTCGAATCCTTCTCCTGCATTCAATTGTTTCTCCGACTTTTTGTTTTTTTTTTGTTTATTCACTCAACCAATAAATACAACATGTTATACAAAACATAAAAAATATTTTTTTTCTTTCCTTTTGTTTTTAATAATAAGTAAACAACGTTACAAATCCTTATATATAAGGACACGCAACGACGTGAAATGTATGTGTGTAGCAATTAAAAGCAAAGTACATATATCGTATGTGTGATTATATGCAAGAATTTGCAAAATTGTCTACTTATGTGAAAAATGAAAAGGCAACAAAAAAATTGTTCTCTTTACCAACTTCGTTTCCCGAAATTTTGTTTTTTCACTCAACTAACGTATGCAATATGTTATACAAAACATAAAATTATTA
This sequence comes from Poa pratensis, assembly GCA_947311845.1. Taxonomy (NCBI): domain Eukaryota; kingdom Viridiplantae; phylum Streptophyta; class Magnoliopsida; order Poales; family Poaceae; genus Poa; species Poa pratensis. The sequence goes on along the minus strand of CAMZMU010000047.1, from coordinate 6,575,288 downwards.
TTTTTCGTTGTTTTTTGTTTTTGCACATAAGTAGGCGACGTTAGTATGTTATACAAACGCTTGTTTACTTATGTGAAAACAAAAGGCAATAAAAAATATGTCTTGTATAACATAGTGTAGAATTTGCTACGTTATCTACTTATGTGACGAAGATAAAGAAACAAAAAAAATACTTTTATGTTTTCTGTAACATGTTGTATATGTTGATTGAGTGAATAAACAAAAACAACAAAAAAATGGGAAAAGAATTTGCATGCAAGACAAGGATTTGAACTCGTGACCTGATGAACATGACGTAAAGCACCAACCACTAGGCTAGAGAAGGGTTCTGGTTACCAAAGCATACGTGGGCCTCTTTTGTTCTGTATTCCCTTTCACCCAACAGTAAAAAAAAGCACGACGCCCTGGCTGCTCGTAGGCACGGCGCCCGGGGCGCCGTGCTATTAAGGTGGGTCCCGTCTAATCTGACGTGACAGAATATATGACGCCTTGGATCGGGGCGTTGTATAGTTGAGCACGACGCCCCGGGGGCGGGCGCCGTGAGAAAGGGTCAGATCGTGAAATGATTTGAATTTAGGTCCATTTTGTGAAATGATTTCAAAAAAGGGTCAAATCCGTAGAAATTGCCGTTTTATCACAGCACTGCAAGGTCTGTAGGCTGTAGCCATTTGTGCAGCAGCGTTGCAGCGGTTGGCCCGTGCTACAAGCTCCATGCCATGCCTCTGACGGATAGGACACCTACTCCACTGCACGACACTATTGGCTTCAGGCTTGTGTTGAATAGAATGGGAAAATATCGACCAAAGCCTTGGTTCGTATTGATTCGTTGATTGTCTTCTTGTTGCAGCTGGCTGCTATTCTAGGTACAGTTCACATGGTAGGCACCAGGCAGTGCTGCGTGCTGCATTATTGAGATGGAGAAACGATCCGCTCGCCACAAGGAGGATGGCAGGCAGAAAACCACCGCACGAAGGACAATGGGCGGATCGGCAGGAAGGTCGGCTCGTCCGTGTCCGTGTCTCTCTACACGGCCAAAAACCAAATCTTAGGGCCCGTTTGAAACACAGGAATCAAAAAGTGTAGGAATAGGAAAAACACAGGAATAGGAAAGGAATACACGTGCAAACCTAAGGATTGAGAAATATGGTAAAATATTGCCACTAGTCGTTTGGAACGCAGGAAAACAAAGCATAGGAATTTCACAATCTTAAGCAACTTGTTTGTCTAACAGTGGTGGCAAAAGCTGGTTCGTGGCTTCGTTTGCCTTGATTGACGCAAAGGAAAAGAAAAATGAGGCCAGAGCTAATGTTTCGTTTCCTGTAGCCTACCGTGTTCTGCTTCCTTTGTAGGAAACTTTCCTTTGTTTTTCCCAAGATCATTTCCTACGTTTCAAACGGTGCTATAGGAAGTTTTCCCACGGGAATCGATTCCTGCAAAGTTCCTCCAAAAATCCCGTGTTTCAAACAGGCCCTTAATGGGTGACACAAACGAACCGCTGTCTGTTTTAGTGTCCACGACGACTCATTCTCGATTCAAATTTGGATTAGGTTTATGTCGCCCCAGACACGCGCGGGCAACTCTTCTGTCCTCACTTTGTCAGCCACCGTCCTACCCAACAGACCACTCCCCAACATCTCCTCCATAATCCTCTCCACCCTCCTCGCCCCTCTCGCCGTCACACCGCCGTCGCCGCCTTGATTTTGTCCACTAGGCCATCCCGGGGGCCGCCGCCTATTCCTCTTCGCCATCGTCACCGGAGCTGCTTCCTCCCCACTGCGGCCGGTGTTCCCCGTGTCCCTGTTGCTCGGAACGCCCACAGCCCGAAGTTGTCCACAAGGTGTTCGTCCGTTTGCCCAGGCCACACTAAGGTACGAATCCGCCATGGATATCTCTTTTACAAGAACTTCCTTATGCACTCGTCGTCATCCGATGATGAGAGTGATGTCCTTGTTGCCACCCTTGTCGTCAATGAACACATAGCGAGGCAGCGGCCATTGTTCAGAGGGTCGTTGTCGAGCATTGCTCCTGCCGTGAACCGCAACAGATCAGCTTGCCACGTCCAGCTGTGTACGACGACTAATTTTCTCGCACCAAACCAACATACCCTCCCAAAAAAAATCGGAGCCGCTTCCGGATGAAGAGATCATTGTTCAACCGTACCCGATTGTGTCCACTGGCACCCCCCGAAAAATGTCCGCCACCTTCGAAATTGTGTTTGTTTTAAGGGTGTCGGGCACTTGTCCGACTAATCTCAAGTTGTCACCCAAACCGACACCACCAAACGGCCGGCACATTTTCATTTTTCATGATTTTCTCACAAATTGCAACAAAATAGTCTATGCCAATAACAAATCCTGCGAACACATTCTAGATAGATTTATGCGATATTTAAACTTAAACAACCACAAATTTAAACTAAACCCTAGACTTAGCGGCGCTTCCGGCTCCGGTGTGAGGAAGATGGCGATGGCGGTGGCATTATCAAGGAACTTGCATGCCTCCGGGAACATGGAGACTGCTGGTTCGCCGCACACGTCGATCCCCGGTCGGAAGTGTCGTCGAAGGTGGCGACGGCTGCGGTATTGAGGAACGTAGATGCCTCCGGGTCGCCTCCCTTGCCGGAGTGTGGTGGGGTTTGATCTAGCGCTGCCGGAAGGAAGCCTCGAGGGCCGCATGCATGCCCTCCCACTGCGGCTCCGGCCAGACGTCCTCGTCGGCCTCATCCCGCGCCCCCTTCTCCGGTGTCGGTGTTGGCGGTGGGGCATGTTCTTGTGCCGGAGGCGGAGCCGGTGCCGGTGGTAAGGGAATCTGCTCGTCGTCATCGTCGTCGTCGAACAGCTCGTCGTCCGACGTGAACCACTCCGAGGAAGAAGCTACTGAGGCGCACCTGGTACTTCGCGTCCACCACGTCGGTCCAGTAAGGGGACAAAATGGAGTAGAAGGGGTCGATCTGCTGGGAGTACGACATCTCCCTCCACTCCTGCGTGATGTAGTCACGGCGCGCCTGCCCGTTGAGCCGCGGCGCCACTGGAACCTCGACGATGTTCGTCACCCACCCGTCAGGTGACAAGACAATATGCCGGCGCTCGGGACGAGGTGGCCTCCTCGCGGCGCATCTCGTGGTGCCTTGCCTCGGCCCCATTTGCCGCTCCTCGTGCAGAAGGCGGCGTTGCTCCAGTTGCTCGCCGCAGCGCTCGTTGCAACGACGGACACGGTACACGAACAACGCAGCGCGGTGAAGTCAAAGCTCGCGTTCCACCGGCTCGCGGCTCCCCTAGCTGCTCACCCTGCGGTACAGACATGTCGGGCGATGGATCTGCTGGCGACGGGATGAACTTGGGAAAGGAAGAAGGGACGATAAAAAAAAGGGACGATAAACTGTGTGTGTGGGGGGAGGAGAAACGTGGCCGCGCCAAGTTTTAAATCAGGCCGAAGGAGCAGGGTTTGGGTGGGAAACGGAGGTTCTAAATTCTGGGCATGAGTAGTGGAGGGAAATTTCACAAATTTAACCCTTTTGGCAAAGTTTAACGAAAAATAACCCTTTTTCAAAACTATTTCCAAATCTAACCCTTTTTTGTAGCGCCCAACGGCGGGGAGCTACACTCTCATGTGTAGCGCCGGCCGACGTGGAGCTACACGTCTGCCATCGTGGCATTCTGGGGCCCGCATCCCTTATGTGTAGCGCCGTGGTAGATGGAGCTACACATCAGGGTGTAGCGCCCTATCCGATGGAGCTACACTTTTATGATTTTGATAGCCGAAAGTCAGAGAGGATGCTAGCAACAAAAACTCAAAAATTCGCCAAGTCAATGTGTAGCTCCGCATGACGGGGTGCTATACTTCATATTGTAGCTCCACGTCGTGTGGTGCTATACCCCTGAGAACTGATAAGTCGTTAGGACGCGGGTGGCTGGGCGCCCAGGCCATTCATTCGTACCCGACTCACTTGTCTCTTCCTCTCCCTCCTCCTACTCACCCCCCTCACAAATCACTTAAGTTTGGTCCGATTTGGCTCCAGAATTTCGGCTCCCCTGCGTGGAGAGAGGTAATCTCCTAGCTAATTAGCATCGCAGTCACAGGCGAAAATAGTTTGTGATCGGAGCACAACCGATTGATCTGAAGAAGAGATTTCCGAATGAATGAGAGATTATAAGTAGAAAATATGAATGTGCTAAGCCTATTTAATGATGATGGTGCACATGGCATCGCAACGACCAATTATAAAGGATCTAATCAGTGATCAATCATTTGGAAAACCCAATTAGTTTCGATTACTCTTATTATGTGGAAAACCCTCGAGACAAGAACATTTTGCGCATTAGTCAGTGAAAAGTTTGTTGACTTCATACTACTACTCTGTGATGAGTAGTAAATGGTACCTTAAAAGTCATCTAATTTTCCCTAGCTAGGCAATCTAGCTCTTTCATTCGTTCAAGCAGCTGCTGAATGCAGAGGTTAAGCATATGTCTGTCTGCCTCATGCCCTTCATCCTCGACCTCGGAGGTTGAGCAATCGAGCTCATCCATGACGATGGATTAAATGACCTACGCTCTCTGTCTCCAGAAAATTTACATGCTCGGAGCAGGAGCGGCCTGCATGCAAACAGGCTATCGACCGCTGGCCGCACGCACGCATGCACGGCGCAAGTCTCTCTGACTAGGGTTGGGCTAGGAGAGCGATGTGTTGGAAGATGAACTTCATAACAATGATATTGGTGATGTGGAGACAAATTTTAGGCATAAGGACATGTACCATGACATCCCTTATAACCGATGCTATGCATCGGTCTTGGATGACGACGGTCTGGAAGAAGATGTGGGAGATTACCTCTCTCCACACAGGGGAGCCCAAATCGGACCAAACTTGAGCGATTTGTGAGGGGGTTGAGTAGGAGGAGGGAGAGGAAGATAGAAGTGAGTCGGGTACAAATGAATGGCCTGGGCGCCCAGCCACCCCGCGTCCCAATGACTTATCAGTTCTCAGGGGTATAGCGCCACACGACGTGGAGCTACAATATGAAGTATAGCACCCCGGCATGCGGAGCTACACATTGACTTGGCGAATTTTTGAGTTTTTGTTGCCAGCATCCTCTCTGACTCTCGGCTATCAAAATCCTAAAAGTGTAGCTCCATCGGATAGGGCGCTACACCCTGATGTGTAGCTCCATCTACCACGGCGCTACACATAAGGCATGCGGGCCCCAGAATGCCACGCCGGCAGACGTGTAGCTCCACGCCGGCTGGCGCTACACATGAGAGTGTAGCTCCCCGCTGTTGGGCGCTACAAAAAAGGGTTAGATTTGGAAATAGTTTTGAAAAAGGGTTATTTTTCGTTAAACTTTGCCAAAAAGGTTAAATTTGTGAAATTTCACAGTAGTGGAAGCAAATTGTACTGCATCTGTGCCTCATTGAAGGGTAGATAGTCAATACGCACGCATCATGTCATGGTATGCAGAGGCCACTAGCGTTGTGTTGTGTGTATGCTATCTGTCACGTGTCGGTCATCTGCGCATGCATGTGCGGTTACCCTGCATTTTGCATGCACAGCAGCCGAGTAAAATCATGCAACTGGCCACTTTTATCGTCATCTAATTTATCATTGGACTGCAGCCATGTCGGCGGCAGCGTCCTTTGGCCCGGCGAGTGAAAATTCCCAGAAAATTATAAAAAACCATCACATTTAGGGGTCAGGGTTTACCACCAAGATGCCATTTTTTATCAAAAAGCCACCACTATTCAGTAACATAACAAAAAACATTAATTGACTACTCACTCCGTTCCAAATTAATTGACTTGCTTTTGTCCAAATATGGATGTATCTATACTTGTTATGTGTCTAGATACATCCGTGTGTAATCACGTGTGTGTCAATTAAATCCGAACGGAGGGAGTAGTTTACGTTGGCTAAGTGAGTTCCTAACAGGTGGACCCGCTCCCATACTGACGTGGCACGATAAAACAGTCAAAGGAGTTACACGGTAGACTGGTTATTAAATCTGGGTTTTTATGTAAATTTTTGGGGCCTTTTTTGTAAGATGCACCTCTTCTCCCTGGGAAAAATCCCCCACCGGCGCAACGCCCTATCCACCGCCGCTGGGCTGGACCCACCGCCGGCGTTTCTCCTCTACTCGCAAGTTCGCCGCCGAGCCCGTGTGGCCTCAGCGCCACGCTCGCCGCCGGCCCCGTGCTTCCACCACCTAAGCCTCGGTCACCGTTGTGCGCCCCGCCCATGTCACCACCGTCCACGTCGTGTGCTCGGTCACCACGACCCGACCTGCTCGGTCGCGACATCGGCAGGCCTAGCGGCGCGCCACGCTGCGCCAGAGCTCGCGCACCGTTGCACGCCTTTCCCTGCTAGCGCTTTGCGCCTCTCCCACGTCGACCATCTCCGGCGAGAGGAGCACGCAGAGCTCGCCTCGAACGCCAGCGGTGTGCCTGCCCGACCCCGTGATACGTCTCAAACGTATCTATAATTTTTGATGTTCCATGCTAATATTATACTAATTGCTACATGTTTTATATACACTTTATATCATTTTTATACATTTTCTGGGACTAACCTATCTATACTTCTTATAAAGTAAAACCCTACTAACATGCATTAAATTAGTCTATCTCTACATGCAAGGTGCCCATATCATTGATTATTTGAGCCATTCATTTATCCATGTCATCACCACATCATCCATTATTTGAGTCATTTATTTATCCATGTCATCACATATTTATTAATGATATTCATCCATCCATGCAAGCTATTCACATTATAAAATCTTTTAGCCATACAATTTTCCATATCATCAATTTTTAGCAGTTTAAATATACAAACATTTCATATTGATTAAAATTTAGACTTTTGACTATTGTGGCTAATCAAACCTCCATATTCCCATGCATCAAATATTTTTTCCTTTATACTATTCTTTTAAAAGTTCTAGCTGCAACGCGCGGGATATCTTTCTAGTTAACAAGATGCCGAAGCGCCAGTTTCTGTTTTCTGCTGTTTTTGTATTCCAGAAAAGCTAGTCTGGAAATATTCTCGGAATTGGACGAAAATTTACGGAGGCCCCTATTTTATCAGAAGACATCTGGAGTCCGAAGGGGAGACGAAGTGGAGCCACGAGGGCCCCACACGTGGGCTCGGCGCCTGCCGGCGCCTTAGGGTGGTGTGGGCCCCTCGGGGGTCTCCAGCCGCCGCCCTTTCGCCTACTTATTCCGCCCAACGCGAAAACCCTAAGTGCCTGGATGATTTCCCCAGAAAAGTTCCAGAGCTCCGCCGCCATCCGAAACCCTAACTCGGGGGACAGAAGTCTCTGTTTCGGCACCTTGCCGGGACGGGGAATTGCCCTCGGAGCCATCTCCATCGACGCCACCGCCTCCATCATCGCCGTTGCTGACTCCCATGATGAGGAGGGAGTAGTTCTTCATCGAGGCTGAGGGCTCTACCGGTAGCTATGTGGTTTATCTCTCTCTCCCATAGTGTGATCTTTATGTGATCATGAGCTTTGTAATCTAGTTGAATCCATAGATGTTACTCTTCATTATCTTATGTGCTACTTGAGTGGTTTTATTAATGTAAACTCCGGAGTCACCTTTATCCCACGGTGCGAAGTTGATAGTGTGCGCACCGTGTGTGGCTCTTAGGCTAAATATTACAGAAATACTTATCATGAGTTATTATTTGCGTTGGATGTCTCTATGAAATTGCGGTGTTTGTCTAGTACTATTTAGGGCGCTCAAGTTGACAGTGTGGGGTTCTCTAGATGTGGAATGCGACTTTAAGGTGTGCTTTTATAGCCCTACGCGGTGGATTGGTGTTCGTTATCCAACGAGAGAATAACTCAGAGTAGCATAGTGAAGAGGAAATATCTATGTATTCAATTATATTATTATTGTTGAGAGTGTCCACTAGTGAAAGTATGATCCCTAGGCCTTATTTCCAAGCATTGAAACACCGTTTACTCTCATTTTGTCTCATGTTTGCTTGCTGCCATTTTTATTTCAGATTGCAATTACTACTTATAATCATCCATATTACTTGTATTTCACTATCTATTCGTCGAACTAGTGCACCTATACATCTGACAAGTGTATTAGGTGTGTTGGGGACACAAGAGACTTCTTGTATCTTAATTGAAGGGTTGATTGAGAGGGATATCTTTGATCTCTACCTCCCTGAGTTCGATAAACCTTGGGTGATTCACTTAAGCGAAACTTGTTGCTGTTCTACAAACCTCTGCACTTGGAGACCCAACACTGTCTACAAGAATAGAAGCGTGCGTAGACATCACCCCGGCATCGGCAGGTCATGCGTCATCCGCGTCGTGGCGCCGCGGTCGCTGGCCGTGCGTACACGCCTGCTCACCGCGCTCGTCGGCTCACCGCGCCGTGTCGGCCGTCCCCCACGCCTGCTCGCCCCTGCGGCGCTCACCGCCCATGCCTCGTTCGCGTCGCGTCGCCGCGCTCGCTGGCCGCGCGCACGCCTGCTCGCCGTGCTTGCCGGCTCACTCCGTCACGTCGCCGCGCTCTCCGATGCTGGGGTCGAGCAGGTAGATCGATAGCGTTCGATCTTTGCATGCTCCTCTCGCAGGAGCTGGTCGAAGAGGGAGAGGCGCACGGCGCGAGCAGGGAAAGGCGTGCAGCGGCGCGCAAGCTCAAGCGCGGCGTGGCAGTCGCGCGGCCTGCCGATGCCGGGGCCGATCCGGGCGGGTTGTGGTGGCCGAGCATGGACGGTGGACGAGGCGGCCGAGGAGGGGCACGCGGACGCGTTGGCCGCGGTCAGGGTGACGGGGACGGGTAGGCAGAGGTGCAGGAGCTCGTCGGCTGACGAAAAAAGAAAAGGACCTTTTCACAAATAAACATGCCATGTCAGCCCGACAAATTGGGTCCACTAGTCGGAAAGAGGCTTAACGGGCTTAAAATGGACAATTAGTGTTTTTTGCCACCGCATTACGCAATACTGGTGGCTTTTTCTTGATGGTTTTTTGAAACCCTAGCCTCAAATGTGGTGGGTTTTTGCAATTTTCTCGGAAATTCCTTTAATATAATATTTCTTTTTAGTTTTTACTTTTGTAGTGTATAGTTTACCTTCTCTATTTGGTCTGTATTTGAATGTTTAAAATGTCTTATATTATGAACCCTATTCATCCGTATACTATACACGGGCAGGAGTAACAATATTGAGTACTCCTTCCGTCCGTAAAAAGATGTTTTCGATTTGTCCAAATTCAGATGTATGTGTAAAATATATCTACATACATCTGAATTTGGATATATACGTCGGATATATACGAGAGACATCTATTTCTGAACGGAGGGAGTACAATATGTCTAGAATCCGGAAAAAGGTGTCACGGGTAAATACTTCTCAAGTGTGATCAACTCGACTGCATTACTTCTCTGAAACGAGGCGTGAAATCTCTGCTGCTAGCACCAAAGCAGCATCTCGCTGGCCCAAATTTATCACGAGTCGAAACACTGGAGCATCTCCAACGTGGGACTGAACTAATTTTCCCTATATGTCCGTGCGACCGTGCCCACATTTGTTTTCTCTCGCAATCACACTCTTCATATATAAAATCTCAAAAACATGCAAACACATGCACATAGAGTTTAACATAAATGCAACACAAATTCATCACAAATACGTCACAAATGAACCACAAAATTCATCACCGTTTCAGGAATGAATCACAATCACCCTTTTTGTTGGCCATGCTGGATCTACTTGTCACCGGATTTGTCCTTCCCTTGACATTTTCCGGAGCGAGTACTCTCTTCAATATGCTTCAACAAAAGGGCCAATCTAAATGATATTCTCTCAAGTTGATTGTACAAAATAGTGGCGACTCCACATAAAAAATAAAAAGATTCAATCAACATAAGCAATAAGTGAAGAAAACGACAAAAATGAAGCAAACAAAATTTAAATTTAGCACTTGGGCATAACACCGGACAAACTTGTTCACGCAATTTTGGATGGCATAGAGAGTCCTCGGTGCACCTTGTATATGTCCATTGTAAACTCAATAGATTTTTGTCTGAAAATGCGAGGCCTTTGTTTCATCAATGCAATCCTTGATTGTGGCCAAACAAATCTTGCATAACAACTCGTTCTCATGGAAAAGGGTAGAAATTCCGTCTCGTTGGTCTTGGGTCCAACATTGAACCAACAAGCACCACAATTAACTGTCGTCCTAATTTTTTTGATCCGATTGTGATAAATGAGATGCGGAGGGAGAAACCAGCGAATGACCTAACACTGGGCCCCGGCTCTAGCGCCGGAGTTGCTCGTCCCGCGTCTGCATTTACCATGGGAAGCCGGCGGCGCAGATCTCTTGCCCTCTAGTTATAGCGGCAGCGAGCGAGCTCATCGTCGTCCGACGCGGGGCTAAAGATCTCCTCCACTACAAGCGCATCCCAATAAAGGTCGGATTCAAATCCAGATCTGTTGTCGAAGTCCGCCATGGTCGAGCGGAGAGGATCAGGGGCGGAGCTGCATGGCTCTCGGGTGATGCACAAGCATCAGGGTACTTGAGAAATTAGCTTGAAAAACAGTGTGTGCACCACGCTAATCCTGATAAAATGCACCATGGTGACTAGAATGCACCAGGTTCAATTCTAGTCTAGCTCCGCCCCTGGAGTGAATGGGAGAGGACGAAGAGGAAAATAGTGTAGTGGAGCGGAGCGGCCAAGAGTGACACTAAGGTTTGATCTGGGATAGAGATTGAGGGAAAAACACCGTAGCAACGATGCAAATGTAACGAGTACCGATGCCGTAGCAAGTGCTGAAAATACTGTGCCGGTGCCGAGGCCATTTTTCCAAGGGAAAAAAAAGGAGCGACCGGTGCCTAAGAAAACAGCAGATATCATTTTGTGTCATGCACGTGGGAGTTAAGGACACGTAGTACGCCGACATTAACTCATGTCGTTGAGGAGACGTAGTACGCCGACATGTGTAAGTTGTAACGCACACTAGACTAGCCGACCGTCCACTCCAACTTAAATAGAGGCGGGAGGCGCGCGAGAGAGAGCAGAGCAGAGCAGAACGAAAGCTGAGCAAGAAGTGGCAAGCTAGAGAGATCGAGCAAGCAGAGCAGAGCAGAGCAGAATGAGAGTGGCGGTGGTGGGTGGCGGGGTGAGCGGGCTGGCGGCGGCGCACGAGCTGCTTGCCACGGGCGGCGACGCCGTGCGTGTGACCCTGTACGAGGAGGAGGACTGCCTCGGAGGCCATGCCAGAACGGTGGCCGTCAGCGACGGCGCCGCCGGACGCGTCCAGCTCGACCTCGGCTTCATGAGCTTCAACCAGGTCTAGCTAGCTTCCCGTTTCCCATTTTACTCGTCCCTTGGTTGTGAGACGTGCTGGCAGCGTGAAATCATTTGAACCAACATGCGGTATCTTGCTGCTTCGTTGTATAGTTCAGAACTCGAGACTCAGCCGATTCATGGTGACGCCGACCTCACCGGCGTCCACTTCAGAGTTAGGCTAATCCAGTTGTTCCTGTTAAGCATGTGTTTCCAGCCCCTGCCTTGGCATCTTCCTATCCTGTAGAGTTGTAGTAGTAAGTTGTGCTTACTTGTTCGCTTTCCTTTTGAAAACTGGTACTTCCCCAGTCAAACTTGTTTTGAGAACCTGCCAGGGCTGTACGGCACAGCTCACTGATTGCCTCATTGCCCAGTGGTATGCATCAACCTGAACTTAGCTCTTTGGACCAGTCTTTTCATCAACATAGTGTTTTTTTTGTTTCTTGAAACGCATTTTTTTACTTGGAAACGCATATTTCACATAGTTTTACGTAGCGAGGCGCAACGTTATGGCCCTCTTTGGATTGTAGGATTTATGTAGGAATTTTGAAGGGTTTGAACCCTATGGATTTTTTTCCTTTGAAAGCCCTTTGGATCAAAGGATTGGGGCCATCAAATTTCTATGTAATCTATTCCTAGGCCCACCATTCCATAGGATTCTCAACATGAGCTCAAACCTCATTTTAATGTTTCTACGCGAAGTCCAATGCAGTTTCACTCTATCTCTCTACTCTCTCATCAATCCTTCAAAATTCATGTGTTAAATTCCTGTGCGTTTCACAATCCTGTGGGAATCCATTTCACATGACATCTCAATCATGCGTTTTTTATATTCCTATGTTTTTGAAATCCTGCAATCCAAAGAAGCCCTATAAGTTTGTGTTCTTCTAATTGCTAAGCAAGCAGTCGTTTGCTAATGTAATGATCTGCCTATTATATTTTTTCTGGACCGTACACGTGTTCTTTTGCATCATATTGTCATAACACCCAAAACCACTACCCTGATTCCGAGCTACCGTTTCGCCGGCCTTGATTTAGATTCACAACTTATTGTCGTAAATAAATCAGGAAATTGTTTTTGAATAATCACGGACCGACCATAGACTCTGTTCAATAAGTGGAACATTTTTTTTAGCAAAACACGTTAGCCATTATTGTAGGTTTAATTTATTCGGGCTGTTATGGGCCAAGTCTGTTAACAATTGGGTTTGGTTTGGGCCTATGAAGGACCCAATTTTGTTTTTCGACCAGACTCCAGAACCAGTTTTGTTTTTCGACCCAATTGTTTTTTGTACCGAGCACGTCTCCTTCCCTCGCCTCTGCCGCTGCCAGCGCTCGCGGCTCGCCGGTCCCGGTCTCACCGGCGAGGAGAAGAAGCGGCCTCCGGGTCACCCCTCCTCCACAGCCGGCGGCGGCGACCTGGCGTCACCGTCTTTGCTTCACTTCACCAGCTTAGCTCCCGGATCCGGCGACCACCACGGGTATGGCAGCGACTGCCCCTCAATCTCCAGCGACACACATCCCGCCGGGAAGCTGTGCCCCTCTACGTCCTCCTTTTTCTCGGGGATGGTTCCTTCCACGACAGCGACCCTCCCTTCAGGCTTCGTCCTTGTCCACAACCGCGCCACCGCCTCCTATTTCTCCGGCGAGCACAAGCTGTTTGATGAGAGTGCCAACCAACTGGCCGTCGCCACCGCGGTGGGCGCCATCGTTGCACACAAAACGCACTTGGGTTGGGTTCCTGCTGTCAGCTAGCACTTGGGTTCAGCTAGCAGGTGGGGATTTCGGCTAACAATTGGGTTCAGCTATCAGGTGCGAGATCTGTACCTGAACCTGTACTCTTATGGTTGGAAATGCAGTTGCAGTTGTACATGTTGGCTTATTTAATTATATCTGATTAATGTGCATGCATGGTTGTAATCTTGATTTATATTTTATTTTACCTGATTATTATAGGACTTCCTAACCCATTGACCGAACATGGAAGATCTTAATTTGTAAACCTCAATTCTAAGATGGAGCAATATTTATTTGTTCCTCACTAAGATTTTTTGTTGGCAAACAAATGTAGTTAACGTATCCCCACATGATGGAATGGTTAGAAGAGCTCGGGGTGGAGATGGAGAGATCGGACATGTCTTTCTCTGTGAGTACACAATCGACGGCGGCGGTGGAGGATGTGAGTGGGGCAATGGCAACGGTATCTCGAGCCTCCTGGCGCAAAAGGCCAACATATTGAAACCCAGTTTTTGGCGCATGGTCTGTGAGATACGCAAGTTCAAGAAGGATGCTCTGACGTAAGCACTCCAGTCCCTCAGTCTCATGTGCATACATAATATTTCCATTTAGCTGGACATATATATGCCTTGTGTTATTATATGATAACAATTAATTAGCTGGTTTGATCTTTGGAATGAAGGTACCTGGAGTACCATGAGCATAACCCTGATCTGGACCGTAATGAGACGTTGGGGCAGTTCATTGAGTCGCATGGATATTCCCTATTATTCCAAGAGGCTTACATTGTACTGCTTCTAATCTACTTGCTTACATATGTTTTTTGTGTATCTAGCAACCCTTTCATTTTGGCAATATCTCACAGGAGGATTTCTGCATTCAATTTTTGATTTATGTTGTTTTTGTTATCAGTTATGTAAAAACTATGAAAGAAACTACATTTCCATATATTTAGATGAAATATTCAAATTAATATAAGTAAAATCTGGCCCTACCTAATGGCTAGTTTTCCCACCAACATGCATGCATACAGGGGTGCGGGGGCAGTCAGGCTGGTTATTAGCTTGTATTCCCTCCGTTCCAATTTAGTTGTCGCTGATTTAGTACAAGTAACTTGTACTAAATCAACGACAACTAATTCGGAAGGAAGTAGAAAATTTTGTGAGTTGTGGCTTTGGCTGAAAAATATATATTTGGTGCAGATTCCAGTCTGCGCAGGCATGTGGTCATGTTCATCACAAGGTGTTCTGAGCCTCTCCGCTTTCTTCGTGCTGTCATTTTTCCATAACCATGACCTTCTTCAGGTGCCTAGCTACTTTGTATACATGTTCCTAGCTTTCCAATTGCGTTTGCATGCTTAATTTGTCTTTGTGAAAGCTGATTAAGTCGCTGCACTCTCAGCTGTTTCGTTACCCCCAGTTGCCCACTGTCAAGCCTTGTTCACAGTCCTATGTAAACAAGGTACGTATTGCGATCTATCAGCCATATAGGTGACAAGTCAATACATGATATTTATTGCACTCTTTAGGCTTTGGCTGCAGCCATACACAGGGACTGAACAATGCAACTATTTCGCATTAGCAGGTAAAAGGAGAATTGGAAAGAATGGGCTGTCGAATTAAAACCAGATGTCAGGTCAAATCTGTTTCAAGTTTTGATGGAGGTACATAAGTACATGTGTTATTGTTTGTTGATTATCTGTACGAAAAATGTGTATGTCATCATATATATTATTGATCCACTAACTGAAACAATCCTCTATCTTGACACTGGCGACAGCTGGCTACAGAGTCTTGGAGAACGATGGTTCAGAGGAAACATATGACAGTGTCATCCTTGGGGTCCATGCACCTAATGCTATCAAACTACTAGGAGCTGAAGCTACACATTACGAACTGAAAATTTTAGGTGCCTGTCAGTATGTCCAGAGGTGAAGCCTGCCTACTGCTGCTAAATAAACACATCAATAATGTTTGATCTGATCTACTATATTGTCTGACACGTTTATGTGCAGGGACATATACCTCCACTGTGATCAAAATATGATGCCCCGAAACCCGTCGGCATGGAGCGCCTGGAATTTCCTAGGGGCAACTAGCAGGGGGTTTTCTGTTACTTACTGGCTAAACCATATTCAGGTAAATTCTTTGCTTTTCATATGCATGGTATAATGAATTAATTTATTGATGACACATTTCTTCATGAATGGGCCCTGCCTGGCTTTATTACGACGCTGAAACCATTTTGTACGTCAACGTTACATGTCCTCAAGATTAGGCATGCCTCCCCAGCAAAAAGAAAGAAACCAAAGGATAAAGTCATTTCTGGTAGCAATGCAACCATATTTTCATCACGTTAGAACATACTGTAGATCAGGCTCTCAGAAAAAAAAGGAAGCTTCAGCCTAACTCCTCCAGCTGTATGAATGGATTACTTATCTAGTAACTGGTATATATTTGTTCTTTTTTTGCACTTCTAGGAAATTGAATCTGTCAGGCCTTTCCTGGTGACACTCAATCCCCCTTGTGTTCCGGATCACGTACTGCTTAAATGGTGTACAAGCCTTCCTGTTCCGTCCGTGGCTGCGGCGAAGGCTTATCTTCAGTTTGATCAGATCCAGGGAAAGAGAGGAATATGGTTCTGTGGGGCATATCAAGGTAGCTTGTTTCATGAATTTCAGTTTGTGGATAATTTGTTCGTTACAACTTGGACGTAGATGTACGATATACTTCTACTACATTATTAAAATTACCTGTGAAATGCTCTAAAGAACATTAGGTCTCAAATGTCTCTTCTGCCTTGGATTGCAGGTCTTGGCTTCCATGAAGACGGATTGAAGGTATCTGCATGCACACTCTGTCCATTTCCCCTTTTAGACCTGTCTCGCATAGGGACCATACAGTTATGTGCTATTATTGGTAAGGGTCTGACAACTCTGGCCTGTGGGTACCCTGAGGAGTGAGTGGAGAGGGAGAGAAAGTGAAGGGACTGGGATGGATATACTTGATTATTCTCATTGTTTGATGATATACTTGTTTACACCACCCTGCCATATATGCCTTTAATTTCAGTCGCATGATTCAGAATGACTATTTCATAAAATAGCTATGTGGGTCTTTTTTGTATTTGACATATTGAATCGATGCAGTCTGGGAAATCAGCAGCTCAAGGTTTGCTTGGAAAGAAATGTGAGTTTCTGCAGAACCCAAAGCAGATGATTCCATCCTGGACCGAGGCTGGGGCGCGCCTTCTTGTTCCAAGATTTCTCAACCAATACGTATCCATCGGTAACTTGATGTGAGTCCTTGTATGAGTCGATATACTACGCGACGTCTAATTATGATTATTTTTAACCATAATAATTTTCGTGCAGATTGGTCGAAGAAGGAGGCAACGTGTTCAGCTTTGGTAAAGCTTGCGACAAATGCCATTTAAAATCTGTCATGCGAGTTCATGACCCCTTCTTCTATTGGAAGGTTATCTTCTCTTCTCTTTTTCTGCCTACACATGCATTTTTTATGTTTCTGATTGGTGATGTGTCCGTGCATGATTCTTAATTTTTATATGCTCCACTGCAATTGCTTTATCCAACCTTCTCATTTGAACCACATTTGTTTATCCACGGCTTTTAGGTTGCAACAGAAGGAATGTTTGGCTTGGCAGAAGCCTATATTAACGGATGTTTCTCTTCTTGACAAGAGAGAAGGCCTTCTGAATCTTATCCTGGTATAACTATGCCATTGTCCATGAGCTTTTGGTAGAGCCATTTCTTCTTCCTTTCAGATCAAATCCATGTTTCTTTGCAGATTCTCATTGCTAACAGAGATGCGCGTAGGAGCCGCAGCGGTGCCAGAAAAGGGTTCTGAAACCTTCAATTGTCAACTTAATTCCTATGAATTCTTTGATAAAAAGTAGTATCTAAGAATCTATGTGTCTGTTACTAATCATGTATATAAAATTGTTCGGTTTGCAGGGGTCGGTGGAGACCGTATCATCTAATAGCTGGTTTGACATATGCTAAATACTTTTTGCGTGACGTCTCGAAGAAGAACACTGCGACTCAAACTCGTCGAAACATCTCTCAACACTATGATCTTGTCAGTACTCATCTCTTCTTTTGTTATTACATTCCATCAGGATTAAGATAATTAGTTTTAGGTCAATTTGTAATACCAGAATTATTGCAGATCTTATTGAACTGAGATTTTTGTGTACATAACTGTGTAAACAAGATTTTTTATCATTCATTACTTTCCATACGTCTATAATAACAAACCAAGTAGTACTAATAGTTCTGTCTTCTTATATGTGTGCAGAGTAATGATTTTTCTCACTTAATATGGATAAATCGATGACTTATTCTTGTGCAATTTTCAAGGTTTGGTAAATCTTGTGATTTGTTCTTCAAGCTTGTAAATTTTGTAGAGTAGTTTTATTAATTCATGGACTAAAATTAAATTGGTAGACGGAGAACGAAAGCTTACAAGCAGCCCAGCAGCGTAAACTTAGCCTTCTAATCGCCAAGGTATTACTGCCATATCTCTAAAACTGTGTCATTAGATTGATTACTAGTTAGACAATGTTGTGAACATGATCTGATGGTACTTTATTCTTGCAAAATACACATTTGACCAAAGGCTAAAGTCGAGGGGGGGCATCATGTTCTTGAAATCGGTAGCGGCTGGGGCAGTTTAGCAATAAAGTGGTTAAGGAAACTGGCTGCAAATACACTGGAGTGACTTTGTCAGAGGAGCAGCTTAAATACTCTGAGAACAAAGTAAGAGAAGCTGGCTTAGAGGTTAGTTCTATGTTACTCCCTCCTTTATGCAATACCTGTCCACTATAATAGTTTATCAGTAATTACCATTCCACCATATGTGTGCATTGAGAATGTGTATAATTTGCATTAATTTACTAACTATAAACAAATATGGGCGTTTACGGATTAGTATTGTTTTGTGCCAAGCTTACTTTGGTAGGGTGAAATCCTAGCTAACAATTTTATTTTCTATTGTTATTAATTTTTAGGATCACATAAATTTTCTGCTGTGTGACTACCGTCAAATACCACCTTGCAAGTATGACACAATCATAAGCGTGTAAGTATTACTAAAGTATGGATGAGCACAGTGACTTTGACGATACCCATGCGCGTGGTTATACTTACGTATTCCTTCTTCGTAAATCAGCGAAATGATCGAACATGTTGGCCATGAATACTATGAGGATTTTTTTGCTTGCTGCGAGTCTCACTTGGCTGAAGACAGCATATTGGTCCTCCAGGTTAGTACTGCAGGAAAAATATCATTGCCAACAACTAAGTATATGCCTGATTCCATTATCATTACGGACAACAACTAAGTATATATGCATTGTTTTCGGTGCACAAGAAGGATTAGGCCTTATTCTTTCGGATTGGCAGAAAAAGCCAATGAAAAATACTCCTTCTTATCCAACCAAGACCTTAGGTTTATACGATCATGAACTAACCTTTATCCGCAAATACATACATGTGTGTTCAGTTCATCTCAGTTCCAGAAGAACAGTATGACATATTCAGAAAAAGGCCAAACTTCATAAAAGAATACATATTCCCTGGCGGTTGCCTTCCTTCTTTGGCCCGTGTAGCGTCTGCCATGTCCACGTCATCAAGGTTCTGGTACGTTTTACATCAATCGATCGATGCTTGATTGGTTACTCGATTAATTGATTAGACCCTCCCTGATGTTGTTGCACAATGTGTAGCATGGAGCATGTCGAGAATATTGGGTACCATTACTATCTAACTCTGATGCGCTGGATGGACGACTTCATTACCAACAAGGAGTAAGTCTGACTTAGTCATTCACTATTGAAGAATACTGTTGTTACAGTTGAGGAAGACTAGCGCATATATCATATGATCATTGAGCAAGTAAATTTGTTGTGACAATTACAGTTAATTTCTCAGTTAGTATTAATAATTTCTTATTGTTTTCTTTTTTTTCTTGCAGTCAAGTTTTGGCTCTGGGCTTTGATGAGAAGTTCATGCTTATATGGGAGTACTACCTCATATACTCTGCGGCTGGTTGCAAGTCAGGGGCAGTTAGAGATTACCAGGTACGTATAAATATATGTATGCTCTCTGTATATATTTAGCTATATTTCCAGACAAATGGAAGTCATTTACTCCCTCTGGTTTTAAAAGGATATTTTGGAAATCAGCTTGGTCTCCGGCCCAATTATAGCGACCATTACTTTTCGCTGCAGTAAATCATAAAAATTAATGAAATTCTTTTCTTGAGAAAGACCAAAACATGTGATTTTCACAAATCAAATAAAAATATTTTATAAAATATATGTGATTTTCACAAATCAAATATATTAGTGACCAAAATTATGTCTGAACATCTTTTTGTGCGTGCAAGGGATGTATTACTCCAGGTACCGATTGTGATGCCTGACTGGCTGACATATGCTGCATTCATGCAGGTTGTTTTCTCTCGTCCAGGCAACCGGCGCTTAACCCGCGCCTTGATGGCTAAAGACAACAACATCTATCTCCGTTCAGCTGTCGAAGTGTTGTTTGTTTCGCAGTAGTAGTGTCTTGACAACAACGTGTATGGCCTGTTATATTTTGTACTCTGGAGACTCCCTAGTTGATATGGTGGTAGTAGGTTTTTACCCAGCGGGTTTCCTACTAGTGCCTGAACTCTCTATCCCTTTCTTTCACATATAAGTTGTCGAACTGTTACTTCTCGATAGCCTATCGCCTTTTAATAAGTCAATCCTGGAATGGTTGGTTCATACTGGCAGCCTATTCAGGTGGTTTGGTCATCTATATATCCTCTTATTTTAATCATGCAATGTTTAGTTTTCTCGTGACAGTGTGTTGTTGTCTATCAATGAACTTGTACGATGCATAGAATTTAAGAATTTGTATGGAAGGAAGTGGTCTGCTGCTTTAATATACTCCGTATATCGGAGAGAGTTTATGCCCTGTTTGTAGCTTTCGATCTATGCCGAGAGCAATGTTAAACACCAAAGGGTGGTATGTACTATTCTTTGACTTTGAGAACTACTCGAGTAAGACCATATGATCGATTCCTGGCCATCCGTCTAGATTTATTTTGACTTGGACAAGCATGAGCACGTTTCAGCCATTAAACATCTAGACGAGCGTTGTTCAAATGTTTTATGACTAGATTAAATAACCCTAGAACTACCACGTCGTGGATGACGCTCCCACTAAAATTTGCAGAAAACCCCCAAAAAAGAGTAGGCAACCCGCTAGATCAGAGCGCCGAGCAGGCATTGCCATGGCTAAGCCGATAAGCTCGTCCACATCCGGCATGGCTTCCTGAACCTCTTTCAGCGGTCCATCCACACGGCAAGGAGCGGCGCCGTGCCGCCGTGTCGTGGTCGAAGGTCTTCACCTCCCGTATCACGTCGGTCACAAGTACCCTCCGAAGAAGGCTGCCGAGCACAGTGTCCACGTATCCGGCACTGTCGCCTCCAAAGAAGGGTCTGGAGCACTCTCTCTCAGCGTCACTGGTAGGAAACTGCCTTTCTGTGAATCACTTTCTGTGGCGCACCAGGCTACATGCGCCACAGAAATGTCACTTTCTGTGGCGCACCAGGCCCTGGTGCGCCACAGAAAGTGACATTTCTGTGGCGCCGCACACTCCCCATGCGCCACTGAATTTTTTTCCCTCTCACGCAATGCCTACCCCCCCCCCCCCCACCCCCCGTGGATCGCCTTTTCAGTTCTGTAAACAAGAAAAGAAAATGATAAAAATTTCAAAAAATAAAATCCTTTGACATGTAGTTTCGTTTTAGTGTCTAGTTTGTATAGAAATTTTGAAATATGAATTTTGACCTTTTTTGCAACAAACAGAAAAAAAAAAGTTTGAACGGCCATAACTTTTGCATACGATGTCGAAAAATGCGTTTAATATACCAAAAAAATCGTGAGAAAAAAGAGCTCAATTTCACCCGGGTTTACCCGGTGAACTTTTCTCAGATTCGGCAAATTCCAAAAGAGTAAAAAGTTATTTCAAACAGAAGATTTTTTTCTACAAAATCAAAAAAATAATTTTTTTTTGGAAAAGACAATTCTGTGGCGCATGACTAGGGATGCGCCACAGAATTGTTGGGCAGGATTCGAATTTTGAATCCCGCCCAAGCCCTCCTTCTCCTCTATTTTCCCCTTCTCTCCTTCTCTCCTCCACTTCTCCTCTCCTCCACTTCTCCTCTCCCCTTCTCTCCTCCCTCCTCCACTTCTCCTCTCCTCCACTTCTCCTCTCCCCTTCTCTCCTCCCTCCTCCACTTCTCCTCCACTTCTCCTCTCCTCTCCTCCACTTCTCCTCTCCCCTTCTCTCCTCCCTCCTCCACTTCTCCTCTCCTCTCCACTTCTTCTCTCCTCCTCCACCTCCACCTCCGGTGTCCTTCTCCACCACCCTGGCGACCTCCTCCTTCTCCACCTCCGGCGACGGTGACCTCCTCCACCACCTCCGGCGACGACGACCTCCTCCACCACCTCCACCTCTGGCGACGACGACGGCGACCTTCACCTCCACCTCCGGCGACGGTGAACTCCACCTCCTCCTCCACCCCGGCGACCTCCTCCGACGACATCCTTCTCCTCCTCCACCATCTCCGACGACCACCATCCTCCACCCACCCACCTCCGGCGACCCACTCCTCCACCCACCTCCGGCCAAGCCACCTACGGCCATGGCCACGGGCACCACGGCCTCCGACGAGCTCCAGCCAAATTCCGGCGAAATTTCGAAATTCCGGCAAAATTCCGGCGGCCAGATCTAGATCGCCCTTTTTTTTTTAAATTCAAAAAAACTTTTGTGGCGCATGGTAGGGGGGTGCGCTACAGAAATATTTCGGTGGCGCATGCACTTGGGGGTGCGCCACAGAATCTTGCACTTTTCTGTGGCGCATGGGCCGGGCGCCACAGAAATAATATTTTTGTGGCGAGGATTTAGTGGCGCACCCACCATGCGCCACAGAAAGGCTTTTTGGTGCGCCACTAAAAGGCCTTTTCCTAGTAGTGCGCGCACACACGGCACAAATTATTATTATTTTATTTTTTTTCGAATCCGTGCGACGTGGGACACGGCACAAATTATAACAGCACTAGTACGTAGTAGAACCATGTTTACAAACTATGCATGTGTGATGTTTATAATGAAGACCTCGGATTCAACGGTAGATGAATTAGAATTTTTATTATCAAGAAAGAGATTACAATACGTGTCATCGATAAAGGCAGACCAGTAGTGATGAGGGGTGAACCTCTAGGGTTGCCCGATCTTCACGGATTGACGAACGAGTGGACGAACGCATGCAAGAACACGAGGAGGAACACGAATAACGCAAGAACACGAGAACACAAACACGATACAAGAACCGTTTCCCTTACCGGTCGGTCTAACCGGCCCAATAGAATCCACACGGGGTGGGAGATCGGCAAGCACTCGGTAGAATCGAGGAAGGAGAGACCGGGACGGTAGAATCCAACCAAGAAAGACTAAGCACAAGTAGGGGTCTTGATACAACTCAATAGATGTATGATCTAAGGAGAGGCCTTGAATCCACAAGAGGGATCTTCTCCACAAGGGGAGGAATCATCTCCACAAGGGGAGGCAACACCACAAGGGGTGGGTAAGGAGCCTAGCTCAACTCTATCTCATATCCAACCTATCCTCATAGAGGTGGAGGGGTACTCCTATATATAGCCTAGGCCCGAAGAGGATAGGTGGGAAAGGGATACAAGGGCTTCAGCCCATTGACTGCACGCAGGCAGCGGTAGTACTGCACCTGGCAAGGCGGCGGTAGTACCGCTGGCATCCGGCGGTAGTACCGGCAGCTCTCTCGAATATTATTTGAAGCTCGTCTCCAGCGGTAGTACGTGGTCAGTACCGGCCAGGTACCGTTGGTGATCCAGAGAGCACTTGGCGTCGGCCGGTAGTTGTGGCGGTAGCTTCGGCGGTAGTACCGGCGCCTGGAAGGTGGCGGTAGTACCGCTAGTTGGTGGTGGTAGTACCGGCACCTGGCAGCTCTTCGGCTTCAGCGAGGTCATCAGGTGGCTGGCGGTAGTACCGCTGCGTGCGGCGGTAGTACCGCTCCTGGAGCTATTGGCTCATCTTCCTTCTCCTCTTCCAAGCCACCGTTTTGTCGTGCTTCATTCCTCATGCACCGTGGTCATCCTCTCGTGTACTCGTAGTCGTCGCGGTAAACCTAGTATCATCAAGGGACGGAGGATGACGTAGTATACCATTCAAAAGGGTGGGAATTGAGTTCTCTAAGAGGAATGAGTTCACCTTTGATATCCATGGTGACTTGTGATGTGTTGGAATGCTTGACATGGTGATGGTCCTAGGTTGCACTACATCATCTCCCCCCCCTTCAAAAAGAGTCGACCTCGACTCTTGCTCATCATCATCATGGCAAGGAGGTAGGTGTGTAGATCTTGTCGTGGGGTTCACCATGTAGTCGTGCTTGATGGAAATGATGTGGCACTTCTGCAATGTTCCTTCGCCTTTCAAGTAACCGACAAAACTCACAAGGAAGACGAAACAACACTCAAAGAGTAGCCAATTCTTGAAGGTCATCGCATGAGCGCTTATGTAGAAGGAATTCACCTTAGCAAGATGCCGATGTGCTCTTGCAAGATCTTCCGTCATAGGAATGCGTGGTTGAAACAACTCATGGAGGCTCATCCAAAGGTACGACCACACATCAAAGACCAAGCAAACCATGTGTGTGCAAAATAGAGGAGCATATCATCATTGACATGTCCATTCATGTTCATTACACCCCTAGCACAACACAAATATGTGAAAGTCAAAGCATATGCAAGGTCAATGTGCAAGCAATTTCTCGAAACATCCTCAAAATGTGGGAACACAAAAACTCCATAAAAATGTGAGAAGGCAATGATAGCTATCTCATTTTGAACCATATGATCATTATTGCACACAAGGCATAGGAAAGAACAATTTGTCAACATCCTTGATGCAATAAGAAGAGAAATTGGCAAAAACACAAGATGAATAATGTCCAAAATATCATCATGGGTGCAAGCAAAACATAAGAAAGAGCCAATTTTCGAAATATTTGTTGCAACACCAATGCACTCATGACAAGACATGCTCAAAATGTCATTATGGTTGCACACAAGCCATCTCAAAGAACAATTGTTCATCATATTTGTTGCAACACATAAATCATTCATATGAAAGATCAAGGAAACATTCTTGTCATAGGGGAATCCAATATCACAAACATGTTTGCAAACAAACCAAAAGCAAGAGAAATTGTTCCACTTGTTTGATGCAAAACATGGGAAGGGTTTTAGAGTTGGTTTCGATCCATAACTCAAATGTATGCTCTCAAGAGCTCTTTTTGTCAACTCATGCTCAATGGAAGTTGACAATATCATGCGGGTACCAAAATACTCACAACACCAAGGAAAACATTATGGGTATGGTATATGAACACATCATCCATCATGATGCGTCTCTTCATTTGCACTTCACCAAACACACCAAAATCAAGTGGAATGTATGACATATGTGGATGGTTACTATGCAAATTGAAGGATGGAACAAGGTCCATAAGAGAAAACGAAAATCTCCAAAATGTGAGAGAGCTATGGGTGCAATCTCATTATAAATCAAGGGCTCATCATTGCAAACCAAGCATTTGAAAGAACAAGTTTTCATCGTTTTGGTTGCAATGAAGGGAGAGTAGTAAAAACATTGATTGCAAAACAAGTGAATGGTATTTTTATCACCAATAGAAGAATCCACATGATCAACATTGTTTTTAGGCAAGGTATCACATGGGAAAAGGAATGACTCATAAGTGACATCAAGAGAATCATCCATATCTTGCAAGCAATCAACATTCATCATGTCCATTAGTGGGATCATGGTCACATCAACACCCATACCTTTGTTGTCCCGCTCATGTGAAGTAGGTGTTGAAGTAGTAGGGGCTTCGTGTAGCCGACTTGTCCATCTTGAAGTAGACATGGGTGGCATCATCATCATCCTCCATGTACATCTTCTCCATTTGAATCATCATTGTGTCGAGGAGTGGCGTCTCATCATCGTGGAACCTAGCACACAATGGGAGAACACACTAGAGGTAGAGGGTAAGTTGTTAGAATTCGAAATGGCCTCACAAGACCTATCAACTACCTCTCTCAACTCATGTGGTGTATCACTCATTCCCTCAAAGTTGGAACACTCAATCTCACGTATGGTGGAGGCACTCAACTCACTCTCACTCTCACTCAAGTGGGCTAAGTGGCTCTCATTCTCACATGGGATTGGTACCATCTCATAACTCAAGCTCATAGGGATATGCTCGGTTTCTTCATCTCCATACTCCTCCAAGGTTGAAGGGAAACTCCCATGCTCAACCTTCTCGACCTCATCGCCTCCAAAGGTCAATGCCATAGTGGGGGCATCATCACTCGACTCCATTGCCGAAGGGAACATCCCATGCTCGGCATCATCATCACTTGACCCATGGTCAAAGGTGATAGCACTCTCCATGCTTGCCTCCTTGGTCGAAGGGAAAATCCCATGCTCGACCATCTTGTCATCGCCTTGGTCACCGTCTTGTTCACCAACATTGCACTCCCACATCATCTGACCATTTCTATTGCATAGTGGGCACAAGAGATTGGGGCATTCTCGTGGATCATGTCCATGGCCTTGGCAATTGTCGCATAGAAGGTCTTCATCTTCCCATATGGGGGCCAATGTGGTGGTGGTACTTGGTGTAGAGACCATATCATGTGAAGTGCTTGAGAAGGGCGTCGTCTTGGTTGTGTCCTCACAAGTGTTGCCATGCTTGTTGCGGCATCGACGTGAGCTTGACCGTTGCTCGAAGAACTTGTCGATGTCGGCCATGAACTCGTCAACAATAGAATCAACACTAGAAGGAGACACCATAGGATGTGCACTTGCCGCCATCTTGGATGTGGAGGTTGCGCCTTGAACTTGGAGTGTAGGTGGAGGTGCTTGATGGCGTGACGTTCGTCTTGACTTCTCCTCATGTCTTTGTTGGCGTTCTTCATCGGAGGGATGACGTCGAAAATCGTTTGGATGCTTCTCCTCATGTCGTTGTCGGCGTGCTTGTTGCTTTGGTGACCTTGTCTTGGAGCTCCCACTCGAACTTGGTGATATGTTCCGAAGCTTGGCGAGTGTGGTGAGGTCGTCTTGGAGCTTGGACAAGTTGCGGTCGACCTTGGCAACGTTCTTGTGGCGCCTTCTTGAGCTAGATGGGCCTTGGTTTGAGTTGGCCTTGTCGATGCACTTATTGTGGCGCCGTCTTGTTGTCGATGTAGCGTGTCGAAGCGTGGCGCTCTTGGCAATGTTCTTCTCATGACGCCTTCTTGAAGTAGATGGAGCTCCATAGGATGAATGCATGGTGGCCTTGCGGTGCTCCGTCGCGAGCTTGAACCATAGTAGTTTGTGCCACTAAACTTGGTGGTGCCGCTCTTGAACACGGTGGTGATGGGTGTCATCTCCTCTTGCATGTTGTCGAAGGTGTAGTCGATGTCATCGCACATGCTTGAAGAGTGGTAGTCGTAAACGTTCTCCACCATGTCATCGAAGTTATAGTTGTAGTAGTGGTGCTCCACCATGTTGTTGGAGTCGAAGTCGGTACCATATGATGAAGGTTGGTCGAAGTCGTGGTACGGGTACCGCTCCATGTCGTTGACGTAGTATGTTATCTTTGGCTGCTCATCAGTCCGTAATTAACCCCATTTTACTGCATGGACAGCCCCGGACGAGGGAGTGGAACTGAATGAGGAAAGCGCCGGCTAGTTAGGCTGAGAGTTACTAGTTAGTGATGTGTTTGGTCTTCACTTCTCTTTGGTGTTTCGTTCATTTCACCAGCCGTACGTGTGGTTGAAGTCACAGGTGGATGTTTGACCAAGCTGGCTGCTAAAGACTGCTCGTTTGGACACCAAAGCTTTTGTTCAGTGTAATTTCACCAGTTCGCTGCTAAAATACGTCTAAAATGTGAAGTCTTTCTTGGCTGCTAAGAAAACCATCTTGCGCAGTCTATGACTGTGACCATGATCAATGCTAGTTTTTACACCAGTGCATTGCGTTGCACCTGGTCACTCAACTAAAGCCCTACATTTTCTCCTACCTATCTACAAGGATTAGAGACCATTTCCATGAGTATCAGGTCTGTATACAATCAAAACCAAAAGAACAACATAATAAGGAATATAATTCAAAGAATTTGCCTTGTTCCAAAAATAAAATCAAACATTTAACGATCACAAAGTAAAGTTAGGATGACAAGCAAAGTATGTACTGAAAGTAAAAGAACGTAAGAGATATGACGTGTAGGCGTACAAGTCCTCTTCTGGTTTGTCAATGATTCACTAGTTCCATCGATGCATATTCTAATTTTCGGGTAGAGATTATTGCAAAAACATAAATGACCAAAGCAAATGTGGAATACACTAACAGCAAGAGTCAACCAAAACACCACGAATGATCTTGGAGATGTCCACATCATTCTGTGGAACTAACATAGCGATACAACTAAGCAGATAGATTCCTCAAACTATGTGCTCAGCCAGCGCCAGGATCTTGAGATGCTTCTTCTTCCTGAGCTCATGGGGAACAGGACCAAAGACGCGGGTGCCAATCAGTTCACCCTTGTTGTTCACGATGACGATCGCGTTGTCGTCGAACTGGACCTCACTGCCATCGCTGCGCCCCTTTTTCATGGCAGCACGGACAACCACTCCATAGACCACATCTCCTTTCTTGACCTTGCCACGGGGCTGCGCTTCCTTGACAGAACCGATGATCATGTCCCCAAGCCTCGCTCCTTTCTTCCCCCTAAGGGACTGTATGCACATGACGCGCTTGGCTCCAGAGTTGTCTACCACCTTGAGGTTTGTTCTCATCTGGATGAATGTTCTGATTTGCTGAAACCAGAATAGGAGCACATGTTATAACATCTCTCCTTGGAGAACATTTGTCAATAGATAAACACGCAATTCAAGAAAACTATACATTCCACTTCTAGCTTTGCATCATATAATAGGTTATGAAGATTGTTTTTTCTTCACAAAAGTCATATCGAACTCTTATGTTTTAGAAAACAGAAAGCAAATGAAACATGCTTAAAACAATGCCTCATGAAGAAAATCCTTATATATGGCGTTCAATAAGTCACAGGAATCTAGCTTGTAACCCCATTGTAGACAATTAAGGAAACCGAAGGAAGTCCCAGATCTTGACAACGATATTAAACACAGGCTATTGCATCAATATTGCACACTACCTAGTTACTACTGGATCATGGATTTCAAAGGAGCAATACAAGATATACACAGTATATGGAGCTTTTGAGTGCCCACTACAACAAGGTTGCCAAATGGCTTAAAAAGGCCATGTAGTTTACTCTGACTAATGACAAACTAGGAGTGTGGACATGTTAATTTCATCGAACATTTGTGGTTGAAGAAAGCAGCAATCGTGCAATACCTGGCAGACAGCATCAGAACGAGATGGTCTTGTCACTGCTTCAATGGACGAGTTAGCACCCCCGTACAGATTGTTTCCAAGGCTTCCCATCAAAGCACGTCCAACTACATAGATCAAGAAAAGGGTTTACAGGATATCGCTAAGCATCATAGGACAAAATAATATGTAACCGGTCATATTTCAAAGGATTCTGGACAGAAGATTTAACTAGAGATACAGGGTTCCAAGATTACTCCACCTGATCATTTTTTAAAGCGAAAACATTAGTCATATCTTTCAGAATCAGTGATGCTAGTCCCTAAAGTATTCAAGTTATAGGAATTGACCACAATCACCACACGATCACTTTCCTACATGCTACGGTAGTTACTTTCTGAGGCAAACACATAGCCTGAAGTTTGGACTGACTAAGGTTCAACTAGCAGACCCCATTCAGGAAAAGTTTCAACTAGTAGCCAAGATTTTTCTCCACAGTTTTGATATACCATGTTCTTCTCGTACCAAATTCCATCAATCAATAATGACCATCTTGATATTTGCAAAGAGTAACAAAACTGATAATACACAAAACATGACATGTCACGAAGATGCACGTCTGATGGAATTCCACATGAATTCGATCTCGTTTACCACAATCCCAAGCCAACTGCTACCATACATCCCCATCGTAAACGAGCGACACATCCGCAATCGCAAGACACTGAGAAGGGCCGGACAATCAGTATTACCTGGTGAACACTTCGACCTGAGGAACGCTGCCATTTCGTGTCGCCCTGCTCCTCTACCTAGGCTTTTCCTGCAAAAGAATGAGGCTCAGTTCGCAATAATGCTACCACGGAATGCACCTAGCAACAGGGCCGGCGGAACCAAATCTGGCGCATAAATCTCGGCGCGTGGAAGGAATCGAAACGAACGGGCAAACCAAGCGAAGCTAGGGCTTCCTTAGGGTTTAGGAATCGCGCGCCCGGATGGATCTCGGCTCCGCGGTAGCCCAGTAGACGAGGGGATGAGGAAGACGAGGAAGGAGAGCTCCGCCGCTTTCGAGCTCGAGGTAGCACGCGTCGTTGGGAGAAGGGGTTTCTGCCGGCGGCGGCGCGAGACTCCGGCAAGGACGAGCAGTAGCAGTGTAGCACTACTCAGCTCCACGGCCCACGACAATGTGATCTAGGTAAAGTTACGGTCTTTAAGCCCACGAAGCGGCCCAGGCTGATCCTTTCGGCTCTCTGCTTATTTTACGACTCTTTTTCCTCTTCCCCGACAGAGTTTCTTTCCATAGCTTTGCTCCCCTCCCGCCGGCCGCCGCCGATTTCCCGAGTAGACCCCACGGAAGCGCAAGCGCGATGGCGGGCAAGAAGAAGGCGGCCGCGGCGTCCAAGCCCCGCAAACCGAAGCAGCGCGATGCAGTAACTACGCCTCGATCGATCCCTTGCTTCCAATCTTGGATCGAATTCAGTCAGGACCGGGGAGTTAAGCTTGTTATCTCTGCAGGTGAAGAAGGTCGGGAAGAAGGCCGACATGGCGGAGTTCAGGGCGCAGCTGGACTCCATCGGGGTGAGGATAGTCGAGGTCACCGCGGACGGCAACTGCTTCTTCAGGTTTTGGACCGTCTTGGATTCTGGTCGATTTTTTGTTCGTCGAGTACTGCTGCTGCTGTGGCCGTGCTTGCTGTCTTTTGAGTTACATGACTACTCATCGTAGTCTGCAGGGCAATGGGTGACCAGCTTGAGGGCGATGAGGAGCAGCACATGAAGTACCGGGAGATGGTTGTGCACTACATCGTGGTAGGTGATGATAACTCTTTTTGTGTGGCAAGTTGCTTGTAAATTGTAATATCAGTTAGGACTTCGTCCAGTCAAGGTGAGACTAATGGCAGGGGGGTCGATCTTCTAACTAAGGCAATTGCAGAAAACCAATTCGAGAACTAGGTGTCTAGGGTTCCTCCCGGACTCTCGGGGAGGGAGGAGACCCCAGCTGTATTTTAAGTAATTGCAG
Organism: Poa pratensis; assembly: GCA_947311845.1. Lineage (NCBI taxonomy): Eukaryota > Viridiplantae > Streptophyta > Magnoliopsida > Poales > Poaceae > Poa > Poa pratensis. The sequence continues at coordinate 6,544,726 of CAMZMU010000047.1, read as the reverse complement.
AACATTGTTCTTGCAGATAATTGATGCAGCTAAAGTAACAGTAAATGATAACGGTAGAAAATAAACAGTAGATGCAGTCGAACGAAAGTGAGGTGGCTGTCTGATAACTGAAGATAACGGTTCGCTGTCGATGTAGAACATACCTTAGAGCTTCCGGCTAGTTGCAGGGTATCTAAATTGCTGATGTACACACTGCCCTTGGATGATAGCACTTTTATAATCCTTATTATTGTGCAACTTGTAGGAACACCGCGAGGAGTTTGAGCCGTTCATCGAGGATGAGGTACCGTTTGATGAATACTGTGGCTCTATGATGAAGGATGGGACTTGGGCTGGCAATATGGAGTTGCAGGCGGCTTCTCTTGTCACGGGCAGAAACATATGCATTCACATGGTAATTTTCAATGCAAGCCTTCCTTCTGATTTTTGATTTATGGATGGCACAAATAATGCACTCAACATTTATATCGCAGTGACTATTAGTGTATCACTTCTATGTCCCTTGATGTTCTTCATTTTTGGTTAGGTTCATTTATGTATTGAAATTTTATTGACATTTGTGTTGTTGCTGTTTGGTTCACAGCTTAACTCACCGCGATGGTACATAAACAACTTTTCTGGTCGTGAAGCTAGCAATATGGTTCATTTGTAAGTTAATAGATTCTGTCATGTGTAACTAGTATAGGTTAGTGTTGATGGTAGTAGGCATAGTTCTCATGCACCTACTAATTTGATGGAAATGCAGATCATATCATCACGGTGAGCACTACAATAGTGTCAGGCTGACTGAAGATCCATGCAATGGTCCTGCAATGCCAGTTGTTATCAAGGTCTGTTCTGTCCTCGAAAGACAGTGGAATACTGCTTTTTTTTTGGGTACTGATTATGCTGTTGCTTATCATGGTCTATTTTGTTTTTTCATCATCTTACAGACAGACGCCAATGTAGCCAGCACAAGCAATAACGGTCAAACAAAAGCAAAAGACCTGAAGAAGTCTTCGAACAGATCAACCTATGACGATACATCAGTTAAACTGGTCATGGCTGGAACTGGGTGTCCTGATGTTGCTGTAGTTGAACATGTATGAGTTGTATGATTAATCACAATTTTTATGTTTCATTTGTGCACTTGCTTTAGTTTGATCGTTAGCAATCATTATCTGTTGATGTCATTAGTCATGATCATGCAGATATTGAGGGAATTGGATGGCGATGTTGATGCTGCTATTGAGTACATGATAGCTGAGCGATTTGCAGCGGGTTCTCATAATGTGGACGGAGATCCTTATATGGACTATGCGTTCAATGGTAAGCCTTGAACTACCTCGAAGTGACTAAATACCTCTCTGTTTTTCCAACAGTTTATTTTGTGCATGTGTGTACATTGTGATTTGCGTAGTAGTTCCCATTTGTGAATCTGTATACTTGTAGAACACCATGCTTTATTTAGCAAAGATGTTATTCCCATCTTTGCTAAAGACCTTCAACTACCTCGAAGTGACTAAATACCTCTCTGATTACTTTTACTGTAGTTTTGCACTATTTTGGAAACAACCTCAGTTGAGTTTTCAGAGTCGAATACTGTTCTGCACTGTACTAAAAGGTGTATGCGGTAACAAGAAAGACTGCAGTATCCAGTATAGACTCATTTTGGGTACCAATTGCTGGTTCTTATTAAGAGAAATTAGGTGATATTTAGGGAAGTGAACATCAACATTTTTGCTTCTATCTGAATTGTGATCCTTGTTCAACTAAGATTTTGTTCTCAAACTTTATTTCGAGGTGTCAGTGAACAATTCTGTAACAGGATGTGACTGTGCATTAATAATTAAGATTTTCAGTATGCTAGGTACAGTAGCGCCCAAGTGCCCAAAAACCTCTCATGAAGGAATTCTATAGTTTAATTTTTATCCCATTCGGATGTTCTACATTCTTGAATAAACCTATTGAAGAACAGTTGGATGCCGACTCATTTATTTACTGTGCATGTTTGCTGGATGATCGTAGTCTCTATGTTTTCGTAGGAGATGAGCTTAGCACATCCCAAAATGGGGACATAATAGTTGAGCAGAAGGAGGAAGAAAGCTGTTCTAGTAAATATGAAACAGTTCAGAAATCCAAAAGTTCACATGCTACGAAGGTAACTATCATGTGAATAACTCTTGACTCAGTTTCCCAATGCTAAATTCCTCGCATTGTTCCACTTTGTTGAAATTAGGAAGGAAAATGACAATTGTCCCTCTGTTCTTTTATGCAGGAAAAGTCCAAAGCCAAGGAGTGCTCTTGTGGATCTGCAAAGAAGCACAAGGCTTCTTGTAGTTTAGCCACGGCTGTAGCGTCAAAAGAACCTCCACGGTATGGCTTCTGAATGTTCCCATCCTTTCTTAGTCTTTTAGCATATTCTTTGCTACTTGTGAGCTTCTTTCCTGTTGCTTCCATGGCAAACATTCTTCAGATAATTTGTATGGGAAAAAATCGCCAGTGTCCTTGCATGCTGCTTGTTCTATGCAGATTATGAAATCCAAACAGTAGTTTAATGCAAAAGAAAAGAAAAAACTTAGTATCATATTCATACCTCATGTACGTAGTTTTCTGTCAATCACATTTTGGCGGTTAACACATCAGTTACACATTTAGATCCAAGTAACACAGCCCCTGTCTTTCTTGGTACAATGTTGAAGTGTGATGAAGTATAACCTGATAGTTCTTTTTTATATGTGCTCGATACCTATCAGGACCAAAGGTGCCCAAGGGAAGTCTCAGAAAGGGAAGAAGCAAAAGAAGAAAGAACAACCTGAAGCAGCACCCGTGAAGGAACGCAAGTGCCCACGATACCCGTACCAGATCTAGGAGCTCTCTGCATATGAACACCTTTCAACGTGATCACACTCCAATGTACGGCAATCCAGGCATAAGTTTTGATGAGATGCCTGACTTGCCTTGCTTGAACTGCACCGTCCAGGTTCGCGTGAATGCCATTGCTGACTGACAGTTATCTCCTATTCTAGCCTCAGCATTGGGAGGGATGATGATGTCGGCAGATTAGCAGATCTCTATGGGTACTACATACAACACTGATTTCTGTTACTGAAACCTCACTTGTAATCAATGCTATGATGACTGATGTACAATATAAGAGCATCTCCAAGCGGGATGGTCAATTCCTTCACAAACGTGTCCGGGCTGTCTGCCCAGACACTGCCCGGAGATGAAAGAGAGTAAATTTGTGTACCCAACCATGGTCCTCAAACACTCCCCATACATCCGAGCGGTCCGGCAACCCCCAAAGTGAAGGCATATGTGGGGAGAGTTTGGGGTTGGATTAGCCCGTCCGGGCGTGTCCGGGCTAGTGGTTGGACCACCTTTTTTTTGCTTTCTTTTCCTTTCTTTGGTTCTTTATTTGTTCTTCTCTCTTTTTCTCCATCAATCGCATGCAAATGACCCCACAATTTGGGGAGACTTTGAGATACATGGTTGGAGGAGACACTTTTTAGGGGTGGTCTGTCACTATCCGCGAACACGTCCGAACGTGTCTGCGGACAGTTTGGGGGCCGAAGACGTGTCCGCAGACAGTTTGGGGACCGAATTTGGGGTTGTGCTTGGAGATGCTCTAAGGTAATCAGTTACCGAGAGCATGTGGTTTCACAAAAGGTTTGATCTGGTTGAATTCTCTCCGTTTCCTGTGGGCGTGAATGATGTCCCACTAACTAAATCGCTGAAAAAAGAATCATGCTAATAATGCTGTGAAAGCGTGAATAAAATTAATGTTTACTTAGGTGCACTTTAGCCCTTGAAACATGTTGTTTTTTGTTAGATAGTAGTTAAGTTAATGCAGAACAGGAAAGGAAGCTGAAGGAGAAGGAATTATCCGCAACTAGTTGCGGGTGCAACTAGTTGCCGGATACCTTCCGAGTTTCAAAAAATTCCGAAAAAAATCACAGACATGTGTCATGTTGAATCTACTGCACCCATAAAATTTCATCCCGAAATATTATCATATGTGCCCTGTACAAAAAAGACAAATGACAGTTGTGGTCATGTTGTTTTTGTGAGATAGTAGTTAAGTTAATGCAGAACAGGAAAGGAAGCTATTACTGTCCAAGAAACAAAAAGATGCAGCGCACGCGGTTCAGGTTCCTTGGTCAGTAAGGGCAAAGGCTCTTGGGACGTGATCTCCTCTACTAACTCAAAGTCAGATGCTTCTTTTGACCCTTGCTTTAGAAAGCATTGACACGGCTCGCAGCTAGCCAACGCGAAGATGAGGAAGAAATCGGATCAAAATTTGGTCGTGACTTGGCGAGGCCGTGTAGATAGCGTATGGCAAGGGTGTTCTCCTTCAGTCAGTCAGTCAGTATGGAATAGGTTTTCAATCATGTGAAATGATTCTTTGGGAGAACAATAGTGTCAAGCAATGTATATGAATAAATAAATGTTCTAAAATAAATGAGTATCTTATCTCTTGTGAGGAATAAATAATTTTAAGGTGCTCTTATCCTATCTTTGAGGCAGCGTCCTGTCATGGACGCATGTCTAAAGACCGGTACAACGTGCGGGCATTTTCTGTTACTTTTTGAGACGGCGAATTATGGAAATAAGTAGGCAGTGGCACCGCAGTTTATCCAAAAGCATAGTACATAGAATAGTTCTTGGTCCAGATACCTTTCACCTAGAAGGTGCTGAGGCGTTCCTACCTGCCCAGTGGCCACCGTACGTGCAATCCTAGAAGAGGTCAGTTCCTGCTGAACAAGGAGTGCATGGAGTCGATCGATCGATGTTCTATTTTGGCGTTTGGAGTGTGTCTCGCTCGCGCGCGAGTGGCCGTTACGCCCTGCCCTGCCCATGATTTGGCCGGCGAGACAAGACAGGCACCCAAAGGGCTTAGCAGTTGCACCGTTGGAGGACCGGTACAGAGGCGCTAGCTAGTAGCTAGGGTAGGATAACCGTCTGTGAAGGTATCTAAGCTAGGGAGATGGGCGTGGATACGCAAGGAACAACGCGTGTGGCGCCGGCCGGATCGCATACTCGTGCTCTGCACGTTTGCACGGCCCTCAAACCAACGGAACGCGGAAGCGAAATCGGCCTCGTCCATCGAGAGGGGCACCCCGCAAAGGGTGGCTGTCCAATGCCGATCGGCCAATCAGGGTAAGGATCCAAGAAGAGCACCGGCCGATTCTGCCGTCCATCTGTCAGCTACTCCCTCCGTTTTTTAATACTCCCTCCGTACAAAAATAAGTGTCTCAAAAATAAGTGTCTCAAGTTTGACAAAAAGTAAATGTATCTATACATGAAGTGTAGCATTTGTCCACATTCACATGTGTACAAATGTGTACAAATGTGTGTAGACATGTTTTAATATGTGTGTCCACTTAGTTTAGTATGTATCTAGACAACATGTGCAACCCCTAAAACATCTTATATTAAAAAACGGAGGGAGTATATGACAGTGTAGCGGCAATGACGACGTCTTCAGTTATCCAACGGCTACGACACTCGCTTCATCAACGGTCCAGATGCAACCATACCGTTTCATGTTTACTATTCACTTTCTTCCCTAGCAGTCAACGTCTGTAAGAAATGAGCTGTAGTTCCTTTCCGATAAGACTAGATGCGCTTGGCATCTGCTCTCCACTCTCTCTATTATTGCCTAGAAGCAAACCCTAAACGAATATACTCTAAATATACTCTCGAACCCTAAGACGGGGTATCTGAAGGTGCAATTTCTGTGCGAATTCGTGTGATATTCTTCAGTTTTTGGTCAACTGCTGTTAGCTTAGTTCTTGTGAGATGTCGATCCCCAGCGGGACCTGACAAATTGGTATCGGAGACCAAAGATTTTCGGCGGCGTCTTCCGATGCGGGTCTGGATGGCGGAATAAATCACCAGCTTCCCCACCCTATTCCCTCCCTTATGGCGGCGGTGTTCATGAAGGAGCCGACCTGGTAATAGCCTCGGCGACGGAGGCGACTCGACGGCGGCGAACGGGAAGGAGGCGAATCGGAGGTGGTGGAAGAAAAGGAGGCGAATGGGCGACGGCGACAAATTCCCAGGTACAGATCGAGCTCTTGTTCAGGTTGCTAGAGAATATCCCCTCTAGTTGTAAAATTCCATGAACGAGCTAGATATCTGTACCACTGCTGGCGGCTTGGCGGCGGTGGCAAAAATTCGGGTACAAATCGAGTTCCTGTCCAGGTTGCTAGAGATCATCTCCTCTAGTGGTAAAATCCCAAGGACATACTTGGTTCGTGTACTAGGAAATTCATCAGGCTGATCTGGGCTGAGATTCGGGATTACTGAACTAGTTTCAGTGTAAAACTGCTCTTCTCAGTAGGCAAGATTCAGATGACTCGTGGTTCTAAGGCAAGCGCCTCTGGTGATGACGCTGCAGAGCTGCTAGCACTCCGACAGGAACTCCCTGAAAACCGTAAAGACACAGAGGAGTTACGCCTCGAAGTCGCTCAGATTCGTACTGATATTGGTATCATGAATGTCAAGCAATCCGAAGTGGTTGATGTTGTTGGTGGTATGCAGGAGTCAGTTGAGTTAATCAGTGCTCAGCTCAGCACAGTTGCTAAGGCTATCAATTCCTTGCGACCAAAATCTCCAGAGCAAGCACCACAACCAGAACGACCTGCTGGTCCGAGTCAACAACAAGAACAGCAGAGGTCCCCAACGTTTCAGCGAGCCCAGCAACCTGAAAAGCTAACTGATGAACTCAGGGCTAGACTGCAGTTGGAACAGCAGAAGACTCAGTATCTTGAGCAAATGACCATGAACAATTTACCTCCCATCAACACGGGCAGGCGTTCTGCTCCTCCAGGTTTTGCAGGCTTCAACAAAGATAATGCTATCAATCTGGATACAGTTCAGAAAGAAGCGCCCACTCCTGTGTTTAATGCAAATATCCAGCAGAACAACAAGCTGAAGAACTTGTGGGAGAGTTATGCACGAGACTACGAGAGGGAAATGAGAATGCAGTTCTTCAAATCAATCACAAAAGGTCCTCGAATGGAATTTCCCAAGTTCGATGGTGAGAATCCAGTGGGTTGGATCCTTCAGTGTGAAAAATATTTCCAAATGGCAGCAGCACCTGAAGAATACAAAGTACATTTAGCTCAATTGTATTTTGTGGGAGCTGCAGATGTGTGGCTTAGGAGATCCAATTTACATAAAACAATTGTCATGGACACAATTTGCTGAAGAAGTGACCCAGCGTTTCTCTTCAAATAGCACTTATGAGTTGGCAGAGAAATTCAATAACGTCAAGCAAAACAACCTTTCTATCAAGCAATACACCGAAATTTTTGAAAACTTGATGGCAGACATCGGATAAGAGAATCCAGACATTCAGGAATCTTGGTTCGTCCGATGCAATGTCAACGGTATGAAGGATTCAATCAAGTCACAGTTGAGACCTCTCAACCCATCAACTCTTACTACAGCATATTGGAAGGCTCGAGACATGGAACAATGTCAGCCACCCAAGAAGCAATTCTTGCCAAATTTTCAGAAATTCAGTAATACCAACTCATACAAGCAGCCCTCGAACTTCACACCAATTGTGAGCAAAGTTTCAGAACATGCACCTAACAAACAGAGACAAAAGGAGATTGTTGGAGGTGTGGAGAACCTAATTGGCAACCGGGCCATAGATGCAGACAAATTCCAGTACTGAACTTCTTGGCACAGGCAATTGAACAAACTCAGCAAGAAATAGATCAACTGCCTTTGGATCAGGAAGATGAACAAAGAGAAGCAATTAATCAAGAGCAAAACCCAGCAGTGTGCGCAAGCATCTCACTTCAAGCCATGGGTCACAAACCATCTAATCAGACGCCAACTATTGAAGTAACTATTATGGGCAAGCGAGCTGTAGCTCTACTGGATTCTGGTAGTAGCAACTCATTCATGGATTTGTCTTTCGCTTTAAAAAGCAATTGCACACTCATTAATTCTGAAGAGAATGAAGTAAAGGTAGCTGGTGGTGGAATTTTACTATCTAATTCATCAGTAATAGATTGCCCATTTAGCATTTCCAAGCACCAATTCTGTGAGAACTTCAGAGTCTGAATTTACCTGGACATGATATCATTCTAGGGTGTGATTGGTTCCAGAAACAAGCCCTTTTACAATGGATTTGAAGAAAAACACCCTCACAGTAATGAAGGATGGACAACCTACAACTTTTCAGACTTGCAATACGCAGAAAATTTGAGTGAAATCCCAGCTGAGGAAATGCAGAAACTGTTGGCACAAGGGGCACAAGCATACGTTTTACAACTGAATGTCTTGTCCAGCTCTCCTGAAGAAACAACGAAACTATTACCAGAGCTAGAAAATCTTTTGAACCAGTACAAGGATGTATTTGAGGAACCCAGAGGGTTACCCCCACACAGACAATGTGACCATGCAATCCCATTGCAGCCTGGTGCTACACCTCCAATGGTGCGTCCTTATCGAGTTCCACATAAGCAAAAAGATGAAATGGAAGCTCAGATAAAGGAGTTACTTGAAAACAAAGTGATACGTCCAAGTCAAAGCCCTTATGCTTCTCCTGCAATACTAGTGAAGAAGAAAGATGGTTCTTGGCGTCTTTGTGTCGATTACAGGAAGCTAAATGCACTGACAATCAAAAACAAATTCCCTATCCAGTGATTGAGGATTTACTCGATGAGTTACATGGCGCTAAGGTCTTCAGCAAGCTAGACCTCCGATCAGGGTATCACCAAATACGGATGTGCCCAGCTGATATTGTGAAAACTGCTTTCAGAACTTACAACGGCCATTATGAATATCTGTAATGCCGTTTGGTTTATCCAACGCTCCTGGCACATTTCAAGCGCTCATGAACCAAATATTTGCTGAGCACCTCAGAAAATTTATCTTGGTATTCTTTGATGATATCCTAGTTTACAGCCCTGACATCAAAACTCACTACACACATCTTGCTATCGCACTGAAATTATTACGAGCAAACAAGCTTTTTGCTAAGAGAAGCAAGTGTGTGTTCGGCACTGAGCAGGTAGAGTATTTGGGCCATGTCATCTCAGGTAAAGGAGTATCGACAGACCCAGCTAAGGTTGCTGCTGTTGCTGGCTGGAAGACACCCACAAACTTAACCTTGTTGAGACGGCTGTTGGGGTTCACAGGCTACTATCGCAGATTTATCAAGGACTATGGCTTAATATGTCGCCCTCTGTATGACTTGTTGAAGAAGGTACCATTTGTATGGACAGACCAACACGAACAAGCATTCCAGACACTGAAGCACGCATTACTGACAGCACCAGTTCTAGCTCTGCCTGATTTCAACAAGCCTTTCATCCTTGAAACAGATGCGTCTGGCACCGGTGTGGGTGCTGTGTTATTACAGGAAGGCAGAGCTCTGGCTTACTATAGTGAAGCATTAGGAACAAGGAATTCAGGGTTATCAGCTTATGAAAAAGAGGCATTGGCTATCTTAAAAGCAGTGAAAAGATGGCGCCATTACTTCCTGGCAATACTCTCATCATTAGGTCTGATCAACAGAGCTTGAAATATATCAATGATCAGAGAATTGCAGAAGGAATACAACATAAACTGATGCTCAAATTACTAGAGTTCAATTTCCATGTGGAATATAAGAAAGGGAAAGAGAACAGGGCTGCTGATGCACTATCACGGCAGTTCGACACTATATTTGCTATCTCGGCTGCTACTCCTACATGGATATATGAAGTGGTGAACAGTTATTCAGCAGATGAACACACAAAGGAACTAGTGCAGAAATTCTTGATAACTCCACCTGAACCAACCTCTGACTACTCCATGAATGCGGGTGTCCTTCGATACAAAGGCAGAATAGTTCTTGGACAGGACACACAGTTACAAACAAAACTGTTGGGTGCCCTTCATAAATAGCAGTGGGAGGTCATTCAGGCATTAAAGCAACATATCAGAGAGTTAAGAAATTATTCTTCTGGCCTGGCATGAAGAAAGCTGTCGAAAACTTTGTTTCCTCTTGCCCTGTCTGCCAACGCTCCAAACATCTTTTGGATCCCCTCCCAAGACCAGACATGGCTTGGAAACATGTATCCATGGATTTCATTGAAGGTTTGCCTAAATCCCAGGGCAAAGAGGTAATATTGGTGGTGGTCGATAAATTCACAAAATATGCACATTTTATTCCCCTGGCACACCCATACACGGTTCAAACTGTCACTGATGCTTTCATGGACAACATTGTGAAACTACATGGTCCTCCTACTGTCATTATATCTGACCGTGACAGGATTTTCACTAGCACTATGTGGAGAACAATTTTCAAAGCTTTCCAAACAGAGTTGAGATTCAGTTCTGCCTATCATCCACAGTCTGATGGCCAAACTGAGCGAGTAAATCAGTGTTTAGAATCATATCTCAGATGCATGATCTTTCAAGAACCTAAGAAATGGATGTCTTGGTTATCACTGGCAGAATTCTGGTACAACAGTTCATTCCACACTGCTCTCAACATGACACCTTTTCAAGCATTGTATGGGTTTGCACCTCCACAAATTAGTGAACTCTCAGTACCGGTCCGCCTGAATTGGAAGCTGCAGCATTCCTCACTGCTAAGCAAGAAATGTTGGAAGTTCTCAAACACAATCTAGCTCAAGCATCAGCTCGGATGAAGAAATTTGCAGACATGAACCGAAGCGAAAGAACTCTAGAAATTGGTGACATGGTCTACCTCAAAATGCAGCCTTTCCGTATGGCAGCGTTTGGACTGAGAGGTGCAATCAAATTGCAAAGCAAATATTATGGCCCATTCAGAGTGATTGCAACGGTGGGTAACCGAGCCTACAAACTCCTATTGCCTCAGGGTGTTCAAATACACCCAGTCTTCCATGTGAGTCAGCTAAAGAAGCATATTGGAGCATCGGTTGTGCCTAGTCCAGACCTACCTCTCATCGCTCTGATGGCAAAATTCATACATCACCAGCTCTGGTACTACAAGTGCGACAGATTCCACGCAACAATGTTGCTGTTGTTCAATGGTTCATCCAATGGGAAGGATTATCACCTGACGAGGCCACTTGGGAAGACGCTGACTTCATCAAGCAATTGTTCCCCGGTTTCTTCAGTTACTGTCGAAGCGTGGATGCAACGTGACTCGACTGCTTGAGGACAAGCAGCCGCTCCTGGAGAAGGCATTGTCAGCTATCTGACAGTGTAGCGGCAACGACGACGTCTTCAGTTATCCAACGGCTACGACACTCGCTTCATCAACGGTCCAGATGCAACCATACCGTTTCATGTTTACTATTCACTTTCTTCCCTAGCGGTCAACGTCTGTAAGAAATGAGCTGTAGTTCCTTTCCGATAAGACCAGCTGCGCCTGGCATCCAGGGGCGGAGCTCCCAGTAGGGCAAGGTAGGGCGGCCGCCCTACCTTGATTTTTGGCAAAAAATCGCATATATATAAGCATTTTCCTTATGTGTATATAATTTTCGCTATTTTCTGCTGGTTTGGGAAAAGAATAAAGGAAGAACGGGCAACTGGGTCGCCTCAGCCGAGCTGGACTTTATTGGGCCACGCTTCACGCTTGGGAGCCTGAGAAGGGCGCACGATCTGCTTCGCTCGCTCGACCTGGTAACCTCCCTGTTCTGTTCGCTCGCTCGATCCAGCCGCCGCCTCGCTAGCCCCCGTCCCCCGACCTGGCATCGACCTCCTGTCCTGCTTCTCGGCGCTCGCCCTTCACTGCTTGCTCACCCACCCCCCCGCTCGCCTTCTCCCTCCCGATGGGCAGCAGCAACAACCAAGCTAGGGTTCGTGCCAGCCGGGCAGCTGGCCGGCTAGGCGGACAAGGTTCTTCCTGCGACGATTTTTTGGCAAAAATAGATAGGAAGGGGAAAAGACCAGAGGGGGAGGTATAATTTCTTGAACTTGCAATGAATTGGATGAAATATTGATTGTGAATCGTGACTTGTGAGCTAGTGGCTAAAATGGGAAAACTACTCATGTTTTTAATGTTTTCAATTACACATTTGAAGAGATTTTTTGTGTAAGTTGCTCGTGACAATAGCTCTAAACCAAGCACTTGGAGAATTGCAAATATTGTGGCACATGAAGAGCAAGAGCAAGAAGTGGCACAATTTTAATTTTGTTGCATCATTTTTTGTTCGCTTTAGAGTTCGCCCGACCTTAGATTTTTTTCGTCCTCCGCCACTGCTGGCATCTGCTCTCCACTCTCTCTATTATTGCCTAGAAGCAAACCCTAAACGAATATACTCTCGAACCCTAAGACGGGTATCTGAAGGTGCAATTTCTGTGTGAATTCGTGTGATATTCTTCAGTTTTTAGTCAACTGCTGTTAGCTTAGTTCTTGTGAGATGTCGATCCCCAGCGGGACCTGACACCATCCATGTTCCCGGTTCCCGAGGAGCTAGACTGGGGCTGTCTCCAAGCCCAAACGGCCGCGCAACTACCAGTGTGGTCACCGCTGCACCGTCCGTTCACGGGCGCGAGCATGTCACCGTGGTGATCCAACTCCCAACAGACGCGGGATTCTTCCTTCCCGGCCAGGCTAAGGAAAACGACGACGCTAGCTAGGATCATCGATTCCATTGGGGCCTGCGCTGCCGCAGCCGCGATACTCTCCTGCCGACGACCCACGGCGGTCATCGTTGACGGCTTTCGAGCCGGCGCTAATTAAGGACTCGTGCGTACGCACATGACCGAAACGGTTTGCCGTTCGTCAAAAGCGTCTGGCTGGCCGGCCGGCGTGCACCGGTGCACGGCGGCGACACGCACGGTAGTGACCAGTCCTCGTAAGCCGCTGCTGGGCACCGTGCTTGCTTTGACGCATCGTGCTCGATCTCTCAAACGATGCCCCCCTACATCTACACTTCTTCACGAGTACACGGACGTAGCTGCAAACACCATTGCTTGTTAGTTGGTCAGCTAGCTATGGAAAACGAAGAGTAGAGAAATTCAAGTTTTGGTCAGCTAGGTGTCTTAAGGTGACAGAGAAAATATCATTTGTAAAGACTGACCACTTTGTAGCTATCTACTCCCTCCGTTCCAAATTATTTGACTTGAGTTTGTCCAAATACAGATGTATCTAGACACTAAACAAGTATAGATACATCCGTATTTATACAAACGCAAGTCAAGTAATTTGGAACGGAGGGAGTAATACATTTTCCACTTAGGTCCTATTTAGTTTGCATGGTTTGAAAAAACATAGGAATATGAATATTGCAGAATTAGCATGCCATGACATTTAAAATTCTACACTATCAAAAACGGGTATATTTGTAGCAAATGTCATTTCGTAACACCGCAAGAAAAATGTAGGAAATTTTTATAGCGATTGAGTGCATGTCATAGTTGTTATAAACACATAGCATTTTTGTCAAGCAATCTCACCTCTTTCTACAAATCTTATAAGATTGTAGTGTAGAGACGAGTATTTGGAGAATTCGCTTCTTTAGATCAAATGGACCTTATAGCAAAAATTCCTGAATATAGGTTTACTCTTACGTTTTCCTATAGTCGACATATCTTAACTCACTTGGTCATTAAAACAATAGCAAGGGATTGCTCTAACAACAATTGAACGATCGAGATATACAACTAGAGGGTTCTGGATAGAGAGCAGCGCTTTGTAGCTCGTCCTACATGTAGTCCTTTTTTTGAAAAATCCAAAAACGATACTTTAAAGTTTCGGAAAATTCTGAAAACAAATTTCCTAGATGTAGATAATGATGACTTTTAGCAGTGTTCAAAAAATCAATTCGCAATACTTTATATTTTTTACTGTGTAAAAATGACAAATTTCTACATCTGAGGCGGTGAACAGTGCGAATTTCGATTTTTTGCAGATTTGTCAGAATTTGTCATTTTTGTGTAGGCCGAAATACGAAACATTTCGAGTTGAAAATTTCCATAACATTAAAGTACATAATTGTCAGTTTTTATGATTTATCTTGAAATTTTTGGTTACTTCAAAATGTTGATGTCACCAAAATTATAAAACGTCCTACATGCAGGACAAGCTACAAAACAAGGGGACTTTTTGGGTGTGGATAGCAGTTTATAAATGGTTGGCTCAAATAAAACATTGCAAGACGAACCTAGATACACAATAGATAATATATGAAGTATTTTAAAACAATAGGTAGATTAGTAATCTTGTCAAGATTTTTCAAGAAGAAGAAATCATGTCCAAGTAAGATTACTACTTCAGAAGGTGATCAATAGGACAGACCAAACAAGGGTATATAGATGTTGAATAATTTAACGAGACATATACGCAGAAGCTTCAGTATACATATACATAGTTCAAGTTTCAGATAGAAAAGAGTAACAACAGTGCAAACAAGATATGAACGAAGCAAGTATGTAGATTCAACGAGTGGCACATGTATCACAGAAAAGATTGAGCGAACAACTTGGACCAGATATGGTCAGGACATTACAATCAACAATGTGAAATGAATTGTAAGAAGATAATATAGATATGGACGCGGATTTCCTAACAAGGGTGATAGCAATGCATGTTATCGTTACCATTGGATATCATGCTCACATGGATGCTGTACATCCGGACTAGTTAGATCTGTCGGCTCACCGTTAGGCATTTTCTTTAGTTGTTGTTGTTTCCGTCTTTGACGTAGACGGCGTGGAGGAAATACCCACGGGCCGCTCGCCCGCCATCACCGCACCTCCATACCCGCCGTCCGAGTCAACCCCTCCACTGCTTCCAGCCTGCATCGACCTCCGGCGACGGAGCTTCGCCGCGGCATGGTGGTGGCCTGGTGGGGAATGGGGTGGTGTGAGAGAAGGAGAGAGAGGCGTGCGGTGAGCTGGGTTTGGTTGGGAGGAAAAAAAAGTGGCCGGTGGGTTAATATTCCTTTTTTAACGTGCTCTTGTTCCGACGCCGTTTTGTTTGGTGCGTGCTGCAGCGTTAGTATTTTCTGCTCTTGTGTTACTATAATCTGTACTCTCTATACAGAATCAACGGATGGATGTAACGTGCGTAGCTACCATCCTTGTTAGCCCACTATTTCCCATATAGATATAGATGAGGCAACGCAGAGTCATGGTCTTCATTCTTTAGACTTCAGTTCTTAACTCAGCGTCTCCGCACCAATTTCATCTCTTTGAAATGGGTCAACTTTAGGGTGGTTAAACCTATCCCATGTAGACTGTTTCGTGTACTCGCAAAAAAGTTAGTCCCTTACCATTTATCATATATCATCCAAAAACCCACATCGAGAGCACTAGATGTATCGTGCTCCTCATGCCGAGCAACATAAACTAGCAACATGGAGAGCATGCGAGAGGTTTGGCAAAAGGGAGGAGGGGTGGGAGGAAAAGGATGGGCGACAGCTAAGCGGCAAGGGTCAGGGCTAGCGTGAAATTGGCGAAAGCGGCGGCTCTCTAGTGGGGTTGAAAGGGATGGGGCGATGTAGAGGGAAATGATGAGCGTTGTGGGGACCAATGCAGTTTAGAGACATGTTGATAAGAGCAAGTACAATAGTATAGCCGGCTGTTGGCTATAAGATGGTGACATGTCATCTATAGTCAACCTAATAGCCAACAAGTACAATAGTTGGCTATAAATATGGACTACTTTATTCATAGTTGGCGCACCTTCCACTCTCACAAAGTGCATAGGAGCACGTGCTACAGCTGACTCTTGCATGATAGCCCGCTTCCACTCTCTCTCCTACTCTCACTCCTCCATGTAAGAATAAATATAATATTTAAATCCTTATAGTCTGCTGACTGGATCTTATTGTACTTGCTCAAACAAGACTGCCGAAAGCAGCCGAACGAGCCCAACGTTTGCTTGCAGATGCACAAGGCTTGCATGACACACACAAATGGCCCCAAACATGGGACTTCTTTTTTGGAATGTTCTCTCCAGAATCAAAACATCACAACTGGCTTACCCGACATCAGTTTATCTATTATGTTTAGAAGATATCGGGAGAACAACTATGAAAAAAAAAGGCTGGTGTTGTGATCTGCCAGAATCACAAAATCACACAAAGTCCAAAGACCAACAAGCAATTCAAAAGCGGAAGGAGAACACAACTCCAATCTCTGGTTGCCTCTAGGTGTCGCCGAAGTCGAGATTTGTAACGCCCTTTACGGAGCACCAACGCTCCTGTAGCTCTTCTTCACAAGAACACTCACGCCAGTAGTATCAACTCTTACCTTGTAATACAGCGTCGGGTCAGCAGCGTGCTTGAATCCACAGTAAAACTAACCCCATGATTCTCTCAGAACTTGCTTGAATAAATTGTATCAACGACAGAAACTGTGTTCGTATCAAGAAGCTATTCAAAATTGTTTCCGTATAAAGGCCTGGGTGTTTATGATAACATGCCAGTTGAAAAAGGTGGCTACAAAGGAGGGCTACCTATTTCCGAGCTTAGTACTCCTAGAATATTTATACTAAACTTTTGTATATTTTGGTAACTTAATTTTTCATCAAATTGTAGTGCACTAACTAGTACATCTTTATATTGCTTAATTTAGCAAATTGAGAAATAACATTATTACTCTCTCCGACTCTTATTAATTGTCAATGAATCATATGTATCTATCACTAAAATATGTTTAGATACATTCGATTCTGCGATCAGAGGGAGTACTAAATATTAATGGTTTTATTTATTATACAGTTCTAACTTCTATCACAAAAAATATTAATGGACCCACGCGTCGCGCGCTCGTCCATGTTTCTTGATCCGCACAGTAGGCGGCACGCGCGACCCCTCGAGCGACGCAACGAACGAACGAGCGGAATGGCGAACCTTGATCTTAGACTAGCCACAATGGGAGTATCATAGGTGGTATCATGAATGCCATGTTGGCAAAAAGATGACGTGTCACTGCAATTAATGATGAGAGAAGTGATAGTGGTATCATAGGTAGATACCGTAACATAACGGATTTCAATACAAAATGAGTCTACAACCTAATAAATACAGTGTTATATGATACCACACATATGTTACAACCCATTGTGGAGGTAGTAACATATACTAGTATCATATGCATGATACTACTATATGATACTCCCTATTGTGACTAGTCTTAGTTCGCGTGCATGCTGCTTGGATGTAAGGTGTGTCCCTAGGCAAAGGGAGAAACGAATTAATCCCGGTCTTGATGCAGTGATGAAGAAACGAATGAATTAATCCATCCACTACAGTCCTTCGTGTCCCGATTATGGCACGTCCATGTTTCCGACCGAAGTGCCGAGCCGGTGCTGAAACCCGACCGCGGCCGGTGCACCGTTCGCGCCGCCACCGTTCACCCAATTATTACATGATTTAAACCGAGCGTGGACACTTTTTACACCTCCGCTCCGGTGCATCCACTCGAGGCCGCGCGCGTACCAAGTGCTTCTTTGCTTGACCATGGATGATTGAAAATTCTCGGAATTGCAATGTCTCGTCGTCATTTCAAATAGCACTCCCTCCGTTCACTATTATAAAATGATTTACTACTCCCTCCGTTCACTTTTATAAGACATGGCACATACTTTAGTTTGATCTACATACGTAGCAAAATGATTGTATCTAGACATATTTAGTGTACATATTCACTCATTTTGATATGTATGTAAACAAAACTGAAATATCTATACACGTGTTGTGTGTAGATTCACTCTTTTTGATTCGTATCTAGTCCACGTTGAAATAGCTAAAACACATCTTATAATATTGAATGGAGGGTCACGGAGAAAGTAAAAGGATTTTATTCCAAAAGCTTTGAGCGTTACAATATTTCTTATGACATTTGTGACTTATTAGACTCATGTTTAGCATTTGCGACATTATTATTTTTATCCCGTTTCATCTCTTTTAATATATTGTTGTCAATTCGGTCTAATGGACCCTGCTAGTCGGGACGTCGTGGCACACTTTCATAGCATAAATATGTGTTTTCCATTCTGCATTAACAATGCTTTCACATTTGAATGAATTGTGGTGTACTTTTGTAGCAGATTATATTTATCAAGCAGTCCGATTACAATAAATCATCAGTACAAACGTGAAAATAGTTAGAATAGGCAAAAACCCAGTACAAAGTTGCTAACTATTTTCACAAATGTCGCACTAGGGTGTAAATTAAAGCTGGAATACGGTCTATGAAATATAGGGTTTAGATCAAACTAAAATATTTTGAAAAATTCATTACGAAAAACCGTAAAGCATTACGAAAAATTCATTTGAATTCAGTCCTATGCATCAAACAATCAACAACGAAAAGTCACTATATATGGGCTGAGATCCTGAGCTTAGCTAAGATCCTTGCTAGTCAATTATATGGGCTGAGATCCTGAGCTCATACGGCGGTGGGTGCTGTGAAAACTAGTAAAAGCTAGTCAATTTACTAGCTTTTCACAGCATCCACTTGAACAATTTACTGGCTTCTGATTGGTATCTGTATCACAAAATCACCATTACTGCTTGCACATGTCTTCTTTTTTTAAGCATAATTCATCTGAGTTGTCTCTTGTTTCATGAATTTTTTCGGTGATGCATCATGTATGAGCAGTCTCACTTGCATTTTTGTGTATGTAAGTACCATTGGCTTCCAAGTAGTACTTTCCGTTTTACCCAGATAATGCCAGGCATACTACATTTGTTAGGGACAGAACATGACAATCAATCAGCAAAACGCTAGGCTGTGGCTTTATCAACTTGTATTGTGAAGACACCGTGCAAATATAGTACAACTACGTGATGCCAAGAAGGATTTCATATTTCGAGCCATAACTTGGATGGCTTGCATGAAACTAGTAGATGCAGTCAACTTTTAGTAGAATCAGCATGCTTATTTGTTACTATGTAGTTTGTTATTAAGTTTTGGTTCCTGTTTAAACCTTCTTGTAGTTATCATGAAAAGGTACAGCTACTGTTAGTAAAGTAGTTAATTAGGAGATGAAATCATAGATACACAGATATGTAGTCTAAGCAGCCTAACAAAGATCAGATGTGCACAGTTGCGGAGCTAGCTATCTGGCAAGCTCTGGCTTCTGCCACACCTACATGCCTATATTTTGCATATTGTGTATGTGTAATTATGCATAGATTAGTTTATTTTGTTTGTAACATTTTCCTTCTGTCACACCTCAATTTTCACTACACCATGGACCAGACCTAAGGGCACCTCTGCTGCCGGGAAAAGCCACCTAACAGGGCAATGTAACTGCCAGGAAAGGTTTTTAGCCGGCAGGTCGGCCTGCCCTCTATAACCCTGCCGGCAAAAGTCTTTGCCGGCACTTAGCCTGCCCTGCTAGTGCAAGTATTGCCGGCAGTTCAATTATTTGCCCGGCACACTGATGCACTGTCGGGATGAGTTTTGCCGGCAGTTAAATTGCCCTTAATTATTTTCCCTGGCAGTTTACATAGTCCCCAGCTCAGCTATTAATACCATTCACAGCTAGATACAGGCACTGCACGTCATCCACTAGAGTCAAACAAATGCATCATATACAGATCACTCCACATCATATATTGCAACTTAATTTATTCATACACTATTACTATACATGAGTACAACACAAGCCCTATCTAATTTATGCCAGACCCCTATTCAGTACTATACATGAGTACAACACAAGCCCTATCTAATTTATGCCAGACCCCTATTCAGTACTATACATGAGTACAACACAAGCCCTATCTAATTTATGCCAGAATCAAGGTACAAGAAATTTCTAAGTTCTAAAATAAGCTTCAGTGTCTTTAAATTGCATTTCGCGGATTGTTTCAGGAGGTCCAGGAAGTACCAATCTTCAAATAATGTTCCTGAAATTATACAAAAAGGAGCTCAATCGACAAACAATATTTGCAGTTCATCTAACTGACATTAACAACAAGCATGAAACATTCTTTAAATACACCTGAAAGGCACTTGTGATAATCTCATACTGAAATAAGTCAACGGAGAAGAATTATTTCATGTATATTACTTCACCAGTTTACTAAAAGAATGAATGGCATCCTATTTTCCACCGGTAACAACCACCTATGACATATGGCATGGGATTCAGAAGTCACAATAACCTTGCTCAGATATAGCAATGCATTGATGTTATATATACTCTACTAGTCCGTTGTATCTAAACATCATATTCAGCATTACATCACAAGGACACAAAGTATTAATTGATTGTCCACCCTATCGTTCCCTCTCACAAATTCACAACGAGAGAAGGCATCAAGAAAAGAAGTACTATACTTCAGTCGAAAGTTTGAAACACCACTATAACCAAGCAGAAAGTTTGAAACACCACTATAACCAAGAAAATATATGCAGCTAGTACATAGCCAGAAATCCAGAGGAATACCTAATTAATCAAACAAGGAGCGGCGCAAGGTACTTACCAATTTCAGTAGAAGCTGAAATCCAGAGAAAATAATCCACTCCAACAGCAATACAATTAAACCTGGCCAAGTAAACACTTTTCGTCTCAGCAAGACAGTAAGAACAAGATTCCAAACCAATAATAAGAAAACCACATTTTATACCAGCAATTACTACTTTCTTTCTCTGTTGTTCAGATTGAACGGACATCTTACACCTTATACAAGGTATGAATTAAGAGCATTCCCTTTCCAAGGTAGACTAGCAGTTCTACAGGAACTCACTTTTCTTAACTATTCAACTTAAAACATTTATCTGAGCCTGACCTTGTAAATTTCAGTTTCCCAATTAAAAACATATTAGCTGTTTGTAAGATAATAAATGGCTAAAAGCTCTGCTCCTCCTGCATTAAGTGAAAAAAGCTACATTGATCCTCATCACATGATAATGTAACATTATAGAAATACAAAAAAAGTGTAACATTATAACTGCTGCTGTCTTATGAGAGCTGTCCTAAACTACCATAGAGTTGTTGACGTCGTGAGAGTACTACTAGTTAACAGGTTCTGAACTAGTGCCTCAACTTTTCAGATAATTTACCTCCACTCTATGATCTGACATAGAGAAAACAGAAAACAGAAAGGAAAATCAATTGCCTCACTAGTCTCTATGTACAAAACTAGTCAGGCAGTAATTTATTTAACATAGCCAAAGATAACCATCATGCAGTTTAAAAACATAAACTAGAGCTAGAGATACTAGCTTAAGTAAAATCATATACCTGGACAGTTTGGACAAAGCTGGTGCTGCCAGTCTGGACGTTTTACCTCTATGCAAATATGGTGGTTATGGAGATATACCGAGCATATGATTGTGCACATCACATATTTTTGACTGTTCTCATAACTTAGTCTGTAGCAAGTAGGATATGAAAATAAAAATAAAACATTTCTCTACCTCGTACTGTAGTCTGCATAACTGCAACAGAAAATAAACTCACTTCATCAAGATTTGCAGCATCGGCAATGTCATCCAAGGTGACGGAGCAAGCACCAACGCCCATGAGAGACTCGGGGAGGATTTCCTTGATTGTGACAAAACATAAAACATTTGTTAGGGGGAATCCATCAGATCGTTGTGTAAAGAGCATAAGCCAAAAGGGGCAATAAGTGAAAGATAGTGGAACGAGAGGGGTACTGAGTCGTCCTCCGTGCGGCAGTGGATGCAGACGGAGGGACAAGGCACGGACATGTCGTAGATGGGGACGGCGGCGGTGGAGCTGGAGGGGGCCTCGTGGTCCATGCTAACCGCGCGGGCGCAGAGGCTTATGCCCCGCGAGGAGGCACCACTCGGTGCCTTTACGGATGCAGAACCTCGCCGACGAGACATGCCGAGGGGCGAGCGGAGAGCATCGATACCGAATCTCTCTCGGTGGGGCAAGGAGGGGAACATGCGTCGGAGAGGCGCGCGGCCGACGTACCCTGCTGGGCGGCGGAGGAGAGGGGTGCGTCGGATGCGGCCCTGCTGGGCGGCGGCGCTGGACGGGGACAGGCGGCGGCCGCTAGCTAGGTCTTGGGTGAGGTCGTGAGGAGGTTGTATTTGGATAAGGAAAGGGTGGCTCAGAAACAATATAACCCGCCTCTGCCCAAAACTTTTCAAGTCCCCGTGCTCTATTTTTGCCTCCCGCCCATAGCCAATTCCACCGCGCGCCCAGACCCAGCTATGTGCCGGCAGACGAACTGCCCTGCGGTTATTTTTCCCGGCAGTTTATTTACCCCGGCAGGTCAATTGCCCTCTATTGTCTATTTTTGCCGGCAGTTAACTGCCCCTATGTTTGGTCCGTGGTGTAGTGTAATTTTGATTCTACCTCCGCTACTGGTTTGTACACATAGGACAATATTACACAAACAAAAGAATCACCATTGCAATCAACTCCCAGCTACTGCAGCCTGCCAATCAGCATCATCTTGATTGGCACATTTCCTTGTTATTACTGTATGTCTTTACCATCAAAGATTTTTGGACTGAACTATGAAGCACCTAGAGTACCTAGTTTTATTTCAGTTAATTTGACAAAGTTTTTGACGAATTTGCAGGTTGACGCAACAAAAATAACCTGAATTTGTAGAGCACGGCACCTCCCTCGCTGAAACTTTACTGAAGATGCAGAGCATGGCGAGCTGCGGCGCGTGTCGCAGAGGGCGGCAGCGCTGTGCTACTGGTGATCATGTGCGCAGGAGATACTGCGGCTGCGGCGGCAGCAGCTGGCGAGCGGAAGAGCTCCATGGAGGAGCGCCGGAAGCGTCGGCTGGCCAAGCGGAGGAGCTCTGGGGAGGAGGAGCGGCAGCGGCTGCCGGCCAAGCAAAACAGCAGCCTACAGTGCTGGCAAGTTTGAGAGAGGAGCTCCAGCAAATCGATAGGAGGAAGGAGACGAACGACACCGATTTTTTTTTAAATTCTGAGGACAAATTTGTGAAGATTTCAATGTATTGGGTTTTGTTTCTTTGAAAATGTACATATTAAGTGTGTTGCGTCACTTATTTCTGGAATTCGTAGAATTGATATTTAGTTTGATTTTCTAAAAAAATCAATTATATGTGCAAAATATATGGATATATCGGTTTTCCTGATAATTTTGTGTCTGGGGCTTCTTCCGCTCCCCCTTGCTACCAAATGGCCTCCGGGAATGGGCAAATTTTTCCCCATGAGGCAGGGGATCCGGTGTGTCATTGCGACCAAACAAGCCCTAAGGGTTCTAACCCTACAAAATTTGTGTGAAAAGTATAATGACACACAATCTTCAATGTTACGATGACGGAGAGCTATGTCTATGTTACGAGATGTTTTATCGTCCAACGGCATTTACGTGTGGGATATCTGGATTGTTGCTCAAGTTTTTGCTAATTCTGGCAGATGAGTCCTTCGGAAGACTCACTTTTTATGTGCACGCAATACATTTTCATTCAACTCGAGAAAACATTACACTAGATTAGGGTACTGGTTCTAATCGATGAGATTTCTTGTACACGTCGGAGCTGTCCAATCGCAAGTTGAACGTACGGCCTCGATTGACCACGGTGACGTGGCCGTGGATGCAGAGTCCTTATCCGATCCGACCAACATTCGTATGGAGAGAGACAGATCGTGCTATTAGATTTAGAATCATCTTAAACAAACGATTACAATTCAAATCGGGATTATTATAATTAAGAAACATACAACCTTCCTACCAGGACTCATCCCAAACCGACCGACTCCGCATCTATAAAATCCGACCCGCACCCAGCCCGAACCACACCCATCTAAACCAACAGAAAAAACTCGAACAAGCATCGTCTCCCGAGAGCGACGCCCGTCTCCAGCACGTCGCCGTTCCCCACCACCGCCACCATGGCGCGCTTCGGGGCCGCCATCCGAGCCGCCCTGCTGCTCGTCCTCCTGGCCGTCTCCGGCCTCGCGTCGGCCGCGGACATGTCGATCATCGCCTACAACGAGGCGCACGGCGCGCGGGGGCTGGAGCGCACGGAGGCGGAGGCCCGGGCCATCTACGACCTCTGGCTCGCCGACCACAACGGCGGCTCCGGCTCCAACCCTAACTCCAACGTGCTCGTCGACCGGTTCCGGGTCTTCTGGGACAACCTCCGCTTCGTCGACGCCCACAACGCGCGTCACGCGGCGGGCCAGGAGGGGTTCCGGCTCGGCATGAACCGGTTCGCGGATCTCACCAACGCCGAGTTCCGGGCCGCCTACCTCGGCGTTAATGGCGCCGCCGAGTGGAAGGGGAGGGTGGTCGGGGAGAGGTACCGCCACGATGGGGTCGAGGCCCTGCCGGAGGCCGTCGACTGGAGGGAGAAGGGCGCCGTCGCACCCGTCAAGAACCAGGGCCAATGCGGTGAGAAAATCTCTCCTCCCTCTCGACCGATTTTGTCTGTGCTTAGATTAGGTGTTGATCGATCCCCTGTCTTGTTAGCTGTAATATCGGATCTAGTCTACGTCGCCCTAGTTCTAGCGGATCCCAAATCGGTGGTGGCAGTGGCGCAGCCGGCGTGCTAAAAAAATTCATCTTTGGGGTTTGGTTGGTTGCATAAAATTTCTCGTTGGGCTAGGTTTAATTGCTTGCGAAGGTGCATGTTTTCTTCACATACTTTGCTTACGAACGAAGCAATGGCTGCCAGTGGCGCCGCTTTGACTTGACGAGGAATTAATGGCAGGGGATTCGTTGTGGTTTCCTTGATTCCGGAGTCGAATCTTAGCTCCAAAATTATTTCCCTGTTTTTTGTCCGCCTTTAGGGGCATGTATTTTGTCGGTTCAAATCTGCTGTATTTGGTGCATCCGTCAGTCAAGTACTCCTGACCAGTTGTTGATCGTCCTGACTTAAACCATCAACCAACTACTTAAGGCGTTAGCCAGATCTGCAATGTTTAATCTCTCAACTGTTTTACCTTTTCAGTACCACTAGCATATAACTTTCCACACAAATTACTGTATGGAAAAAGAAAAACAGAACAAGCAGACTCATGTTTTGACATGAAATGAAATCATATAGTTAAATTGCTTTAACAGTTTGGTGCACCCTTTTCCTGTTACCTTTGGCACCTGTAGATGAAATAAGTGAGTATATGACTGATTGGTGTGATCCTAGGAGCATACAAAATAGTCTGATTGTAATTCTGGCACTCTTTGAGGGCATAAGCTGTTTTGATGCTGACTGATGGATTGTTTAATGGTCGTCTGCAGGAAGTTGCTGGGCTTTTTCTGCAATCAGCACAGTAGAAAGCATCAACAAGCTTGTCACTGGTGAGCTGGTTACATTATCCGAGCAGGAGCTTGTTGAGTGTGACACCAATGGGCAGAGCAGTGGCTGCAATGGCGGGCTTATGGACGACGCCTTTGAGTTCATCATAAAGAATGGTGGCATTGATACTGAAGATGACTACCCTTACAAAGCCTTGGATGGCAGATGTGATGTCAACAGGGTACGTTCTATATGTTCTTCAAATAGTCTTTGTGTCCAGATGATTCTCATTGCTGATGTTCTAACTGTTACGTTCTATGTGATCTTTGCAGAAAAATGCGAAGGTGGTGAGCATTGATGGCTTCGAAGATGTCCCTGAAAATGACGAGAAATCGCTGCAGAAGGCGGTTGCTCACCAGCCCGTGAGTGTTGCCATTGAAGCTGGTGGCCGGGAGTTTCAGCTCTATCATTCGGTAAGTGAACTTGCCGCAGCAAGCAGCTTACTTTTTGTCCAATTTTAGGTCATTCTGGTGATAACCGAGTCTTTTTATCCAATATTACAGGGTGTCTTCAGTGGAAGGTGCGGCACACAACTCGACCATGGCGTGGTTGCTGTTGGCTATGGCACTGAGAACGGCAAGGACTACTGGATTGTCCGCAACTCATGGGGTCCAAACTGGGGAGAGGCTGGGTACCTCCGCATGGAGCGCAACATCAATGTGACAACTGGGAAGTGCGGGATAGCCATGATGTCGTCGTACCCCACCAAGAAGGGCGCTAACCCGCCGAAGCCATCTCCGACACCTCCTTCACCACCGACTCCGCCTCCCCCGGTCGCCCCTGACCACGTCTGTGACGAGAACCAGTCTTGCCCGGCAGGCAGCACCTGCTGCTGCGCGTTCGCCTTCAGGAACCAATGCCTGTTATGGGGATGCTGCCCGGCCGAAGGTGCCACCTGCTGCAAGGATCATGCCAGCTGCTGCCCACCGGACTACCCTGTCTGCAACATCAGGGCTGGAACTTGCTCAGCGGTAATGACTTCTTCTTCTTTACTGTTTATTTATTCTTCCTGCAGCATCAAGTGTTCAGCTCATGCAAGGTAGACAGTTTGAGAAGTCACGTCATATGCATGACCAAACTGACCGATTAGTATTTGTAGTCATGCTTTTCTTGGATGTAGTACTGCAGTAGATAGTACGTTTTACTTGTGCATCTGAGATGAGTATAAGAACCCCATAAACAGATGGACTGACCTGTTTTGTTTGGATTGAGCAGAGCAAGAACAGCCCACTGACCGTGAAGGCCTTGAAGCGCACCCTTGCGAAGCGGATCATCGCATGAAGTTGTCGAGACGACGGTGAATAGAAGAAGGATGTGGCTGCCTGAAGCTTTTCAACCTCGGTGCACCCAGATCTTTATGCAAAATTTGAACCAGACATTGCTTTTGTAGGATTGTTGCTTACATTTCTAGTAGTACTGCTCGAGTTTTCTTAGATGTCATTGTACATATCTCAGCTCCCATTTGTACTCTTATGTTATCAAGAAAATGTTCTTCAAGCTAATTATTGTTTGATTATCTTCGCGTTATGGAGCCTGAATCGTTTGTGGTACATACTGTTGGTTGAGTGTGGATGCGGTGGCACGATTTGGTCCAGTTATCGTCTGAGAGATTATGTTCTCTTTTCTTTTGATCTGTTCGTCAGTGATAATGAAAGGCAATAAGCTCAAGTATCAGATACGTTCTGATTTGCCTCAAGTATCCTGTTTGAATTTCCTGGAGTCTAATTTTCCCATGATCCCTATCATAGTAAAGCTGTTGGCATCGTGGTCGCTTAGCTGAAGAAAGTAGAGTTGAACTGAAACACGAAGCTACTGTTATTGTCTCCGAATATCATCCTTCCCAAAGCGAAAGAAACGCGTTCAAGTCTGACCTTGACAACAAATCGCAGTTTATTTTCAATAAGCACCGAACTTGCAAAGAACCTCCCGAGCCGGTTGTACTAGAGATTATGTTCTCTGAGCGGAAATCCATAACAAGTAGCAGGTGTAGTTGCACCGCTGCCCAAAAAACAAAATTTGAAATGTCAAAAAATTCAAAATAAAATTTTCACATATAGTTCAAGATATTTTATGTTAGCACAAAAAGTTACGGGAAGAAAAAAAAAATTTGTGACCTGTGCAAAAAAGACAAATTCAGACGCTCCAAAATGATTTTGTACGAGATATTTTTTTTGTCTTTTTTGCACAGGTCATAAAAAATGTTTTCTCTCCACAAAATTTTTTATGCTAACACAAAATGTTCTAATGTATATCCGAATTTTTTCTAGAATATTTTGACATTTCTAAAAAAATTAAAAATGTTTTACTTAATAGGTTCATCTAGACCTGCTCTTCTCTGAGTTCATTTACAACAAAATTTCCTTTCTAGAGTGCCTCTGCTGGCGATTGTCTGATTTCATCTAAAAACCTAATTTCATACGATGACAATCTCTCTTGTAGTATAGTTGCCGGCATTGTTACTTAACAGATAAATGGAACTGAATAATTCAGTAAATAGTACTGTATAACCTAACAATGCAGCACACGCTAGAAGCTACCATTGTCGTCACAAAGTATCATAATTCCAAAGCAGGAGAGCATATTTAGATATAGTATAACCTAACAATACAGCACAAGCTACTGTTATCGTCTCACAGTATCATACTTCCAAAGCAGGAGAGCATATTAAGATGTCTAGCACGCCAATAAGCAGGCGCGAGATTAGATGCAGCCGAACTTATTAAGATGTCTACCGCACGAACGAAGTATTTTGTGGCTTATTACAAGTAGGTCCAGCTCTACTGAAACTGTCTTTTCTTCTTCTTCTTGGAGTAGCAAACTTGGGTCTTGAACGTGGGCTAGAGGTCCAATCTCTGCACTCTCATGAACCATGGTACCCTCTTAGTCTTCCAGCGAAACATCATCCGGATGCATCCACAAGATCGACTTCACGTTTGGATCCTCAGTGCCCTGAAGAAACCGATATACACAAGCAACGGTTGACAACAAATCAAGTAATCAGCAGCGTGTCAATTAGTAGAAAAGTAACTGTAACACCAGAGATATCCCATTACCGTGAACAGAAGTCTCAGCTCTTTCTTCCTGGCTTCCACCTGTAAAATATAGTGCATTCCACACATGTAATTTAGCAAGAAAGCAACAAACATGTTTAAGAGGATCGATTGTAAACAGATCACTGTATCGTACATCGTCATCGGAGTCGCTCCACTCTGAGTAACGTCCGACTGGCAAGCCCCTGTCCAAATGGCCACCAATGTACTCATCGGCACTGCCGGGGTGCTTCATGTTGGTATTTCCATTGCGGGTGCAACCATGGCAGTGTCCTTCATTGATGAAAATTAAATAAAGTTAACTGCATAGTAATTAACAAACGAGGCACCTATATATATAGTAATTGCAAATAAAGTTAACTGCATAGTAATTAACAAACTAGGTACTAACATATATAGTAATTGCTAACTAACTGAAGGTATAAGATTGCTGTGCACAACTTCAAGTTAATGCGACACACAAAATGTATTTAAACAACACTTAATCCAAGGGGAGGGTTGTACAACATACCATTTTTGGTAGGTTGAACCATGCCGAAACAGCTGACGTGCATTTCTTCTTGTTTTCCTTGCGGTACACATTTGACTTCCGCAAAGAATAGATTGTCTTCGCCACAGTTGAACTCACGTGCTACTTTGGTCATAGTGAAATTGATATGATAGAACCAAGTAGGCTTCTCACAGAATTTCTGGTAGTGCACAACATCTTTCAGTTCATATGCAAGATCCTATAACAAGAAGCATGATTCAGATACATAATTCTTACATGGATATAACACTATAACAGTAAGGCATATGGCAATTAATTAGGTAGAAGAAGAGAGAGAAAGGGAGCAAACCCCAAAAAGCTTGTGATCATCATTATGCTTGTCTACCAAAGCTTGTACTAATCGACGGAGTTGACAATCGTCTCGCGCAGCTGAAAGCGATTTGGAACGCTTCTTCCTTCTGCCATCAGGCCAGTAAAGAGCCTTTTCTAGAGTCATGTCAAGTGAAGGAACCCCACCTTGATTCATTAACCTAATTTAGACCAGAGCATTATATGTTAGCAGAATGTATTCTCTCAAAGTGGATACATAGTTATACTAAGGCCTATACAAATGTTGTCACTAGGTTTACGATGAACTAGTTTGCATAGATAGAAGCTTGTTGAAACTGCTTCTAGTAGTCACTAAATACAAGAATATAACTGGACTGCTTACTTGCCTACCCTCGGTCCGTAGCTCTCAGAAAAAAAACAATCCCTTCTCCGATTTTAGATTGATCACTGTTTTGGTCAGTGATAGAGCGTAACAATCTGGCTATCACCATTAACGGAAACAGAGCGATGTAGGGCTAAGATCTACTCAACTGTACAAACTAATGTCCGAACAAAAAATATGAGAAGTATTACTTTGTTAGTTTTAGCTTTTTTAAACAAAAATACAGTTTGAAAGATGTTCCACTAACTTGATGAGGCACCGAGAGAGGAAACAGCGTTGTGCGGGGCTAAGGGCTAATCAACTGCACGTTAAAAAAGGGAAAGTGTTTCAGGTACTTTTATGATTTATGCATAATCTCAACAGGTTTATGGTTTGAAAGATGTTCCACTAACTTGAAGTAGCACGAAAAGAGAAATAAACAAATTACTGTAGACTGGTGCTTTTTGACCTTGACAGATTATCCACAATCTAATTTAAGGGTCATTTTGTTCTTAGTTTCCCTATTCATGTGCTTATCTTACAACCTTTTACTGTTTTACAAGGCTACATCACAGAAGCATGTGGCTAATTAAGTAACCATTCTTGAATAAAATCAGTTGCAGGTTATATAATTGATGAAAATATATATCTAGAACAGAGTATAGGAACTTTACAGTTTTGGGTCCCGATGCTCGTGGAAGTAGCGATCCATAGCACTCAGGGCTTCATCTTGGCTCTCAAACGGCCCACCCGCGTAGGGATAGGTGTGGTATGATTCCCCGAGATCGACCCTTCTGTAATACATTAATCCCCAGTCACGTCGTAGTCGTTCCCAGATGTGTGATCCTGATGATGGAGAGGCCCTAACAATGTCCTGATCTGACTCCGGAGAGGAAGAAGAAGAGGAAGCGTAGGTGCTACCGGCCGGTTTCTCCCCCAATGTCGTGGTGTTGAGCAACGCCTTGAGGGACTTGACGTCTGCAGGTTCCTGCGGCGCAGATGGTGTAGGCCGCTGAGGCAGATGATCCACCATGAACCTGAACTGGAACATGCCATCTCTGGAGAAGCAATCAAAAAATTAGCGATCCATAAGTAAGGTAATAAATCGATCAGCAAAGTAATAAATCGATTTTAGTTAGATCTGTCATACGTACGTTGAAGGCGGCGGATCAAGGGGTCTCTTAAGGCGACGCCGGGAGAGGTACATGCCGGTGTAGTAGTCACGCATCGCGTCTTCGAGATCGTGTAGGTGTTGGAACGGCCTGCCCGGGATGGGGAGATGCTTGGGGTGGTACTTCCCGTCCTTGACGCGGACATAGATGGTGATGGGCTGCAAGCCGCCTGCGGGACTGCGCCGGGGGAGAGACTCCGGAGGAATCGCCGTGGTCGCCATGAGAGCGGTCGGCTTAATCGGAACGGCGGCGGCGATTAGGATTTGCGGTTCCTCTTTGTTTCGCTTGGGAGAAGATGGAGGTGAAGGATCGGGAGGTCCTATACGGCGCCCGTTGGCGGCCGGTTCGGCTGGCGCCGCCTGCATGGATCCCTCCCGCGACGCTACATGGGCCGGCACAATGTTTTCGCGCCCAGGAAAACGTTTCGTTTTTTTTTTGCTTTCTTTTCTTTTTCCTGTTTTGTTTTGTTTTCTTTTTATTTATTGAAGATGAACCATCTTCAATGTTCACACCATTTCAAAATGTGAAACCATTTTCAAATTGAAACCATTTCAAAAATGAACAATTCTTAAATTTGAACCATTTTAAAATTTGAAACCATTTTAAAATTCGAAATCATTTTAAAATGAAACCATTTTTAATTGCAACCATTTTAAAAAATGAACAATTATAAAATTTGGAACCATTTTTAAATTGGGAACCGTTTTAAGTTTGGAACCATTTTCAAAATGGAACCATTTTAAAAAATGAACAGTTTTTTAATTTGGAACCATTTTAAATTCGGAACCATTTTAAATTTGAAACCATTTTAAAAATGGCACCATTTTTAAATTCGAAACCATTTTCAAAATGGAATTATTTTAAACTCGGAACCATCTTTAAATTTTTGACCATTTTAAATTCGGAACCATTTTAAATTCGAAACCATTTTTAAAATTTGGAACCATATTAAATTCGGTACAAGTTTTAGGGTGGTTGGCATTTTTAATAACCGTTCATCCACCGCGATCTAACGGTGTTAAAAGTGTCGGAACCAGACTGACGGAACCGAACGGTTCCACGGAACCGATATTTGCGTGGGACCGGAACCAAATTTTTGTGGGACTGGTACCAAAAATTAGGTGGGACCGGTACAAAAACTGTGGGGCAATAATTTTATTTTAATTCTTAAAGGCTATTTTCTCGTTTCCTTAAGCCAGTGCGAGGTTCTGACGGTCTCAAACCGGGCGGCCGGCCAGTGCAGTGCGTCGCCTCGCCGAGCTCGGCCCTAGCGGCAGCTCTGCCCGTCGCACTCCCTCCTCCGACTGGCGCTCACTCCAGGGAGTTCGATGGCGTGGTTGGAAGGCCCGGGGAGGACCGGAGCTTGGTTGGCGCCGACGATGGCGGACGCCGGAGCACGGCCAAGCCCGGGAGGCTGCTGGAGGAAGCTTAGCTCGCCGAGAACATGTCCAGAAGGTAGGGAGACGACTTGGGCACGAGAAAGCTGGCTTGGAGAGCCGAGGATGCCGGAGGACGACGGATTTATTGACTACGTCCGGCGGCCAGAGCATACGACGAGGACGATTACGGCCACGGTGCGGCTCTATTCAACGATTTTCGCGGCGAGGAGGCTCACATAATCGTGGTGGAGAGTGCTAGCTAGCTGTGCTAGCATGCACGCCTCCCAGCCTAGCGCGAGCCACGCACAAGGTAGTAGCAGCAACACATCAGCAGCTTGCCTGAATACAAGCGCGGGTCGTAGCTTGCGAGTGCTACCGGTGAGCGCGGCTAGTCGAGTGGGAACGGACGACGTGAAGGCGCGGATAAGAAGCCGGTGCGTGGAAGGCGCGGCCGAGTATCAAGCAGGATTCAGGAATTTTAGTACCACTGAACTCAAACTGAACAAAACTATGTTCTTAGTACAAATGTATGTTTCAAACCCAAACTGTACAATATAATTCAGAAAGTATAACTTTATTCATGAATAGAAAAAATGCATTTACAATGGCAGTACATACAACATAAGCTTATCTGTAAATGGCAGTATATAACGTAAGCTAATTTATGTTGAGCATACAAACGTGTTTGAGGATGCCACCAAGCACCTGTCCATGGACTCCGTCACTGTTAAACCAATGGTGTCTCTGAACCTGTTGATGTCTCACTATGCGTGTACAGTCAGTGTGATCGTCAGATAAAGATTACTGAACGTCTGAACCTATGTTAGTGCAGGTGAAGGTAGCCAAGAATCCTGAAGCATTTGGTAGCCTTAGTCGTAGAAGGCTTAAGATGAAGTTTAAGGCTGATGATGCTCCGGTGTACATATACAGTATAACAGCCTGGTGAAAATGATGTGAAGGAAAAAAGGATTGTGAAGCACTGGGCAGCCTCAGCCTAAGGAAGCTTAGGACCGAGTTCAATGAGATTGTGGCAGTGGCACAAGAGAACGAGGTCAAGGAAGGCAAGAAATCATCCACGCCGCTTGATACGCTTAGCCTATAGCCTAAGGCAGCTTAGGCTGAAGCTCAAGAAGACGATGAACGTCCAGAACCACACCAAAAGATTGCATGAATCCCACTCCCTCCGAGCCGCCGTCGTCGCCGAACTCCTCGCCTCGTGCCGAAATCTTCAACAGCAGTCGCTCGCCGTGGGCATGCCGCGGCCTGGTTATCAAGGGAGGTCAGCGTGCTACTGTCCCTTAGTCGCGAGTGAAGGAGAGGTAAGGGAGGCGTGCGGCGGCTGCCCTGCTAGCGGTGTCGGCGGCGGCTGCCCTAGTTGGGCACGATTAGGTAGAAGTGAACGATGGATTCGGGCTGCCCTGCTAGCGGTGTTTTTCCCCCGAAGACTACGTAGTTTCAATCAACGGCTAATAAAAATCACCTCCTAATCAATGGCTAACAAAATTCAGAGCCCACGGTACCGACGGAACCACGAGTTCCGTGCCAATCACCACAAAAGAGCTCTAAATTCGGAGCCATTTTCAAAATGGAACCTTTCTAAATTCGGAACTGTTTTAAAATTTGGAACCATTTTCAAAATGGAACCATTTTCTAATTTGGAAACATTTTCAAATGGAATCAAATTAAATTATTAAATTCGGAATCATTTTTTAATTTAGAACCATTTTTAATTTGGAAACATTTTAAATTCGGAACCATTTTTTAATTTGGAAACCATTTTGAAAATGGAACCATTTTTTAATTTGGAACAAGTTTATATTCGGAACAATAATTAAATTTGAAACTATTCTTAAATTCGGAACCATTTTAAAAATAAAACCATTTTTAAATTTGGAACCGTTGTAAAAATGAACAGTTTTAAATTTGATGCCATTTAAAAAGTAGAACCATTTCAAAATTTAGAAAAGTTTCAATTTTAAAAGAAATGAAAACAAAACAAAAAAGAAAAACGGAAACAAAAAACAAAAATAGACAAAGAAAAAGAAAACAAAAAAAAAAAAACGTAAAAAGGGAATTGAAAAGGAAAGAAAGAAAAAGAAAGAAAGTAAGGAGAAGAAAAAAAGGAAAGAAAAGAAGCTGCATGCGTGAACCAGTGTGCAGATCTACACACTGTTCCAGAGAGTGATTGGCGGGTTTTCCCATCTTACTATGATGGGGACACGGCATCCTGAAAGCTTCAAAGTGACTGGTGGGACGAGGTGGGCCTCTGTAGCTATTGTAGTTTCCATTGTTACCATTGTAATTTCCATTGTTGCCTTGATAATCATCTCTCCTGGGCCTCTGGAACCCGGCATTGGTATTAGCCACCAAATCCAAGTTACCTTCTCCATACGATCGCTTGTGCTGGTTACCATTGTTGTTACTGTTGTTATTGTTTTGTCCACCACCATTGTTGTTCCTTCCTGCATTATTCACGGGGTCTTTCCCCTTACCTTCCTCATCATCTCTAGTTTTATCTATAGAAGCGTGCTTATTGCATGCCTCCATTATCTCTCCCATGGTAATCTCTGGGACCCGGCCGCTATTCTTCATGCGGCCCAATTTCTGCACTAAAGGACCATACCTGCAAGTTTTCTCCATAGACTGCGACGCACTTCTGGGGTTAATATCTGTGGATGAGTGGAGGATCCCCGTGACCTGGCTCACCCACTTATGAGCAGACTCGCCCTTCTTCTGGATGCATCGATCTAAATCTTCAAGCGTGTACAGACGCTTGCATGTTCCCTGAATTTTTTTGATGAAAGCCGCCTTCAACTCACTCCACGAATTGATAGACCCCTCTGGTAAAGTGTTGAACCACAACTTTGCTCCTCCATCTGACATCATAAGATACATAAACTTGGCTTGGATATTTTCTGAAGCATTGCGAATACACATCGCCATCTCATAACTGCTTAACCAGGTTTCTGGATCCACACTGGGATCATAATTTGAAATTTTACTTGGCTCTTTGAACTTGTCCGGGTAAGGCTCTGCTCTGATATTATCTGATAAACACTTTGGGCCGGCCAAAACTGCTGTGGGAGCAATTTGACCCGGCCTAACCAATGGTGCTGGTGAACTTACTGCTGCTGCGGCCGCAGGCGCCGTGCCGGCTCCTCCAGCACGTACTGCGGAATTTGCTGCACGTCTTGCTCTTGAGCTATCAACAATGGCTTGCGCAGTTGAGGCGGCGGGAGCGGCCTGTCTGGGCGGTGGCGGAGGTGGCTGCTGATTTGCCTGCTCTGCCCTCCGTCTTGCAGAACTAGTTTCGTGCTGTCTCAGGCTCTCTCCCTGCCGGCTCCTCGAACGGCTGTTGTATGGTGTCCCATGTAAACCACTCCTGTTATTTGGATAATTAACTTGCTGAACCATAGCTGTACGTAACATGTCAATAGCTCACCGGGTTTCAACTTCACGCGGTGAATCTCCTAATGGAATACGATCAAGTGCCAACGTAGCTGCATACACATTATCTGTAGGATTGTTATAATGACCCGGCGGCGTATGAAATCTGGGTGAGGGTGGTGGCATAGCTCCTCCGGCTCTAGTATTGCCTCCGGCTCCTCCGGTAGGTGGCCTAGCTGACCCGGCAATGTTGCCGGGTAATGCTCCTCCTGTATATCCCGTAGTAACTCTAGCCACTGGAACCTCTTGTACCGTCCTAATAGGCTGATCACTTGGTGTAAATTGCAAAGTTGTTGGATTCAATGTCTCACCTTGAAGCGGAAACCGGCTCTGATGCCTCCCTGGCTGTACCCGGGTTACATTATTCTGGCGATTCTCCATGGCGCTCGTGTTGTGACGAAGGCGGCTTTCCTGCTCGTCCAACTGACTATTCCCTTGATCTATTGTGTCTCCCCATCTATGTTTGAGAAGTGATTTGTTCATGGCAATAGTGAAATAGTTTGTTGATTGGTTGCATACAAGTTTTGTTATCTTTTATGATTGTCTTTATATACAATATATGAGTGCACACATATGTTGGGGAATGCATGTAAGGTGATCACCGGTAATGTAATGGAGTGAGGGAGACTTGGGAGGACATGTAAACCTGAGACCGAGTCATGAAGTTACTTTATTGGGGGATATATATAGGGGACATTAGAACTTAAGGCTATGGTGGGACTTTTATGTCTTAATAATTCTTGTGTGCTCATTTACTTGGCAATGAGATCCATCATAAGGGGTTTTAGTTCATTTACTTGGCTACACCTATTTATGGCTCCTTCCTAGAAGAAACAATTAAGACTGAAACATGTGCTTCACTAATTGTGACAACCACACGAATAAAATAACAATTGCTAGAACATTTGCTCCCTTGAGATATTTGCTACTTGAGATATTTGCTACTTGCTACTTTGAGAAACTTGCTCTAACAAACTTGCGTTTGAAACTTGATTGAGAAACTTGTTACTAGATAAACCCATTCCACATCACTTGTTTTCATTAGTTAGTTCCTTTCATATTTAAACTTATTGATTTGCACAAACGGCCATATAAGAGGGTTATAGGGCTTTAGAGAATAGATAGTTTACCTTCAGCTCCTCGTGGGTTCGACACTCAAATACTTATCGAATTGTGCTACAGTGATTGCTTGCTCTTGGGGATTATCACTCGCCTCAACTACTTTCTTAGGATACCCGAAAGTGTCACCTTTATTGTCACGCTAGATAAGACATGACGTTTGATCGATCAAAGTATATTCCAGAAGCAGTGATTTGATATGATCTCACGGTCTGAGAAATAAACTGTCACATTACTCTCCTATTGCAATAATGAACTTCTGTGATACGATCCTCTTGCAATACTTTGGTGGTGGGTATGTCCATCATTTTATTCTCCTAATAAAATGACTCCATCATCAACTGTTATGAATCTGCATGATCGGGAAATCACGATCATCTGCTGACTGATGAACTAGTTTATATAGAGGCTTACTAGGGACTCTGGTTTGTTTACATACCACACGTGTATTAACAATTTCGATTAATACAGTTATAGCATGGTATAAAACTTATTATAAACTTAATGAGATAATGCAATAAATACTTAATATTTATTTGCCTCTAGGGCATATCTCCTTCACAAAAAAGACAAGTCGGGGGGAATTTTAAAATTTTGAAATTGTGTATTCTTCACCACCCAGATCCACCAGTTTATATTTTTTGTGCAGCCCAAAATACAACGAATTTGGAGTTGCAAATTTGCACGATTATCTACGTTGACAATATGTACATCCGGGAATTTTTCGTGATTTTTGGGAACTTAAAAATGTCGATTTTAAATTTTCAAAAAAACGAACTCCATATAGCCCGGACTCCATTTTAGATTGTCGCCTTATGGTGACTATGGCGGAACTGTGCGGAAAAGGAGTAAGATTTTCTGCTCTCCTCATCCACCTCGTGGGCGATCTCGCTGAGGACGTTGAGAAGGGTGACGAATCGTCTGGTTGCTGTTTTTTTTTTTGAGTGGTGGATTTGAGGAGGCTCAGATCGATTAAATGGTTTAATGACGACGACTACTTTCTCTTGAGCATTGGTCATCAACAAAGTCAAATCGCTCTGATAGGGGAGGGTGACTACGACGCGTTGACAGCTTGCTCTAATCGCACATGAATATGGGACTATATTCTCAATTTCTACAAGTTGTACATGACTCTTAGAATTTAGGATTTTGTTGAGCTAGATAAGCCAAGTCCCACGAAATCGAAAAGAAACCTTTG
The DNA here is from genome assembly GCA_947311845.1 of Poa pratensis. Lineage (NCBI taxonomy): Eukaryota > Viridiplantae > Streptophyta > Magnoliopsida > Poales > Poaceae > Poa > Poa pratensis. The sequence continues at coordinate 6,507,026 of CAMZMU010000047.1, read as the reverse complement.
ACTCATTATTGTTCTAGAGGCATATAGATATTGCGTTTCCACTTTCTTCAAACTATTGTTTCCAGCATTTGGATGCTATCCTAGCTGTGTGGTCATGGTTTACACCGTAGTTTCTCCGGGTGATTTATCGAGTTATTCATCTCACCATCTTTCTTCGTGACGATCGTACATCACATGTGGCCCATGAATGAACTGATGAATAGACGTTCTGTCGTTGTACAATCTTCTCGTTTCGTCCACTCGGCCCCACCTAGTCAGTGACCCGGCTCTAATCTTCCAGTGGGCCATCCGCCAACGCAGCGGCGCTAGTCGCTAGATACGCTTGCCCCCACACACACCGCACTGTATCTGTGCCGCAATAGTCCTATGATCCAATCCACAGTGCCCGCGCAAGCGCCCCGACAAACTCGCTTGCCTCCCGAGGCCGCTCGCTTGCTCTAGCTCCGTCCATGGCGGCTCGCCCGGGCGGCGCGCTCGCGTTCCCCTCCTCCCCGACCTCCCTGCTGCTCTCGCGGTCCTTTGAGCTCGCCGCGGCCCAGACGCGGCGGAGGCGGTGGCTCGTCGCCGGCGTCCCGGCCGTGGCGGGGGCGCTCGCGGCCTCGGCGCAGATGCCGGCAGCGTCCACGCTGCTGCAGGACGGCGGTGCCACGCTGCTCGTCACCGCCGGGGCCTACTCCCTCGTGCGCGCCTTCGACGCGCCAGCGGCGGCTCCAGGAAATGAACAATGGGTATTCCTCCCAAAAAATTTTTTTTTTGCTCTAAATGTACTATATGATCCAAACAGCACAACACTAGTTTTTCCAACACTAGCATAACAACAATAGCAATATTTCAATTTATAAGCTCATAACAACATGAATACATAGGTGATAGGTACCTTTTGATTGATAACGTGATGATATTCCATATTACATTATGACTTTGCGGTTGCCTTTTTGGAAGCGATTGATGACATCCTCATCCTTTACTTTCCTGAAGAAATCTCTCTCAACAAATGTAACCATACAATTGTTCAAATAGTAATCACCCATTTTGTTTCTTAGCTTATTCTTCAGATAGCTCATTGAAGAGAATATCCTTTCAACATCCGCAGTGGCTACTGGCAGAATCAGTACCAACTTAAGACGCTTGTAAACAATAGGATAGTATTCATGCTTCTTTGTCTTGACAAGCATAACTGAAAGCTCACACAGATTTTTCAAGTTTTGAAACCTTTCATCTCTACGCACATTAGCAACATACATGTTTAGTTGCAGTGGCGGACCCAGAAATATTTTAAAGCCTGGGCAAAATGTACAAATACCATGAAAATATGCTAGTTTTTGTACAAATACTATGAAAATACGGCTTGCCGGCCGGCCGGAAGCCTGGGCAGCTGCCCGGGCTGCCGGGACGCTGGGTCCGCCACTGTTTAGTTGCCATGAAAGTCTTGTCAGTTCCTCACTTGTAAAATCAGAGGCATAAAACTTTGTAGCAAGCTTAACCAACTTCTCTTGATTAAAAGCAGCAAATAGATTAACTGGAGAGAATGCTGCCATGCAAGAAAGTAGCTCTGTGTTTACCTCATCAAATCTGCTATTGAGCTCACTGATTTGCCTGTCAATGACACCCACAAACATATCAACTTTGAAGCGTTGGTAATTGGTCACACCATTACATAAACCCCTTCTAGGCCGGGCAACGGGAGAGTAAGGACCCTCCATATCAACAACTTTGACCTTATGCTTTCTACAAAAAGCTGTGACTTTTGTGAGAAAATCATCCCATCCAACATCGGACCGCAAAACCTCCAAGTAAAACTTTGTGTCATCAACAAGCTCAATAGCATGAACAATATCTTCGTCTTGCTTTTGCAAATGTCTGGACAAATCATCTGTGTATCCAAATATTTCTTGCAACACGTGTGCCATTAAAACAAGCTCAAATGATAGAAATGTTGTCTCTATGGATAGGGCAGCTTGTGCCTCCGCAGCATGGTAGTCATCTCCAATCTTTTTGAGGACTCGTCGTAGTGCACCATACATAGAGATGACATGGTTCACCGTTTTGAAGTGAGAGCCCCAACGTGTATCACATGGCCTTCCCAAACCCATTTCCTGATTCAGCCCACTCCCTGTTTCTACTTCTTCCAATTCCAATGCAGCAATGAGTTCTTCAGCCTGAGCTATCCGAAGCAATCTCATCTTTTTATAAGACATGCCAAGAGCATTTAACAAGTGTGCAAGCTGCTGAAAGAACCAAGTACAATCACCACTCTCCTTTGCAACAGCAACAAGAGTTAACTGTAGTTGATGGGCAAAACAATGAACATAATAGGCAGAAGGGGACTCATCCATAATCAGTTTTTTCAGGCCATTAGCATTACCTTTCATGTTACTAGCTCCATCATATCCTTGCCCACGCACCATTGCAAAGGTCAAATTGTAGTCCATAAGCATTTTCTGAATTGCAGCTTTGAGTGTCAAAGAGGTAGTATCTTCAACATGAGCAAGACCAAGAAATCTTACAATCGCCCTTCCTTTCTTATCAACGTAACGCAAGCAAACAGCCAACTGGTCATTCTGATACACATCACTAGACTCATCTGCAAGTATGGAAAATTGACCACCATCAAGTTCTTCAATGACTAGTTTAGTAGTCTCTTGTGCACAACATTTTATCACCTCGTGTTGTATATCATGGTGAATCATTTGGGCGCCGGCGCGGGTCGGGGGGGGGGGGGGGGGGGGGGGGGGGGGGGGGCGCCGCCGCGGGCACGGGCGCGGGGCCGCCGTCGCCTGCTCCGGGCTGCTGCATCGGCCGGCGGCGGTTTTAGGTCGAGGAAGGAACGGGGAAAGGGCAGAGCGACGAGCGCGTCTACTACTCTGCGTGCTGTGAGGTGATGCGAGCAGTCGCCAGTCCTGGATGCGAGAGACGGAGAGAGGCCAGGATGCGATGCGAGCTGGGCTAGGCCAAATATGAAATATGTATAGATGTTTCTTTTTTTCCGCCAGAAACTTGTGTATTCCACGGAAAACAGGGCATACACGCCAGCGCCGCCCCTGCGACGCGCTCACCGAGCGGCGCCTCATCGAACAGGTCTCGTGCATCCGCATTAACCTCCCTCCCGCATTGATTGTGTAGCGAAAGGAGTTGCTGTACTAGTATGTGCAATACCCAAAGTTTTAAATAGCGGGAGAAGTCATTTAGCGGCAGCTTTTCTAACAGCTAAAAAAGGCTATAGCGCAGCTATATCGGGATAAGGCCATTTAGCGTTTTTTGTTAAATTCATGAAAAAATCGATAAGCAGGCATCCTAAATTGATGTATATATCACATATAATGGCAAATAACCACTATCGCTAATCAGGCATCATAGTTCAATACTTTATAGATGCAATCAGAAGTTATTTATTTCACAAGTAACAAAATCTAGAGGAGAGGAGACATGCGAGAGCAGCTTTGCCTTGAGATGCAACGGAGGTGGCTGGGAGAGATTGTCGCCTGGAGCAGCTGCATTCAAGTTTGGCCATGACAGGGAGATGCAGTTGTAGCCGGGGACAGCAGCAGCAAGCCAGAAATCGAGCACAGGCCGGAACCGAACGCGCTCGGCCAGCAGCCAAGCATGGACGGGAGCAGCTGCCGCCGTTCGTACCCGCGGCCATCGCCGCCGCCAAGCCGCCGCTCGTGCTCTGTTCTGGAGGAGAGAAGGGGAAAAGGGGCACTGAGGCTGTTGCGAGCGGGTGGGTGGTTTCACGTTGACCAATTTTTTTGGCCCCAAGCGGGAGCACGGGACGCTGTAGCGTTAAATGGGGTCTTTTTTTAGCGCTAAACGTGATTTAGCTGTGCTATTAGAGTTTTTTGATCATTAGCGGAAAAAGCACGTAGCGGTAACGGGAAGCCTCCCAACAGGCTATAGCGCAGCTATAGCGCCGCTATAGCCGGAGATTTAAAAGTTTGGCAATACCATGGGGATGATATGTGCTTAGCAAACTTAACTAGCACTAATCACACTAGCAAGACCCTCTGCCTGCGTTTACTGAAATAGATTCAGTTACTGGCCTAGACAGAGCTTCCACTGGCCACTGCTCAAAATTAACGACTGATTTCATTTCAGTCTGTACAGTCACAGAAAACAAGAAGATTTTTTTTTTTTTTTGGAGGGGATCCGACGCATATATTCAGGCAGCTCCACACACTTTTACAAAAAAGTCCAAAGAGGACCCCGAAAAGTGCAAAGAGCACCCCGAGCCACCGAAGAAAGATTACAATCGGATCCAAACTTTCCCCAAGCTCCTAGACGACGACGGCGCCGCCGTACCTCTTGCCGCCGGGAAGAAGGCGCCGCCCCACCTTGTAGAAGGCCGCAGGAGCCGCCCGCCGCGAAGCGACGGAACCGAGACACTTTGAACGTGCACGGCCACAGCACCCACTTCCCGCAACCGCCGAACCTCCAGCCAACGCCGCGCCGTCCAGGACCACCACCGCGAGCCCCGCACCACCTCCAGCCGCTGCTCCCCTCGCCACCATGGCCGGCCAGAGCAGAAACGTCGAGGACCAGAACCACCTGCACCAAAAACGGACCGCCGCCCTCTGCCAGCTTCTCCCCTCGCCTCCACGGCCGGCCGGAAAAGCACAGACAAAGAACCACGCCCGACTCCTGTACAGGACCTCCCCGAGGTCCACCAACTCCACAAGCCTCGCAACATCGCCGGAGTGAGCTCCGCTGCAACGGGAGGAGGCGGGAGACAAAAATCCACTGCGCTGACGACGCCTCCGCCCCGCCGCCAGCACCTGGAAACCCTAGCCCACAAGATCCGAAGATCTGCGAGCACCTAGCAGCAGCAGCTAACCGGCGCCGGCGAAGACGACGCCGAGAAGGGGGGTAGCTGCCACAGACCTTATTCGCATCGACGCCGTCCCCACCTCCACACCGGCGCCGACAGCGAAACTACTCCTACCCCTAACTACAGGCCGGACAAGAACCGGGGTTTCCCCACCCTCCACCCGTCGCCGGAGCGGCGGACGAAGGGTGAGGAAACCGGCGGCCTCGCCGGCAGAGAGAGTAGGAAACGCGGTCGCCTCCCTTATCGCCTGTCGGTGGGGAGAGGGCAAAAGAGGAAAGCACGTGAGAGGGAGAAGTTCCCAGATAACAAGAAGATTTAACCATTTGAACGATCGAATGCGTGTAGATATACTAAATGGTGGTACAAATGTTTGTTTTGATGTTTTCTCCACTACACTTGAAAGCTTTGTGCTCCCCTAAAAGAAGAACTAAGCTTGTGCACCTCGTCTAAGAAAGAGTGAAAATACAACTACTGGTAGCTCAAGAACGTGGTATCATGCTGATTACAGTTACACCTCGTTTGGGTTTCCTGCTTGCTAACTTGTGGTACTTGTCACCATTAAAGGCAGAACCTGAGCAGAAAGATTGTTCATGTGCTATCCGGGGTTCTGTTCATGTCTTCATGGCCACTCTTCAGGTCATCCCTCCAACTGTTTCCTTGCTGCCTCGAAATGGGGTAAATGGCACTGGCGGTTACACAACTCGTCCGCTATCTGCACTTAAGTCACACAACTGGAAAACGGGATTTTTTGGTCACACAACTGGATTTTTGGTGCACGCGGGTCACAAACCCCACATGTCAGTCCGTTTTCCGTTGCAGGAGTGCTGACGTGGACACGTAATTTTGCAGAAAACCCCTTGTATTTTGGGATATTTCACAAAAAACCCAAATTTGGGTCCAATTACAGGGAGTTTTCTGCAAAATGTCCAAAAATACAGGGTTTTTTTTTGCAAAATTACCAACGGAAAACGGACTGACATGTGGGGTTTGTGACCTGCGTGCACCAAAAGTCCAGTTGTGTGACCAAAAAATCCCGTTTTCCAGTTGTGTGACTTAAGTGCACATAGCGGACGAGTTGTGTGACCGCCAGTGCCATTTACTCCTCGAAATGCCTACGGTCTTTAAATCAGAGTAGATCAAAGTTGATATGCTCTGTTTTGCAGCAACTCAGCTGAAGCGCGGTTCTTCGCGGCAGTAGTTCCGTTCTTGAACTGCGTAAGGCTTCTGACCTACGGGCTTGGTTTCTACTCCGACGAGGCTCTAGTAAAATCGGTGACCCGTGAAGGAAAACGAGAGTAATCCCAATGTGCCAACAGCGATATTTAGCTGTGATCCTTCATTCTTCTTTACGACAGCACCTCCTTGATACAGCCTATGGTTGCTGGCAGGGAATTGCTGAGAGGTCCTCTCTACTATGTCATCGTGCTGTTGATCATTGTTCTAGTCTTCTGGCGTGACTCCCCAATCGGGATTGTCTCCTTGTCGATGATGAGCGGCGGCGATGGTAAGATGGATGTTTCTGGCATGGTTACATGTTCTGTAACGCCCCCATTATACTTGATTGTTTTTGCTGAGCTTCTTTTTTTTTTTTGAGGAAGGATCCGCATCATATATTAAAGCAGCTCGAACACTTTACAAAAAGGACCACAAAGAAACAGAAAAAACAAAGAGGTCCCGAAAAGTGCAAGAACCACCTCACAACATCGAAGGAAGCACACACGGATCCACAGCCACACCCAAACCTCCTAGCCATCACCGGAGCCGCCGTACCTCGCGCCGCCGGGAAGGAGCTGCCACCACGAAATGTAGACGACCGCAGAAGACGTCCGCCGCACGCGACGGAGTGAAGCCTCGATGAACACACACGGCCAAAGCAGCAACCTCCCGCATCCACCCAACACCCAGCCAGCTCCGCAACAGCAAGGACCACCATCACCACCACCGAGCCACCTCCAGCCGCTGCCCCCCTCGCCACCACGGCCGGCCGGGGCAAAGTCGACGAAGAGGACCACAAGAACCAGCACCCAACAAAAGCAGATCACCTCCACCCGCCATCTTCTCCCCTTACCTCCACGGTCGGCCGGAGACAGACAGAAGGAAGAAGCCACCTGACGCACCACCTCCACACCCTCCCCGGCGCCGAGGCCAGAACGGAGACAGAGGGGAGGGACCAAGCCCACCGCGCCGACACCGCCGTCCCCGCCACCGACGCCGCCAGCAGGGCACCCAAACACACACCTAATCTACAAGAAACTAGCCGGAGACGCAGGACCGGGGTTCCCCCACTCTCCCGCCGCCGAGGCGGCAGGCGGAGAGGGAGGGAACCGCCGGCCTGGCCGGCGGCGAGGTGGGGAAAAGCGAGCCTCTTCCTTATCGCCTCCGGAGTCGCGAGAGGATTATTTCGCAGCGCCGTTCATAATCTTTTTTTGCTGAGCTTCTGCACCTGCTTGGATCATGGCTTTACAGGTTTTGCTGACATTATTGGAAGAAGGTTCGGCTCACTGAAGCTGCCATTCAACAACAAGAAGAGCTGGGCCGGGAGCGTCGCGATGTTCATTTCAGGGGCCCTGCTATCCGTTCTGTATGGTTCTTGTGACGCATACCTCTTCCCTTCACAGATTTCCATTTCCGCGCTCGTCGTTGACACGATTCCATCTTATTCACTTTTGCAGGATGCTATTCTACTTCTCGTGGCTTGGTTACATACATGTCAGCTGGGATCAGGCGCTCGGTAAACTGGTCCTCGTCGCATTGGCAGCTACTGTGGTGGAGTGCATTCCTGTAACTGATGTTGTTGATGACAATATCTCTGTTCCTTTGGCCACCATGTTGGTAGCCTTTCTGTTGTTTGGAAACGCTGCAACTTGAATCTATGAATTGGATGTTTTGAGCTCCTCCTGTACGAGACCATGTCTGGTTAAACATTTTTTTTTAATATCAATGCCATTACACAACAATCCATATTCAGCTTTCTCTCCTCTGAATAATGTGGGGAATTCTCAGTTCTTACTAATGCACAATTTCTTCAGTGAACAAACCAACCTCATACAACAACACAACGAACAATGTGGAAAACCATTCCTAAATAGTGCAAAAGAAAAAAGGTTGTTCACCTACTGCTACATTCGCAGCTACCACCAAATAAAATTGAGTCTCCTTGTAGTGAGCTAAGCCTTTCACGGTGGGATGAAGCAGAGAGCTGTTCATGTACAATGGCACCGAACTGGGATTGATGCTCCTTCAGGCTTCCGCTTCTCCCGGGTGACCGCTTCTCGAATCATCGGCACCTTCTGGTGAATCTTCTTCCATATGTAGTTCACAGCACCATCTTCACCATGATGACTGTTTTCGTACTCAAAGATATGCTGGACTCGAGCCAGGTTTCGTCGGAATTCGTCTTTGTGCTGCTTGGGGATGTTCCTCAAGTAGCCTGTTAGCCATTTTGGTCTCATTGCGTTACTAACTGACACAAAAATGGATAATTCTGTGTAGTCTATCATCCCTTCGAAAGGAAGCTCGATGTCATCGCTAACAATGACTGGTATGCAGAGACTGGCAACAGCGTCAAATAGGCGGCATGAACTTGGGGTGTCACCAGCTGGGTGCAGGCAAAACTCCGATGTCCGCATCCCTTTTATTGACTGTTCACGTCCTGTGGCATTAGGAAAACCTTCTTCCATGACAACATCAGGCTCGTTAACCATCAAGTCCCATAGTTTTTCACGCACCAAACCACCCTGAAAACAACTACAGGGATTAATAAGATAAAAATCGATCTATTTAGTACTCTTTGACCAGAAGTATAAGCATCCAATTGCTATGCTGAAGTTAGCAGAAATCATGGCGACAATTTAGTCTTACTGCTCAATCTGTGTTTTCCAGTTCTCACTTTCAGTTCTTAGAAAGCATAAAGGCATCTTATAAAACATTGCCCCAAATGTGCACTGTATAAGCGACAAAGTCATGTTGAAAGCAAAATGCTGGGATACATATACACCTAGACAAAGAGAGGCACACATGTATGTTTGAAAAATCTAGCCTCACATGTATCAAAGATCTAGATGGTAATATTTAAGCAGAATAAACCGTTTACTACAGGTTTATTCTTTTTATTTCAATCGTTAGTTTCAGGTACTACATAAGCGATAAAAAACATAGAAATATTCAAGCTGACTAATAATAAATTCAGTAGAAACTGTCTGAAGAAATAATTCTATTATTCCTATATGTTTACGTGTTTTCACATTTTTATTGATTTTTTTGATGAAATGCAAGTGAATAGTCAGGTACAAGACAAAATCCAGATTGCAGATAAACTTTTCTAAATATACTGAACAAATCAGGCGCTTGATTTTATAATAAAGATAGTACAAACCCGATGCCTGTGCTTGGCTCCCTTGAAGTAGAGAAGAGTGGGACGATCCGTATTTTCTGACAAGTGCAAGGTAGGGAGCAAATGTGTGTAAGGTACGATGACATCTTTCAGCAATGACACTTGAGTGTGCTGTATCATGTTAGAAGAGTTGCCGCCTGAAGATTTTGAATCAGTTTTGTACCATCCGCCAAAGTCAACCACTAATAGAATTGCTGGAGCAATCTCCGCCCGGACATGCCACATTGCCATAGGGTCTGTCAAAGAATGCCTCAGTATTTAACATGACCTGAGCATCCAAAAGACAAATAAGCTGCTACGCAAACCAATCTTCACGAAGACATAAACAATACATGAAGCGCTTCTGCGTCACTTGCATGAAAGTACAGTATTTTATCTCCAATACTAAAGTGAGCTAATATGTGCACACATTTGCATGATCCACAATAAGTTTCATAACTGGTGACAGTTCAGAGTAAGCCACTTCCATCCTTGGTTGACAAAATCACATTCAGATTCCAAGAAACTTAACCAGCTATGTTCACCTCAGTTCAAAGTACGCAAAAATTATTTCTAATTTGTGGGTTAGTGCATTATACGGATTTTCTCATGATTGCATCTAAATCGAACTGTAGTAACCATACCTATCCAAAAACTGATAACGATCATTTGGAGTTCCTATCTGCTAACAGTTTCATAGTTGGTAGACAACTCTATGGCAAATTGTATATCATTTCTTATTCAGAGTATATCATTTCAGACAGTGTACCTGTCAGAGTATATCATTTCAGACAGTGTAGCTGCAGATCATTTCTGCTTCCGAGGGTCAAATTGTGAATAATTAGTGAACCAACGGCTGGTTACTGATTTGCGTTTGTTTGATTTAGATCAAATCTGAAGAAGTATCTGAAACTCCGACTTGCCGAGAATTACCTGTGAGGACGAAGACGTGGTCGCGGCCGCCGGAGCGTTGCCACGCCGGGTGGGCGGTGACGCGGTCGACGACCTCCCGCTGGCGTTGGTAGTCGGCGTTGCCCTCCCTCCTGCGGAAGGCGCCCTTGGTGGCGCCCCACCCGAGCTCCATCTCGGCGGAGAGCGTGGCGAAGAAGGGCACGAAGACGACGTCGGCCTCCCTCCAGTCCGCGACGACCCTCACCGCCGCGGCGGAGATGGACGCGGGGCGGAGGAGGGAGGCGAGGAGCCAGTACTCGGCGCTGTACTGCCGGATGAGGGGGCTGGCGGGGTAGGGCGGGCGGTCGCGCGGGGAAGGGTGGTCCGGGTCGGACGAGGCCGGGATGCGGGAGTCGGGGGCCGGGAGAGACCAGTAGAGGTCGAGGAGGCCGTGGTTGAACGCGCGGGGGAGGTCGGCCACGTACACGCTGAGGCTGCGGCGGTCGGGGTTGGGGTCGGAGAGGAGGGGGAGCGGCGGGGGGGAGGGCCTGAGGAGGAGGAAGGAGAGGGAGAGGAGCAGGAGGGCGGGGGCGGCGAGGAGGGCCAGGCGCTTCATCGCCGGCCGCCGGATCTCGCCTGAGATGGCAGGTGGCGGCGTTGAGGGAGGGAGAGTGGGAGTGGTTTGTTGTTCGTGATTTACACGTGGCGTGAGTCGCTTGAATATCTACGATGCCTTCGTAGTATCTCAATTCAATTTCAAATTCCACAAGATTTTTGAACAAGAATTGCCGTACGTGCTCGCTCTACGATTTAATACTTCACCCATGCACATATATGCAACGAGTAAAATGTATTTTTGTCAACTCACTACGATTTAGAGTACAGTACCATATATCTACATACACTTGTCACGCTAAAACGTTGTATTCGATTGCGTGAAAAGTTGAGCTGCCACTAGCACTCTCATACAAAAAAACCAACATACTACTAGTATGTAAGAAACAAATGGGACCTAAATGGTTTTAATCCACTGTTTGATTTTATTATCTCTAGATAAGAAGCCACGGAAAGAGGAGGCGCCTTGGCTCCTACGTGCATATTCACCCTTTATTTAAAATGCATTCTAAATTTATTTTGAAATGTAAGAAAAATTTGTAATAGAAATATTCGTGCATAGATCTTAACATCCTATTTGTTCACTTAGTTTCACGAAAAAACAATATTTTGTTTTTTATCTTTCTTACACATACCACAAAAAATGTTGGTTTTTCACGAAATGAACTTTTGAACTCATAGAATGTGAGTGACGTTGTATACGCGGAATTTTATTTCAAACTTTTTTCAAGATTTCAAAATATGTTTTTAAAATACCGGGTACATATGCACGGGAGTCGAAGTGGATTTCATGTAAAGTAAACATAACAAACAAGACTTGTTCCGGCAACGTGAAAGACAATAATGCAAGACGCACATAATTGCACTAAATAATTAATTGTCCATCAACAAGATCAGTTCAAGAAAATAGAGTGTACTCCAACATTAACAAAAATTGCACGGCTATATGCTACGGTAATATTTGTGTGCCGCTCTGTTCTAACACCCATAACACCAAAATCCTCAACTTGTACAATTGCATGCATTATGTAATTGGAGATAGTGTCCTATTGAGCATCATGGGTATAAACTCTAATGGAATAAATATTAATATATAAATGTAAATTTTACTCAATAGGAAATTATAATACATCATGAATATCATAGGATTTTTTCTTTGTGAATTTAGCTCACTCTCTCTTGTATTAATGCTAATGCAGAGTTGGTATCAAAAGCTAGTTTTCTTGCCAAATCAAGGACCAGATGCCATATCCTCACTCTTTGAATCATGGGCAGGCTGCACTTTAAGTTTCTCGTTGGTTGAACCTGCTATTGTCTTCACCCGTATTTCTTTCGCCTTTCCATAAAGGTATATATACAATCCACCAAATATCAATGCACTGCCTGACAAACTGTCACAAAAATTTGAATGTGTTGGTAGTGGCATAGAAAGAGTATATAACCACGATCCATTCACATGGACCTAATCCATGGACCAGCCATCTAGGGCCTGGGGTAGCTACCCCCATGGCAGCAAATCCTCTCTCTTATAAGGGTATAGTGTTTAGTTGCTTACTTACCTCCCAACAGTGAGGTTTTCTCCTAGTAAGAGTATCCCTAGAATCACGGTGAAGACTGTCGATAATCCGCTAAACATCGGCGGGAAAACAGGACCTCGCTTTTCAACAGCGTACAAATACAACCAATACTTGGCTGACGTGCCAAGTGCAGCCTGTAGATCAAAATAACAATTTTCTGTTTAGTGCATAATCATTTCAATTCTTGATTTAACCTCTAGAACATTGAGTTTCTATTATTATACTCACTCCGTTCCTAAATATAGGATGTTTTAGCCTTTTTTACAAATTCACATTTATCTATATGTATTTAGACATGTTTAGTATGTATGTTCACTCATTTGGATCCGTACCTAGTCAACATGTGAAACACCTAAAACATCTTTTATATTTAGGAACGAAGGGAGTATGAAAGTAATGGTTTCATAGTTCTCGGTGATATACTAAGTTGTTGAAAGAAAATTTCACAAATTAAACTTAACTATGTAAAAAGTTCTTGCAAGCAAATTTTCAAAAAGTTTATCGAATCTTAACATTATATTTACCAATGGTATGTGCATAGATTCTACTAGCTATAGTACAGGTTGAACACCACCTGGTAATCACTTGGAAATATTGTTCTGCAAAATTTTCTAGTTAAAAAAACAAGTATTTTTAGTTTGCTTGACATGATAATATTAGCTTGCAGTAGGTAGTTGCACTATTAGATATCCTAGATCCAAAACAAACGTGGAAATCAATGAAACTTTACACCATAATAAAGATTCTCGTAGACTTTTTCAATATATAATTTGAAGTTAAATAAATTTTGAAGAAGACTTACCAAGTAGACAATGGTTATTAGTTGGATGTTCCATCCTATTTCCCAGGCAAGTTTGTCCCTTCTCAAAAATATACCTATAGCAAAAGTTTGCAGACCACCCAAGGAACATGTCAACACTGAGGACCAATGTTTCCATGGGTACACCTTTAAAACTTTCACCTGAATAGTGTTTGTATTACTACTAGTGAAAAATACATATTCGAACGCAAAGGAGACCAAGAATAACATAACAATATGATGACATGGTTCTTATAGAAATAATGTCCACACAATTTAGAAAATACCAGAATAAAGTTGACGTACTTGTATAGGATACCAAAATGCACAGCTTATGCAATCACCCAACAAAAGCAAGGTGCCTCTCAAATGATGTCCTCCAACAACGGCATTAGAGTACATAGGGACACCTTTAATAATTGCACACCAAAGATGCAATTCCTTTCCTTTGTATAGGCTAGTCAGTATCGCCCCACCAAAACAAACTAATGCTCCAGTTACTTTTGCACTTCCATCCTTGGATTTGAGGTGCACGTTCTCCATGCTGTGAAACAAATCACAAGGTTTACATTTTTATTACCTAACTAGTTGGCATGTACGTGCAAGCACGTATTTACAATTATTAGACAACTAGCTGGGTGGCCCGCGCATTTGCGCGGCTAGATTTTTACAAACTTTCAGCTTGGCAAATATGTTTTCGTCGGTTTCATGACCTTAACTCGCGTAATGTTCTATTTTAATTCAACACTAATTGCATGTCATGAAAATAGACTACAGGGGATATGATGTATTTATAATCCAAGACACTTTAGTGATTTAGTCTAATGAATCATTGTAGTTATCAAATTCATTTTGCAATCACAGTTCTGCAAGATAATAATAAAGAATTATGTCAATATTAACCATAGATGTATTTTCAACGCAAAGAGTACGATTACTTGATTCTGAAAAGTGATATGAGCCATGTTAATTACCACTATTGTCTCACCATCTATATTCTTGAGAAAATATTCCTATGAACCTGCTGATGAACACCGTCTCTCCCTTGATATATTTCTTATAAAAACATCAGGTTCAATGGGCTTCCATTATAACCTTTCTTTTGGCATGGACATAATAAAATATTTTCCATGTAAGAAAATGCTATCCAGATTCAATGATTAGCCTTTCATTAACAAAAAATGTTAGATCTTATGCACCATAAGCGCTAAAGTCATAAGAAGATTTTAGCCCAACCCGATTTCAGTCTAACTGATATACCTGGATGATGACTTTGAGTAGAGAATAATTTGTGTGGACACAAAAAAATGCATTGTGCTAAGAGAATATTATCTGCAGCTGATGCTTTCTATATTTATCTAAGATAGTGTCTTCGACACATGCATGGTTTTTGCACCGTTTTGAAAGAAAAATGTTTCATTCTCACGTATAACTGAGATCAACAGTTACCAATTGAGCAGGAAATTCTTAGTTGTTTCCTTGTGCTACTAAAAGCACTACTTCACCGTGTACTCTAATTTTAAACAGCCTAATCAAGTAATAAAATATATTGTGGGAAGTAGATGTACATGACATGTATGAGTTCTGCCCAGGCAGAATACTAAATATTTTCAGTAGCACCATGCATCTACACACCAGCTCACGAAAGGTACATGTTTGAAGATATTTCCGTTAACCTTGAAAGGATTTGGCAGTGCCATCGAAGATGAATAATTTGAATACATTAAAATTGTCCACAAATAGGAAACCAAGTTAGAATATGAAATATATGACGGAAAAAGAGGAGACATACTGTGTTGAAAATAATGCAGTGTCTCGTGAAGGCTATAGCTTCGTCAGCTGGTTGAATCCTGCAAATTACATCTATGTGCAACAAATATAATATCAACTTGGATACAACGAAACTCTGAAGGAATATAACGTCCCCAAATTCTAAGGAAATTCTTTTGAGCTATAGTTTAGTTTCTAAAATGCTTCAAATTCCTCCATCCAATCTGTTGTGGTACTGCAAAAAAATGTGAGATTATTTATTTGCGGTTGCACAAAGTAGGCCAGAACTAAATGTGTATATGCTACAAAAAAAATCACCAGTTTCATAGGAGTGACACGTACGTACATGCGTGGCCAATCTTTTTTCTTCCATGATGCGTCGATCCCATGCAATATGTCCTCGTCCCATCTGAACTGGAAACCAAACCGAGAAGAGTCCGTATTTGCTCCGTGATTGCAGTCTATTTGATCACCAACAAAACCCGAAGAATTCCATTAAAATCCGTTCATTCATGTCTAACCGGAGGAGAGACTAAATTGTCTGCACATGAAACAGAAACTACTTAGATGTTCTTGAATAAATATATTGTACCTGCCATAAAGACTTATGGTGTACGGAGAACCAAACTGGATATGTACACTGATTTGGTAGCAGTTAGGATATTAATGAATTCTTTGAAACAATTTATCAACCTCTAAACATTACCGGAAAATGAAGATTTTTATAGTCTCAGCTGAAAGAGCAGCCGACTGTCACGTCCAAATAGACAAAGTTGTTGTTTCACCTTCAGTCCAATATGGAATCGCTCTGCCTCGCACCTCACATGGCGTGCCCTCCGCCGCATCCATCACTTTGTATTACTCATGCGTTTCTTGGACTTCCTATCCAAGTAGTGAAATGAAATACACATGTATTGTTTATTTAAACACATCCTAGAAAACAAAATTCAGTCAGCGCTGTTCATTCGCATCACTGATACAGGAAAAAAATTACTGCGGTGAGTAAAAATACTTGGCAAGCTCAACAAAAATCATAAACTGACATTTACTTGGAGCAAAATATAAGGTGGAATAATAATGTTTCCATGGTCGATCCTTCAATGTTTTATGTTCAGTTAAAAGAGACGAAGATTAGGGAAAGCATACTGCTATCCATTTCTTCAAAATCCAATCTCTCATGTCCACTTTACATATTTCTGTAAAGATGATCTAGAGCTTCAACCATATCTGTCAGAGATAGCACACGTAATGAATTTATTCCCAAACCTACATCAGGAAAAGAAGGTGACCATATAAGAGGAATAAGCACTTATCTCCTATAATCAGTGGTCCGGAACGCGGAGAACCGCGTGCATTTTCTGGTCATTCGGCGCGGCTAGCAATGGGTTTATTTTAATCTTCATGTCTAATATATTTATTTAAGTTCTTTATATCATTTTTTGAACCATTTAAGAGAAATATATAGAACTGGAAAAAAATTAGTTTTATTTTATTTTCAATTTATGGCGCTTCCCTACTGCTCGGAGCTTACTATTCAATTTGGGTGTTTAAACTTTTCCGCATGTTGTAAATTCTAAAAAGATGAGTAAATTCAACTTTAATTCTATTAAGTTCTATTGTGCATCATCAGACAATTACATTCAACTCGTATTGTTTCCTTAAACTCTAAAAATCAATTACCTATCATCAGTATGGAATATACTCTTTCATGTTCAGAAACATTATCCAAGATCAGTGATGTACCCGTTTGATTCAGTAGTGATATCATGTACTGATTACACTCCGTCTTGATAAAAAAAACGTGAATTAAAATATCTTAAACATAATCATCTAATTGAATTTATTATGGTGATAGAAAGTACTGCAATATATCACGAATATGTTTTAGTTGTGACTTTTCAGCCAAGAGGGAAGCAAACTAATGAATCTATTTAATAAGTATTTACTTTTTATTTTTGTTTGTTCCCCCCCCCCCCCAAAAAACTCCTCCCGCTGCAACGTCTTTTGTGTTTTCTTGTGGACGTGCTGTTTTGGGTGTATGCAGTATGTTTCGGTATCCATGTACATGATCAGCATACTAAATTGACCTTAAATTTAGCTTATCTTTCCCTATTAATCTTGCTCGCATGTGTCCAAATTTTTATCTGGCAGTAATTTACAAAAAGCTTTAGCGCCTATTTGAGTTACACTTAATCATATAATTTTTTTAAGCCAATTGATCTACAAAAATTGACCTGCCGGTTTAGCAAAAAGTAAACGATACCTAACATCTGCCCAATTGATTTGTCTCAATTTATGTTGTCATCTATTGCGTAAAACAATATCTAAAAGGATCTAAAATGAAGAAATGAAATACTATAAGCAAATAATGTAAGATTTACGTCAACTGACGCGCACGGTAGTAGTAGCCATATATTTCCTTTCTTGCGAAAAAGATATGTTGTAGTTTCCACGGTCATATGCAACCAAGGGTTTTTCATGTGTACGATACAAAAATAACTGGATTATTAGGAAGTTAATCACATCATTAGTTTAGTGATCTATACTAATAAGAATGGTTGACGAAAATAACAAAATAATATGCAATATATACACTGAGAACCGTTCAAATTAGACTTAATGGCTAACTTTTGTACCTTTTGAGTTATGACACATCTTCTACCGTGCTCCATGCAGTTCAACTCACACCATGACACCTGTGAGTACTACATGTAACCGACGTGATGCAGCGGCTTATCTCATTGACCATGTTTCTCCAGTTGATTTCGCCCAGGAGAATTTACTGAAATCATATTGTTCCACCAACCATTATCCCACCTTAAAAAATATGAGATATCCACTTACCACACTCCAATTGATCTGTCCAACAAAATATAAATTATTACCAACTGGATTGGATAAGTAAGATTTGATTCTAGATAGGAGAGCAGAAACTGAGAACACTGAAATTAATCACCTAAGCGTCTTGCTAGCAAGGAAAACCACCAGAAAAAATATGAGATTAAGGAGCCGCAAAACACCTTGAATCCTGAACGGAACTTCAATTACTACGGCTCGGTCAAGAACTAATGATCGGCAGTATTGAAACATGGGACGTTGATTCCGAGGAATCAGTTGCATCATGGTCAAGCTGCCAGAGTGCCAATCAAATCAACAGCCACACATATCTTACTCTTGTTTCTCAATGGTAGACGTTGAAGTGAAGAGCAATCCTGCTAAAAAAAGTACAGATCAATCTATTTTAATGAACGCCGGGAATGAGACTCGGTGCGACGGCGTGTGCGACGGCATGTGCCGGCGTCCAATCCAGTTGGTAATAATTTATATTTTGTTGGACAGATCAATTGGAGTGTGGTAAGTGGATATCTCATATTTTTTAAGGTGGGATAATGGTTGGTGGAACAATATGAGATTAAGGAGCCGCAAAACACCTTGAATCCTGAACGGAACTTCAATTACTACGGCTCGGTCAAGAACTAATGATCGGCAGTATTGAAACATGGGACGTTGATTCCGAGGAATCAGTTGCATCATGGTCAAGCTGCCAGAGTGCCAATCAAATCAACAGCCACACATATCTTACTCTTGTTTCTCAATGGTAGACGTTGAAGTGAAGAGCAATCCTGCTAAAAAAAGTACAGATCAATCTATTTTAATGAACGCCGGGAATGAGACTCGGTGCGACGGCGTGTGCGACGGCATGTGCCGGCGTGACCATGATGCTTGAGCTGGTGAATACCTAGGGATCTTGCGTTGGTCGAGGAACCGATCTGGAAGACAGCGAACACATGAATATCTAGGGATCTTGCGTTGGTCGAGGAACCAATCTGGAAGACAGCGAACACATGCGCCACACCGCACCGCCGGTGAGAATCATCGTCGTGTTTCCCTGGCCTTCTAATCTTGCACCGTTTTCTCTCCCTGTCGTAGTTGTAACGATTTGGCTGCATCTTTCTCTTTCTAAATAAGCATGCAATCACACGTACGTCACGTATGAGAAAGGGATTCTTATCCGTGTACGTTGCTAATCTCCTGGCGCTCTACGGCTGCGCGCCTTTCTCATAAAATCTGAACCGTTTATATGTGCGTGCTAAATCTAAACCGTTGGTTATCCTGTGTTTTAATTATATAATAGATTTACATGTAGTAAAGAAAATACCATGGTCTACATTTTTTTTAAACCGATTATATTCCAAAGAGAACGATGCTTATGTAAGCATCATAGATCACTCAAATATCACACCAAAGCCAACATAATTGGTGCGCCACGATGAAGGCGTGCTTTTTGGACGTTTTCTGAGCACAGATTAATTTTACACAAAGAATTCCCAAGAAAATAAAATTGAAAATCAGCACCCGAGATTACACACACAAAAAATAAGACAAGCCCCACACTCATACTCCTCGTTCTTCACTCACTCGTCCATAGACGAGCTCCCTCTACCTCTCTCTATATATATCTTAAGTTCCCACCCCTCACTTGTGACCTGCCTACCCACCGCCCCAGAGAGGTCAAAAGGCCATCATGCCAGCTTTATTAATAATCAAGCAAATTTTATATCATGCAAGAGTTGATTTAACCTTAAGCTTTATTAATAATCAACTAATTTTTGTATCATGCAAGAGCTAATTTAACCTATATAAAGCTAAGAGTCGTATCGTCCCAGTTACAACCAGATTGATAATTGAAGCAAAATCTAGCTATATCATGTGCAGCTCTGTATTCTTCTCGTTGGCAATATTTAACTCGACCTCCCCAATCGCCATCGCCACTGTCACACATTCTGCGTAAATAGTTGCCACTAAACTCCACCATGATTTTCTCCTGAGCATGCAGTCACACATTCAGCTTGCACATTTCATTCGATTTCTCATGTCTGGCTTCTGCCAATGATGTATCACCTACATGAGGTAAAAACCTCCATGCTGCAGCAATAAATTTCCCTCGTGTCCCTTATGAAGGCAGCCCTGGCTCCAGTTTTGGATTTTCAAAAAAAGTATGCATCCACATTAAGCTTGACAAAACCTGAATCAGGTTTCTTCCATCTCCCCTCTATTGGTTTGATAATCTGCATAGGAGATTTAGCATTTAGCATAGTTCAAAGTAATAGCTAGAAAAAACTGATTGAATATATCAGGTCTCTAAACCTTATTTATATCTGAATGGTTTTCAACGCATCGTTTTGCTTATTTGTAGCTAAAACCGATTATGCATGTAGCTGACACAATTTTTCAGTCACCTTGAAAGTGTATTTTGCATTCATGAACGTTGTACGATTAGCCATATCATGACTGTCTTCTGCAATTTCTTCCCATGGAACAAATTTTTTTTTTGACTATAACAACAGCGGGCCACAGCCAACCTGATCACTTTTTCATTTCAAATCAACTGTTACAGGGAGCAATTTTTACAATGAGGGGGAGGAAGAGTGAGAAAGGCCGGACAAAGCCGGGTTTACATAAGTTTCTCAAGGGGGATCAAAGGTGGTGCACCACTCAGCAAGCACATTTTTAACCACGGCAGATCGACAACGGTGAGACCAAAGGCGAACATCCGCAGTGCAGCGACGAACCACGACAGCGACCGGCCATCAACCTGGTTGAAAATAAGTGAGTTTCGACGCTTCCAGATGTTCCAAAGGACATAAGTGAAGATAGTCGCCCAAGCATAGGAGGTAGCGTGGCTACTCCAAATCTCCTCCACCTCCGCGACCGTAGCGGGAACATTTGACAGCGAGAGGGCATCCCAGAGTTCAGCGGCACGGTCGCAACGAAGAAGCAGGTGGTTGGTGTCCTCATCCATAGGGCAGGAGGGGCAGCTAGGAGAGGTACATAAATGGTGACGGAAGCGCCGCTCATTCGTGGAGATGCGCCGACGGAGAACAAGCCAGTTGAAGATCTGACAAGTTTTCGGCGCGGCATTACGCCAAATTGCGGGGATCACCTGAGCCCCACCCGTATCATCAACCTGCAATAGCTCAAGAGAATTGACATAGAAGCAGCGGTTAGAGAGCTTTTTGTTAGTGAAACGGCAGAGGCGCAAATCATCATCTGGTTCCTGTGGGTCAAAGGAGGAGAGGTCACCAGCGAGGACCTCCAGCTCTCGCGTTGCAGCGGAGGTGAGTCGCGGCACAAGCTGGGAGGAGATGCCGGATCGGAGGGTAGAGGAGACATCACAATTTGGGCGCGTGGAGTGAGAGAAAAGAGCAGGAAACGAGTCAGCAAGGGGTTCCGAGCCATGCCAACGATCAAACCAGAAGGAGGTGGTCTTTCCATTCTTAACAGAGACGATGGACACATCCCTAAAGGCAGGGAGAGTGGCAACAATGCCTTTCCAGATCGTGGTGTCAAGGCGGTGAGAGTCACCAAGGTCTCTAGTATCGGACCACCCATAAAAGCGGCGAAACCAGCACACCCAGGGGGCAGAGGAGGCGGAGTGGAGCTTAGTGAGGAACTTGGAAAGAAGGGCGGAGTTTTGGGAGGGGAGAGAGATTACACCAAGACCTCCATTGGCTTTAGGTTTACAGACTTCAGTCCAAGCCACCTTGCATTGGCCCCCGGAGCAGTGGTCATCACCAGTCCAGAGGAACGCACGACGACGTTTGTCGATGGCTTCAATGACACCTGGCGGGAGGATCCCGGCGCTCATGGCGTGGGCAAGGAGAGAAGAGAGCACAGAGTTGACAAGAATCAGACGCCCACCAATGGGGAGGGAGCGCCCTCTCCATCCTGAGAGGTGTTTGTCGCTTTTACAAATGACGGGGGCGAAATCAGAAGCTCGGGCCTTATGAGTGGAGAGCGGAAGTCCGAGGTAGGTCTGAGGGAAGGAGGCCACATCACACCCAAAAGTCAGGGCCATGGAGGAGGCATCATCGTCATCCACTTTAATAGGAACAAAGGTACTTTTGTGATAGTTGATGTCGAGGCCGGTGGCGAGGGAGAAAGAGTGAAGGAGATTTTTAAGGTTTGCGACATGCTCAGGAATGGCACGGATGATGATGAGCGTATCGTCCGCATACTGGAGAATGGGACAAGGGAGATCATCAACGAGGGGGTGCAGAAGAAGGCCATCACGGCAGGCTTGAAGGAGCAGCTGCTGAAGCACGTCAACAACTAGATTGAAGAGAAAGGGGGAGAGTGGATCACCCTGTCTCGGACCACGACGGCATTGGATCCAACGCCCGGGGACTCCGTTGAGGAGGACGGCAGTTTGGCTGGACAAATTGAGATTTTTGACCCATTCACGCCACAGAGGCGGGAATCCTTTTGCTTCCAAGATACGATCAAGCGCCTCCCAACTAATAGAGTCAAAAGCTTTGCGGAAGTCAAGTTTGAAGACTACCGCCGGAGCAGAGAGCTTGTGACAAGCTTGAACCACATCGGCAGCATAGACAAAGTTTTCCGCAATGGCGCGCCCGGAGATGAACCCAGTTTGGTCGGGGTGCACAAGGGAAGGCATGAGAGGCTTAAGGCGAGAAGTGAGACACTTCGTGATAATTTTGAGGCAGCTGTTCTGGAGCGATATAGGCCTAAAGTTGTCGGGCTAATTGGCGCCAGTCTTTTTTGGGAGAAGAACAATAAAGGACTTGTTGATGGGCCTAAGATCGGCAAGGGAGTGGAAGCTGTGAAGAACGTCCAGAAGGTCGTTTTTCATGAGGTCCCAATGCCTCTTGAACAGGGCCGGGCCGAAGCCGTCGGGGCCGGGGCTAGAAGCATCCTTCATAGACGTGAGAGCCGAACGCATTTCTTTCAAAGTGAACGGAAGGAGAAGGGCATCAGCTTGCGTGGAGGTGAGGGTGGTGGAAGAGACAAGGGGAGCGAGGTCAAAGGTAAAGGAGGATGTCCGAGGCGAGCCAAGGAGTTCCCGGAAGAAGGAGTGGAGGATTTGAGCCTTGGCTTGATGGGAAAAAACCGAATTGCCGTCAGCTTCATCAAGAACTTTGATCTGGTTTTTGCGGAGTCGGCCAGAGGCGCAAAGGTGGAAATAGTGAGTGTTCTCATTTCCCAGAACGCAATTTTTAATTTTGGCGCGCTGCCTCCAATAGACAGCCTTGGTAGCGTTTAGCCGACTGATGGAGGTTTTTGCAGACAAGCGAAGGGACGACTCGAGAGGGAAGAGGGGGCGCTGCTCCTCAAGATGATCAATGAGAGAGATGACGGCCCGACAGTTGATGAGATAGACTGAAGGGAGTCGACGGGAGCGGGCCCATTTTTTCGCCTCCGCGTGAATTTGCTTGAGCCGGGAGCAAAGAAGGCCGACCGGTTGGGAACGCCTTTGAGAGGAGCCAGCATTGGTCCAAGCAAAGGAGACAATAGAAGAAAACGTGCTGTTATCAAGCCAGGTATTCTCCAATCTGAAGATTGTGCTACGAGGAGCTTTGGAGGAGGCATCGAGGTTAAGAGGGACGTGGTCTGAGGTGGGGCGGGCAGAGGAGGTGAGAGTACTGTCAGGCAAGGCAACACTCCAGTCCGAATTGACCAAGAAGCGATCAAGTCTGGCAAGGATCGGAGGGTTTTGTTGATTAGACCACGTGAACTGTCGATCAAGGAGGGGAATATCAATGAGCCCGACGTTGTTGATAAAATCGTTAAACATCGTGGTCTCAGCCAAGTTGATGTTGCCATTGGATTTGTCTCTTGGAGAGCGCACAAGGTTGAAATCACCAACTACAGCAAAAGGGCCAGAGAGAGCAGCGGTGCAGAGCTCTAGGGATTCCAGGAAAAGGGGTTTAAGGTTCGAGGTACAAGGGCCGTAAACATTGACCAGGGAGAACTGAAGCTTTTCAATTTTAAAGGCAAAGGTGGTCGTGACCGCGAAGTCATCGATAGAGTAAGAAACAAGGTCAAGGATCCGCGAGTCCCAAGCAGTGAGGATGCCTCCCGAGGCCCCAATTGAAGGTTTGAAGACAAAGGAACGGAGGTGAGGTGGGAGGAAAGACGACGCCGTGAAGGGGGAGTTGTCAGACAGTTTTGTTTCTTGGATACAGAGGACAGAGGGGGAGATGGAGTCCAAGACGGCCCGAACATCATCCTTTTTTTCACGGCCGCCAAGCCCTCTGGTGTTCCAAGATGAGAACCGAAGCTTAATGATCATGGTGACCTAGAGGACACCGATGCGCTAGCCAAAGCAGCCTGCACTTCTTCAGCCTGAATGTCGCAAGCAGCAGCAAGGACAAAGATGTTGGCGTCAGGCAGAGGACCATCCATCTCGTCCGCCACAGCAATCAGATCGGCGACCACCAGCTCGCCCTTCTGGGCACTAACAGAGGCAGCCGAGCCCTCGAGACGGTGTTTCTGGCGTGCCACAACCTTGTCAAGGATGGAGACAAACTGCGGGTACTCCGATCCAGCTAGGCGTGGGCTGCGGCGAGGCCCACGGGGAGGCGGAGCAGCAACATCCTCCACCGCAGCCAGGGCCACCTCGACGTCGGGCGGGGGTGGCGCAGCGTCCGCCGCAGCAGGCTGGGCCACCATGGCATCGGGCTGGTCCTCCACGAAGCCAAAGTCAGGCAGAGCAGCCTCGACGTGCGCAGCAGGCGGAGCGGCAGCCACCGGAGCAAGGTGCACAGGTTCCACGTGTTCCTCCTCAAGCAGGACCAGGGGAGCCGGAGTAGAGCGGCAGACAGGGGTCGAGTGTGTGGCTCCGAGGCACAGTTCGTCTGAGTTCAAGGCAGCAGCGTCGGTAGCCATGTCGGCAGCCGCATTGAAATCCATGAGTAGGCTAGGAGAAAAGGAAGGAGATGAGAGGGGTTGCGAAGCAGAGGATCGAGATGGAGACCGAGGAGAAAAGGCGGACTTGCAGTGACGCTCACGGTGGCCTGAGGCACGGCAAAGGTGGCAGCGCAAGGGGTCACGGCAGGCGGCCACTAAATGGTCTGATGCAAGACACCGGAAACAGCGGGGAATGGAGAAATCGAAAGGTGGAGGGAGAGGAAAGAGGCGAATGGGTGGTGATTTTGGGGGGGGGAGCGGGCCACCTGAAGATAGGAGGGGGAGGAGGGGCCATCTGCGGGGACATGGTAATCAGAGAGCCCAGCAGAGAAAGGGGAGTGCGGGGTGGTCGGGGGCGGGGTGCGTGGGGCGGAGGAGGGCGGAAGAGGAAAGGTGGGGAGGGGCGAGGCGGCCATGGGGGAGGGGGGCCGAGCTAGAAGAGGAAAGGGGCTCACGTGGGTGGACTAGCCATGGCAACGGGCCGTCAGGCGTGGGCTGGATCCCTGGAGCAAGGAGAGAGAGGCAGAGAGGGCGGCGGGAGCGGCGAGGAGAAGTGGTCAGCGCAGCCCTCTGCCGCACAGGGCGGGTTGGGTCACGGGAAGGGTGAGGTAGGGAATAGGGAAAGAGACAAGGGACCCTGACGAAACATCGTCCACGGGCAAGGTGGAGTCCAGACGAAGCAGGGAGGCGACACGGTCAACAGGAACAGCGGGGTTGGGGAGGAAGAAGGAAGCGACCAGAGGTCCATGGCGGATTCCTCCAAGAGAGACGACGAAGTGGGCGAGTCAGGGGACGAAACCGAAAACTGAAAGACGCCAGAGCCGAGGAACGTAACAGACAAGCTCTCAACCTAAGAACTAAGCCAAAACTTAAGCAAATTGCAAATATCAGCACACGAGGGGAAGGGGGCGGTGTCCGCCGCGACCACGACCCAAACCGGCGACGGTTTGAACAGAGGGGACTGCGGAGCGACGGTAGGCATACCAGCGAGCCAAAGCTCTCGAGGACGAATTGGGCGACGAGGTCGCCGGGGCGGGACAGCGGCGGCTGCAGGGCGGCGACGTCGATCCGAAGCGCGCGAGGCACCCCGCGCGCAAGAAAACCTTGGCGGGAGGCGGCAGGCGTCGCCGCAGGCGGCCGGGGCGGAAGCACGTGGGGGGCGCCGGGGCGGGAGGCACGCCGGGCGCCGCGCCATCCTGCAGCACGGGAACGGGCTGCACGGGGGCCTCGGGCACCAGGGCGGAAGAGACGACGGGAGGGAAGGTGGCTAGTCCTATTGGAGGGAGGAGGCAGAGCGGAGGGGCTGGGGCGGGGAGTCCGCGGCCAGCAGAGGGGAGAGCGAGGCCGCAGCCCCCGGCGGTGATGAAGTGAAACACACGTTCGTTGGGAGACCCCAAGAGGAATGTATGATGTAGTCAGCAGCAAGTTTTCCCTCAGAAAGAAACCAAGGTTATCGAACCAGTAGGAGCAGCAACTCTTCAGAAGGTTGTCAACGGCGCCAAAAAAATAGCTGTTGCAGGGAGTCTGGACTGTTGACGTGGAATCTGCACACAACACAATCAAACTACTTTGCCCCAACGAAACAGTGAGGTTGTCAATCTCACTGGCTTGCTGAAAACAAGGATTAAACGTATGGTGTGGAAAATGACTATTAAATTACAGAGAATGAAAAAGGAACAGTTTGCAGTTTGTGGTTGTTTAATCAGTGTAAAAGAATGGACCGGGGTCCACAGTTCACTAGTGGTGTCTCTCCATAAAAGATAACTAACATGTTGGGTGAACAAATTACAGCTGGGCAATCGACGAATAGTGAGCGCATGACAATGCATATACATGACATGTTGACTACTATGATATTGAATTGGGCATTACGACATAATACATAGACCGTTATCCAACAGCATCTATGACTAATAATCCACCGCCGGGTTGTCATCCGAGTCCCCCGTTGGTATTAAGTTGCAAGCAACGGATAATTGCATTAAGTAAAGTGCGTAATGTAAACAAACACATATGCCCGTGGACATAGCATCGTTAGGTTATCCCTAGTGGCAACAGCACATCCACAACCTTAGAACTTTCTGTCACTGTCCCAGGTTAAACGGAGACATGAACCCACTATCTAGCATAAATACTCTCTCTTGGAGTTACAAACATCTACTTGGCCAAAGCATCTACGAGTAACGGAAAGCATGCAAGATCTTAAATAACATATAAGATAGATTGATAATCAACTTGACATAATATTCAATATTCATCGGATCCCAGCAAACACAACATGTAGCATTACAATAATATGATCTTGATCATGTAGGACAGCTCACAAGATCTAAACATGATGGCACAAAGTGGAGAGACAACCATCTAGCTACTGCTATGGACCCGTAGTCCAAGGATGAACTACTCACGCATCACTCCGGAGGCAGGCATGGCGATGTAGAAGCCTCCGGTGACGATTCCCCTCTCCGGCAGGGTGCCGGGAAGAGGTTCTGAACCCTCCCGAGCTAGGGTTGACGACGACGGCGTCTCTGGATCTTTTCGTGGATATTTGCTCAGGTACTTAGGGTTTTCGCGTCGGGGGGAATAAGTAGGCGAAAGGGCGGCGGCTGCGGACCCCCGAGGGGCCCACACCACCCTAGGGCGCGGCAGAAGGGGGGCCCGCGCCCTAGGTGCGTGTGGCCTCCTGGTGGCCCTCCTCTGCTGCTCCTTCGCTCCGTCAGGTGTGTTCTGGAAAAATAGGGACCCCCGTATAGTTTCGTCCAATTCCGAGAATATTTCCAGACTAGCTTTTCTGGAATACAAAAACAGCAGAAAACAGGAACTGGCACTTCGGCATCTTGTTAATAGGTTAGTCCCAAAAAATGTATAAAAGTGATATAAAGTAGATGCAAAACATGTAGCAATTGGTATAAAACAAGCATGGAACATCAAAAATTATAGATACGTTTGAGACGTATCAGGCGGCGAGGTCGCAGCGCCCAGCGGCGGGACGCCACTGGAGTCGCGAGAGCTCAGAGCATCACTAGTAGTGCCCTCAAACCCTCAAACCCTTATAGCAGTTTAAGGGTTGAGAATTGGCATTTTTTGGCACTTTTAAGGGTTGAAAAACAGGGGAAAGACTAGAACCCTCAAACCCAACCCTTATAACGGAGCCTCAACCCCAACCTTTAAAACTGTCATTTGACATATCACAATTTATCACTACAAAAACACAATCAACCTTCAAACAAACTAGGAAATGAAAATCATTGGTGCATGGTTTAATAGTTTACATCACATAATCATCATATTCCCCCTCTCATCGGCACCATCACCAAAAAGTTGCAACTCGGCGCCATCTCCTAGACCACTTCCACGTCCATCAAGCACCTCCATAGGCGCCGGTGGAGTCCTCCACACCGCCATCGCCACCACCACTCATCGGAGTGTCAGCTCGAAAAGTAGAGGACGCAGCACGGAACATCCTCTTCCTCTCCGCGATGTCGTCCTTGTAGTCCTTCCAGCACTGCAATTGTTCTTCATCCATGTCCTTCTTGGACATCATCATGTGCTCCTTCTCTTCCACCATGAGTTCTTTCCATACCTTTGCTTCTTTGACCTTGATCATCCTCTCCTCCAAGTCGGCCTTGCGCTTTGCTTTTTCACGCTTCGCTTCAACTTGTGCAAGCTTGACCTCTTTCTTCTTCTCGGTGATAAGAAGCTTTGTCTCCAATGTCTTCGTTGTCAATGCCTCTCTTGTCTTCGTCATTTGCTCCATCTTCTCCCTTAGGCTTGACGCCTCTCCTTCCATCTTCACCCTTAGCTTGGCCTTCTTGGTTCCCTCGGGCTTGCACAAGTTCCTCTCCTCCTCATCACTATCATCCATCTTAAGCATTGCTGACTTCTTGGGTGCGGTCTCTTGATCCCTCAACTTCCACTTGTCGAAAGTTTGAAGAATTGCCCAAGCATGCTTAAATGGGAATGGTTTGACCTTGGAAGCGGCCATCTCCTTGTACCTCAAGCCGGCAATGCCCTCCTATGAACCCAACAACAGCATAGTAAACACACATAAGAAACTCCACTAGCATAGAAAATTAAAATAGAAATTTAAACACACATAAATACTCACATAGTCACTCTCCACGGTTCCACTAGGTGGTGCATCCCTCACTTGGTCCATGGCCGCACTCCAACGAGCACATGCGGGCTTCATCAACTCCCACCGGCCTTGAAGCGACCGGTATGAGCGAGAGATGAGGCCACTATTCTTCGCCTTGATCTTGCAGTAGTTGTCCTCGATGCGCTGCCAATAGCGTTTACCGGTTTGATCGGTACCGGTGCCTGCATCCATCCCCACAGCTGCCCAAGCATGAACCAGAAGAATATCTTCCGCCTCGGTATAGTTGGTGGAGCGCACGCGGCCAGTGGCGGCGAACGCCTCCTCGCTATCTCGGTCACCTCCTCATCCTAATCGTCCTCCTCCTCATCCTCCTCCAAGTCGTCACCAACCCTAAAGGGTTCTAGAGGAGGAGCCCCGAGGTCCACCTCCGCGTCTTGAAGAAGGTCCATGAACAACGTTGACGGTGCGGGCATACCGTCGAGCACCTCGTGTGCGACGGGCGGAGGGTCGGGGATGGCGGCCGCGGGCTTCTTCCTCGCCTTGGGAGCGGCCTTCCTCGCGGCGGCGGCGACCTTGGCAGCCGCCGGCCCCTGCCCAGGCACCTTCCGCCGGCTCTTGGCCGGGGCCAGGGCGGTCGAGGCGGACGGGGCGAGGGCGGGCGGGGCGAGGGCCGGGGCGGCCTGCGGCTGGACGACGTGCTGCCCAGCACGCCGCCGCTTGGCGCCGACGTGGGTCGCCATGACCACGGAGTCGACCTGCGCCTTGGTCGCCGCGGTCGAGGCGGGCGGGGCGAGGGCCGGGGCGGCCGCGGTCGAGGCGGGCGGGGCGGCGGGGGAGGCGGGCGGGGCGGCGGGCGCCTCCATGGCGGCGGCGGCCGGCGAGGAAGGAGGAGGCGGCGGCGGGCGGGTTGGGAAAATTCCTTCCCGCGCGTGGAGAGAAGAGGATAGGGGTTGGGCCTGTCCAACCCTCTCCAACCCTCACTTTTAGAGGTTGGGAGGGCGACCCGGGGTTCAACCTCTAAATTTTTTTAGGGGTTTACGGGTTCTAGTCTACGCGTTTTTTTCGGTCGAACCCGTAAAAAAAGCAGTTATTTTTACAGGTTTGGCGATTTAGGGGTACTACTAGACATGCTCTCATCCCAGCTCCACCACCGTTTCGCTATCTAGTACCTCTTCCCATGGAACAATCAGAGTTTCAATGTGAAATAATCTATCATATTCAAGTAGGCTCCCAATTGGTCATCCCTATTTCTAATCACGTGTCTGTACGAATTATTTGCAGTAGCACAAGAAGTACATATTTCTCATGTTCAGTTAGATCATAGTCCCTAGATCACATGGAACAGACAAAGTTCCACGTCCTTGATCCCTCAAGCAAGCAGAAAAGACATAAGCTATGCAGTAGGGGAAAAAAGTGAACTACAGACAATTAAGCTATAGCCCATAATCTAATTAGTTCAAGAGTCAATTAGGCATTTTTATACATAGTGTAACTTCTGGTATGTACAGCCGTACATGATCTGGCAAAGAAGACTGGAGATGCAGTGATTCACCCACGTCGATGTGAATCGAGACTGCGCTCCACACAAACCGACGCCGTGGAGCGGACGCGCCGGCATATGCACAGATTAATATTGCCTCAGCATATGCAC
The DNA here is from genome assembly GCA_947311845.1 of Poa pratensis. Lineage (NCBI taxonomy): Eukaryota > Viridiplantae > Streptophyta > Magnoliopsida > Poales > Poaceae > Poa > Poa pratensis. The sequence goes on along the minus strand of CAMZMU010000047.1, from coordinate 6,476,716 downwards.
TGAGATATAAATTGCAAACTGCTGGTATAGTTTAAGCTCGATCGTGGCTTCTGCTGGTTGATCACACGGGAGGACAACCTTGTACGGCATCCTGCTAGTGGATCTCGCAGAGTACAGATCGAGGGGCAGAGCCGGCGTCGAGAAGGAACGGCATGTCTCCCGCGGCGGCGTGACTCCAACCTCAGGGCGAAGCCATGAACCGCCTCCAGCACCTGCGCAAGCCATGAACGGCTGAGGAGGTGCATCACATGTGGATTGACGTACTACTCATTTACTGGATTAATTTTATGTGAAAAGAAAAGGGATAGGATGTCTCGCTCTCGCTCCTGTCGCGAGCGACCCCCGCGGCCATCCCCCGGCGCGACGCCGCTAGCTGCCCACCGCCCGTTCCCGTCGGCTTCCCCGGCGAGGGCACCTCGTTCCACTCCGCGTCGGCTGCCGGCACGCCCCTGCGCAATGCGCCACTGTCCCGCGTCGAGCCTGTAAGTCACGCATCCACCCCGCTCCCGTTCCCTGCATCTGGATCTCTCGTTGCTGCATCCTCGCCGGGCGGGCCTCGCGTTCTTACCCCGCATGGCTGGCTTCTCCCCGTGCGATGACCGCCTCTGCTTCCCGCAGCTCGTCGGCCTGTTCCTAGGCGCCGAAGCGGTCCAGGGCGGAGAGGACACGTGGCGACGTCGCCATGGTGCTGAACCGTGGAATCGGGAGTTTCTGCCTGCATCGAGCCCGTCGGCAAAATTAAATCAGGACAAAAACAAAGATAACGGGTTTCGGGTTAGATTGTGTTGAGGTGCTCAACACCGAATGTGCAATCTCAACCTTTGATCAAATATTGGACGCATACGATTTAATGTATCCGGCATATGTTTGCTCTTTTAATAATAGTATAGATAAAACGTGTAAGTAAGCTCAACTGTACTTGATTAAAAGACCATGATGTTGCTCTAAATAAATTTATTTATCCTATCTGTGCTTATGGAAAATACTTAACCCTTGGACCTAATGGATTTCCTACCGTGTCGTGGGGGGCGGGAGTCCCAGCGTTAAATCAATAACGCCCCGAACAGCGAAATGGATACATAGAGCTGAAACCCGGCTTGTAAGTTGTAAGGTACTAGTGTATTATAACTACAAGTATAAATGTCTAGTAGTTAAATCAACAACACCACAGCGAAATGGATACATAGAGCTGAAACCCGGCTTGTAAGTTGTAAGGTACTAGTGTATTATAACTACAAGGATAAATGTCTAGTAGTTTGGGAACAAAGTCTTTGTAACCTTGGAATATCAACAACCGAAGGAGATACACCATGGATTTTTCTATTAAAAACATCTAAATAATATCCACATATAGCGCTAAATCATTTAAATTATCATTATTGCATTTTAGAGGTAAGAATTGGTTACCCGAGCAATAGAGATACGACAAATGTGAAGAGTGGTGTCAAACATGAGAAGATCACTGCATAGGAGGCAGGTGTGTCCCGTAGGCCATAGCAGTACAAAGTCATAGGCAATGTATATCTGTAGAAATTAGAGATTAGTACCAAAGAACCTTCTACCTTGATTGGGTAAAAAAGAGAAAGCAACTATACTGCATTACAAACGATCTATTGAAAAATTCATGACATTTACTAAACGACAATATTTCATCGTGTGAACCTTTTTATTAAAATTGATATATCAATAAAATGCAATTGGTGGGTGGGTGGGTGATAATTTGAGATAAAAACGTTTTATATAGAAGGGAGTTGACTGAACTAATTATCTAGTTCTCGTTTCATCATCAAAAACAACATACTGAATACTAGTTTGAACACTATCACTAGATAGTTTAGCGACACGTGCCCAGCAAAGGCATTGGCGAAGAGCCACCCAAGAGCTTTCTTATCCAATTCCTTCCACTTGCCACGGTAGATATTTTTATTTGCTTGAATCGTGGTAGAAGATATGGTAGTTTGTTTCCACAAAAATAATAGGTTTGTGTCCTGACCTTTCGAGGAGTAGAGCAAACGGTAACAGGAAAACGGCACCAAGAATGGTTCGATAACATAGCCACGAGAATACAAACATGCCGCTATTCAGTGCTACCTTGCCTATAAGTATAGTCCCTATGTTGAAGAGCTCCGCAAGGATCACACAGAGAGTTGGTTTCCATTTGCCTCCTGTGTGACAGTTTCAATCACAATATTAGAAGTATGAAATATTTCCTATATACAAATAAACACATCTAATCCTGGTTTAAATATGAAAACTGTGTTTGTGTTTCTACCATAATTTTTTATGAGATCTATAAGATCCATCTACTCTGTCAATTGTTTGTAATGGAGAACAAATACACCCGAAGTTTTCATCCCATGAAGCATGTGCGCAATACGGTAGGTGTATCACAAGTATCCAACTTTCCGTTTGGAAGTGAACAAACAATACGTTGAGAGTGGTGTTTTGCCTCCCGAGGTCACATGCTCTGCATAAATACAAAAAATCCAAAAAAAAAAGTAAAATATTTAAAAAAATTGAACATTTTTGGTGTTGAACATATATCAAAGTTCTACTAAGTGCCAATTTTCGTGATGAAATCACATTTTGGTGCTCTGTGCAAAAAAATAGAACTAGTGCTCCAAATAAGATATATTTTTCAATCTCATTTTGACCAATGATTTTTTCACAGAGCACCACAAATATTATTTCACAACGAAACTTGGCACGTATGTAATACTTTTGTATATGTTCGTCTCCATTTTTTCATATTTAAATGTTTACTATTTTTTTATTAAAAAGGGGGCATGAGCATATGAGCTTGGGAGCCAACGTGAATTTCCGCAATACATTTGCCTACAGTCTATCTCCACCTGCCTGTAGTCTCCATTCCTTTGATGTCTTGGACTTGACAAACTAGAATAATCGGTTGGCATACATCCGCAATTGAATGATCACCATCATGCTTCATGTGATACTCTTCCCTAGCCGAATGATCAAAGTACCATCGGACCTATCTTCCTTTACATCACCGAGCGCCACTCTTCCCCTATATATTTTTTAGATAAAGGGATTTTATTACTTAAAAGGTTTAAGCATTACACCAGGCCTCTGCATAACTAGGCTGCACACAGCCACAAGTTCACCAGTACCCCAAGTCGGAAATAAAAAAGGTGAATTACATATCATAATGAGAAATTGAAACCGCCTAGAAATTGTATTCCCCTATATATTTACGATCATTGGTCCATCCACTTCATTTTTGGGCCTCTTTGTTTACATGATTAAAAATGTATGGCATGACATGTTGTTGAATCTTATTGGAATTGAAAATATAGGAATTTACAATATATGTTGTTTAATTAGTTTTTGTGTTGTTTAATTAGTTGCATCACCAGAATTTCTTTAAAAAAATCCTAAAGCCTAAAGGGTTAGGTCATCAATAAAACAGAGGAATTTTTCCTTTATGATTGTACATGCAGAGAGTAAGTTTAGAAAATATCTATACTATTTTATCCTACCAAACCTAACAAACATATAAGAAAATGTCCCAAGCAATAAAATTGTCTTAAATTCGTGTGGAGTTTCATTGAACCAAAGATACCCTTATATTTAGCCGCATGTCTCATTAACTTTGGATAAGTTGAGCTTCCACACGGAATCGTCGATGAGATTTCGAAATATGAGTTAATGAACTTGTGAACATTAGCAACCGAATTGCCTTGAATCAGATCCGGCAAAAACTGATTTGAAGCAACACAATCATACTCTATACCTTGGACTTGGGCGGTGGTGCCCTGGCCGTGATCAGGACGCACTACGGCCGTGCTGCCACGGCCAATGTCCTTCGAACTAGTCCAGCTGAAGCCCGTATCAGCCCCGGTCGAGCGCAGGCCGTGGGTGGCGGTGGAGGGGAGCTCGCGTGAGAGGTGGAAGAAGAGATGGGCAAGGTGGCCGTAAGCGTGGACGCTGCCATGGCAGCGGTGCGAGGGAAAGAGGCAAAGAGCTGCGCTCGACAGAGTGGGAGGAGTTAATAGCATAAAACCACCACATTTCAAGTCGTCGTCCTAGGGTGGCCGTCAGCGCCTGCGGTTGCTTAGCTAGAGTGCGGTTGTCGTTTCGGTAGTTGCTGGTTTTAGGTGTTGCCTTTTGTGGTTGTGTTGGCCCCCTCATGTTGTTGTTGTTTGTTGTTTGGTTTTCGCCCGATTTCTTCCACTAATAAACCGGGCACCTTCTTCTTAATAAATGGTTGGGGCAAAGCTTTTGCCCCACAATTCGAAAAAGTCAAATTTCGAAAAAACCACCACTTTGTGTTTTGATCACAAAAAACCACCAATATTCACGACATTTGTTGCAATTCGCGCTAAAAACAAATTGAACACAAATTGACAGCGATTCTGACAGGTGGGACCCACCGGTCAGAGTCTACGTGGCAGCACATGTTAACTTTTGCTGAGGTGGCACCATGGGCCCACATGTCAGACAATAAAAAATTAAAAAATATCTACAAAAAATTTAAAAATTCAATATTTTATCTAAAAAAATAAAAAATATCCCCTCCATTTTCGTGCGGCCATTGGATTTCTACAAAAAATTAAAAAAAATAAAAAGTAGCAACCATGGGCTCACAGTCACTAGGAGCAAGCAGATTGATCCGTGCGGCCAGTCCAGATCGGCGTTCTCAATCTTGGCCGCCTGCGCCATTGGATTTCTTTGTTGCCGTGAGGCTGCTTGGTGGGGAGGGAGGAGGCAGGGAGGCGGGTATGAAGGGGCTGGACGCGGCGCAGGGTCGCCGGGATGGGGTAGCCCGGCGGCGGCGAGCTGCGGAGGCCAAGAACGGAGGACGTCACCTCCGCAAGCTTGCCCTCGCCGTCCTCGAAGTTGAGCAGCACGCCCTTGCCGGCGTCAGCTGCGCGCGCGCACCCATGCCGCGGCCGCGGCGCAGGCCCTGCCACAGCTGGTCGGTGTAGGTGTGCTTCCGGAGTTGGGCTGCGGCACCACTCCCTTGAACCGCGACGACGACGAAGACGACTACGCCGACACCGGCCGCGAGGTCACGGCCTCGTCGGTGACAGCGATGGGCAGGCTCGGCGCCGTCGGCCTCGACGGGCGTGGCAAAATCCGGCGTGGGCGCGGCGAAATCCGGCTTCAGCCTCCTCATGGCCGGCGCGGGCGCGGCGAAATCCGGCGCGGGCAGTGTCGCCGGAGGGCTTGGACGGCATGAGGCAGCACGGCGCTCGCGTTCTCGCCATGGCAGAACAGCGCTCGCTTTCTCGATTTTTTTTATTTTCTGGAGATATTTTTTATTTTTTGAGATATTTATTATTTTTTTAGATTTTTTGAGATATTTTTTATTTTTTATTGTCTGACATGTGGGCCCACGGTACCACCTCAGCAAAAAAGTCAACACCTTCTGCCACGTAAGCCCTGACTGGTGGGTCCCACCTGTCAGAAATCGTGTCAATTCGCGTTTAATTTGTGATCAGTGCACATTGCAACAAATGTCGCGAATACTGGTGGTTTTTTGTGATCAAAACACAAAGTGGTGGTTTTTCGAAATTTGGCGACAAATGTGGTGGTTTTATGCTATTAACTCGAGTGGGAGCGATGGAGCGGGTATCAAGCGACACTGATATATGGGTCGAGCATGGATGAGCATGCAACATGCTTACATGCATGTGGGAGCCACGTACCATTTGTAAACTAAACTAAACTAAACTGCATGCTTGGCGATGGGATGGGCCGCGTACGTACATGCACGTTTTTCATCAGCAAAATAAACCGAACACGGATGCATATATAGACAAGAGCTTGGTACTTGCAATTGGCTCCTTGATCGTCGTATCGATGGCGCCAGTCTCAGTACCCACACTCGGTCCACGAACGCGCCTCGCCATACCCTGCTGCACGAGTCCTGGTTGATTGTAACGGCCGGACAGTGCTGGCTAATTGGTGGTTTGTTTTGGCACGAGACCCGTTTGGTTTAGTATCCTCCAACGCTGGCACACGTGGGTTTATGTTTATCCAACATTAATTTAAGCTACGGAAGCTAGCTCTGAGCTCACTACCGATTCAGCCAAGGTCCTAAAAGCACTCGGCATATGCATGGCACACGAGGTCCGTTTTTGGTTTGGTATGCTCAAAAGATTGTGCATGCGATTTCTCCAAACTAATTTCACGGTCCAATTCTTGTAAGAAAACCAAATGTTGTGAGCGGTGTGGCGACGGAGATTCATCTCGAGATTGGAGATTTGAATGAGTGAGCCATCGAGGCCATTGCTCCTCGCCTACAATGCATTTTTTCTAAAACGGGGTTAAATGTTTGCCCCAACTATTAATTAAGAACAGGAGAATTGGGTAGTTAATTAATGAAAACTGAGGCGAAAATCGTTACATTACCACATGTGTAAAGTATTGCCAAGACACGCAATTCTCCTATCACCTAGGCAGGTCAACCAGCTCTCTCAACATGTTACAACCGCAAACTCTCGCCACATTGGTCACCACATAACAAACAAAATCACACTAAAAACATAACAACAAAGATGACTGAGACAAAAACCTAGGCCTCCTTGTCAATCATGTGGTGAAGGCAATTCATGACTGAGACAAAAGCTGCGGGGAGAAGGGGTACCCCTGCCGCACTCCACGCTTGTTGACAATACACCTCCCGACGATGCCATTGACAAGCACTCTTGTGTGTGTGTGTTAAACGAGTCGGTTGACACGTAGGAGCAGTGTACGATCAAGTACGTTGAACTAGCCAAGCATGTTGAGATAGCTCTTGGTAGTTATGATGTTGTGATCCTAACGGGAAACTGTCTTTTGCTCCCGGGCATCAGTGCTCCTGCCCCTTAAAAAAATCAGAAAATCATATTTATGAGTTTCAAAAAATTCTGAAAACAAATACAGATGTAGCCATTGATATATCCCACCAACTTGTAAATTTTCAATTTGATATACCTTATAATTTGGGCTACACAAAAATAACAAATCTGATAGAATTTAGAGATTTCAAAATATGCATACTTAGATCCACACTTTTGTGATTTTTGTGTAGCTCAAATACAAGGTATTTGAAGTTGATATCTTGTATTTTTGTGTAGCTCAAAATACAAGGATATATCATTAACTCTCTCCACATTTATTTTCAGATTTTTTTGAAACTTATAAATATGATTTTTTAAATTTTTTACATAGGAGGGAGCACTGGAGCCCGGGAGCACAAAATCTTCACTCCTAACCTAACAAGCTTTTAAATCTAATTATATGTGATATATAAGGGCTACAGCCGACCCTTGAGGTGCACGGCCCAATCCAATTTAGTCTACTTTTGTTTATATGGTATTACAACTCCGGAAAGTGGGTTTTGATCTCAGGCACCAGTGCACGCTCCAGTTTAAAAAATTCGAAAACCATATTTATAAACTTCAAAAAAATCTGAAAAACATTCCACGTGTAGGCAATGATATATCTCACTTACTGCAAAATTTCAACTCCAAAAACTTTGTATTCTGAGCTACACAAAAATGACAAATGTGTAGATCTGAGAATGTATATTTTGAAATCTCTAAGTTTTATCAGATTTGTTATTTTTCTGTAGCCCACAATACAAAGTATTTCAATCTAAAAAATTCACGGTTATGGGATACACCATTGGCTACACGTGGAATTTCTTTCAAAATTTTGTGAAGCTTATAAATATGGTTTTCAAATTTTTTAAACTGGAGGGTGCACTGGTGCCCGGGATCAAAAAGTCTCCACCGATCACAGCAACTCGCTCCTTGATCAACCATGGCTCCAAGCACTCCATCGTCCTCAGCCCGACCCAACAACATCATGCAAGCCCTCCGTGCCGCGATAACGACCAAGCTTTGACAAGCACAATTATCTCCCATGAAAGGCTCGGGACAGGGTGTGTTGGAGGTGGGTTACGACACTCCTTTTGGATTTTCATGTAACTTCATCAACAAATATCACCTACATTCATATTTCATAGTAGAATGAAGAAAAATTGGAACAAAGAACATCGGGGGCATTGGCCCCCTCCCCACGTACTCCAGGATAACACACTATTTCAGTTGTATGGATGACCTTAATTTAGGGTCAGATTTAGGTTTAGTTTCAATTTTGTGATATTTTTTAGCCAAGTCTCTATAATTTGTCGCTTTGTTTAAATTGAAGTTACGAGGCCAGACAAGGTTTTCTATAGGCATTTTTTGGCAACACAGTCAATGGCGTGGGGTACGTGATTTTTTGGGGTTATGCATTATAGGGGATGAAAAACTAGTTCACGTAACTTCACTACAAAATTTTAGAAATATTTAGGGCAGAACCAACGAAATGGTAGACGAGAATAAAAGGTGAGGGTGCGGGGGAGGGAGGGGGGGGGGGGGGGGGAGGGGCATTGCACCCCTAGTATAGCATACTAGTTCAGTTGTAGGACAGTTCATATATGTATATACATCAAAATTATGTATGATGAGAGACCCAAGAGTCTTCTTATCCAATTCAGGGCACGCCCAGCAAGCTGCCACTAGAGTCAGCTCGCTGCCCTGGCGCCGTGGAACGAAATCGACGACTGAGGTTCGCTCAGACTTCTCCATCCAACGGCCCGGAAGGAAACTGACACATGGCGACACGAAAAATAGGGACGTGACCATAAAAAATCGGAGAAAAGGTGAAAGAGTCGAGGTTTCAGATATAACATATATGAGGTAGGCTTTACCGATCCGCAAAGGTCAAGTTTTTACAAGCCGATACTGTCCATCAGCCGTTGCGACACGGCGTGCTGGAGATGGGATGTGGCACGGCGACATATTAGATAACTGAATCATCAAACATAAATCACAGTCGCTGCATATGACGACGGAGGCCACGGGATGGTGCAAGCAAACCAAACGCTCCACTGTGTGGCTATGTACGTATGGGAGAGGTACCTCGTTGTGTAAAGCACACAATTGCGCATTCTGTGAATTTATTCCATAGCAAACAATATCACGTGCCTAAACTTGTACATGATATTAGAATAGTCGATTCATAAAGGTTGCTATCACAGTACAAAAATGTCACGTCGTAGGTGTCATTAACACGAATGATACTTATATTGCTTAATTGGTCTTCTTTCACCAAGCTGGAATAGCTCAGTTGGCCAGAGCGTGTGGCTGTTAACCACAAGGTCGGAGGTTCAAGCCCTCCTTCTAGCGTATTTATTAGTATTTCCTTTTGCATTTCTATCCTTCTAGCGATTTTGATTTTGAATTTTCTTTTGCATCTCTATTTAGTCTTTGTTAGTTCTCATCAGACTAACTTGTAGCTGCAAGTCAGCTAGCTGGCGTAGTTTTCCAAAATTGGAGGGATCATATCTCTCTCAGGAATCTATAAGCAATCTCGACATATAGCTCAAAAGATATCCTTCTTCGCTGATTATTCTGTTTCGAATCATGAAGGAACGAATTGTACAGATAAATAATTAAGCACAAAAAGATGTTCTCTAGGACCTCAAAATAGGATTTTTATTTTTGAAAAACTAGTGCAAAGAAGAAAAAAAACATCTTTTAGGCATACTCGCATCGCAGGAGCAAAAAAAAAAAAAAACTGAAAGAAAAGAAACTCGCAGGAGCAGCGCAACCGCTCAGGCGACGCGACGGCGCTGGGAGGCGGCGGCGGCTCCACGCTCCACAGACCACAGCTCGCCGAGGCGAACGAGCGGCTTCCATCGGCAGCGTCCCTCTCGCGCCGCCCGCCGCCACGGTCTTCACGCTTCGGCTCAGGGCCGAAGATAAATAATTAAGCACAAAAAGATGTTCTCTAGGACCTCAAAATAGGATTTTTATTTTTGAAAAACTAGTGCAAAGAAGAAAAAAAACATCTTTTAGGCATACTCGCATCGCAGGAGCAAAAAAAAAAAAACTGAAAGAAAAGAAACTCGCAGGAGCAGCGCAACCGCTCAGGCGACGCGACGGCGCTGGGAGGCGGCGGCGGCTCCACGCTCCACAGACCACAGCTCGCCGAGGCGAACGAGCGGCTTCCATCGGCAGCGTCCCTCTCGCGCCGCCCGCCGCCACGGTCTTCACGCTTCGGCTCAGGGCTTGTCGGCGTTGTTGCCATCCTCACCGGGCAGCACCTGGTCCAAACCACGCGCCAGCCGCCGCTGGGCATTGCTGCGCCGTGAACGATAACTTCGCTGCTTGGTCGTTCCCACCACCGCTCCAGCCGCAGGGATTAGCGCCCTCGGTTGCTCACTTGTAAGCATTCTGTGCTCTCTTCTCATAGCTTGCGCTGCCGCTGAATCTTCAAATGTAACGGGGAGTTGGCATTTGGGAGATTACTATTTCTTACTGGGAGACTAGCCGACGACATGAAAGAATCCTGTAGCTAGTTCAGCATAGTTTTGGATTGCAGGCAGGCATTAGGATGAGGGCAGTACATGTTACTGCATCGTGTGCCTTACAGCTGTTTGATGAAATGCTTAGGCTAGACAAAGTGACAAACTGTGCTTTCTTCCACGATTGTTCTAACGGTTCTACTTCGATTACTTGCATTTACCCGATCAGTGGAACACATGGTTATGTTGTGGCCAGTGTACATCATTGGGCGCCAAATAATGTGTCGTATCCTGTTTTATTTACTGCGTATTGTCAAATGCTTGTACAGCTGTAGCGCAAGTCATTTTATGCTACAGTATATAAGACATTGTGTATGACATCGTCATGTTTGGCCACTTGTTTGTTGCAGCGTTACCAGTGGACATTCAGAGAGCAATTTGTTTGTCATCCGATTTTGCACTTGTCGAAGTTTGCGTGCCTATGATTGAGTAAACCATGCGGGGAAAACTTTGGATAAGGTTTTCTCCCTTCCTTTCTGAGCGTTATTTCTCTACCTGTCGGAATTCTTCATTGAATCCATCTTCGTCGAGCTCTGTGATACAACCATGGCTCTTTGTTGGTCTGGGTAACCCTGGTGAGAAGTACCAATCCACCAGACACAATGTAATTTCTACTTCTCATCTTCTGTTTGAAATTCCAGGGCTCAGCTTTATTCTTAGATTCTCTTGCATTGTTTTGCCTTGCAGGTTGGGTTTGATATGATAGATGCATTTGCAGAGTCTCAGGGCATATCCATGACCACACTTCACTTCAAAGCACTATTTGGTGAAGGTTTGGCTCCATCCATATGCCCCCAGGAAGGATGTTTCTTTTTACTTTTTGAGTAACGGATACTCTGTCTTCAGACTGCAAGGGGTTGAATTGAATTGAAGGTTCTGCCCTTTCCATTGATGCAGGGATGATTGATGGTGTCCCCGTTTTGCTTGCCAAGCCTCAAACATATATAAATCTCAGCGGTGAATCTGTATGTAACACTTTCAGAAGACTTTTCAACTTTAATATCTGATCTGTACCTTGCTATACATTGTCCTTGTCGTGCAATTCACTTCAACTGGCTTTACAGTGAATTGCAACAGCTTGTTAAATGCTTGTGGTGCTGACAGCCTTCTCCTTTTCCCCCCTTATTACAGGCTGGTCCCCTTGCTGCCTATTATAAACTTCCACTTCACCGTGTCCTAGTGGTAAGTGTTTATGTTCTAATCTTCCTTGGTGCTACCTTATATGGCGATCTGACTTGTCTGTTGTATGAGTTTCAGGCATACGATGACACAGACCTGCCATGCGGAGTTCTCCGTTTACAACCAAAAGGGGGATATGGGCGTCACAATGGGTTAGTGAACCTTACTGTATTGTGCCTTGTGAATTTTTTGTTTGTGTGTAGTTTACAAAGAGAAAACCTATACCTGTGTTTTGTTTAAATACATAAACAGAAAGGCGGCGTTTCTTTTTGACAAAAATCAGCAGCGCTGATTTTATTAATTAAGATGAGTAAAAATACAAGGTCTAAAAAACAACGAAGAGAAGAAAAAAAGCTTAGAGTAACAATTATATAGAGGTTGGTGGTGCAACTAGTTTCTGCCACCACCAAAGCTAAGAACAGGGTCGAACTATCTTGTCACCTTAAGCCAGCTATCCTCCTGTTTGTGAGATCATCGATGATAAGTTGGAGAAGACTGGCTTCAGACCTGGCTACCGTGTTAAAATTTCTGTTATTGGGCTCTTTCCACACTGTCCAGGAGAAGAGCATGAGAAGAACAGATCATTTTTCTTGGGTATTGGGTTGGATGGAGTCCAGGCATTGAAGCCACAATTGAGAGAAGGAGCAGTGAGCCGAAGCCGCTTGAGTAGCAGGAAGGCTGAAACGAAACTGCACACGCTGCCATAGCTGGGAGCTGAAGGAACAATTCATCAGAAGGTGGGGCACGGTTTCAGTGTGAATTCTGCAGAGGGGGCAAACTTGGTTATGTGGCGTCTTCTTTGCGAAGTTGTCTGCCGTGAGGCATTTTCCATGAACCGTCAACCACGAGAAGAATTTGCAACTGAGGGTTATCTGATGCTTCCATATCAGCTCACTCATCGGGGATTGTATGATTCCTTCAAGCAGAAAATTGTAGGCAGATTTGTCATCATAGAGACCTGAAGCAGTCCATTTCCAGCTGATAGTGTCCTCGGTTGCAGGGTTTAGTGAGACATGCTGAAGCTTGTTGAAGAGCCAGATAAAACTGTTAAAGGGTTTCCATCGAGGGGTTGGGTTTAAGTTTATCAATCCAACCATTTCCAAGGATTGCGTCATGGACCGAGCAACTGTGACGCCGGCTATGCTGAAACAGAGCTTGGAGCTTGGATTTGAGGATAAGACCCTCGAATCAGTGGTCGTGCCAGAAATTTAAGTTTTCACCGTTGCCCAGAAGGAAGTTAGTGGATGCGATGAACAAGCTCTTAATGTGTGTGATCAACTGGCAGTTGCAAATTGTGCTAGACCTTTCCATTATCTGTATGAATAAACCAGAGCCAACGGAGCTTGAGGTCGTTACTTTGCAGGTGTAGGTTGGGAATTCCCAGGCCACCGAGAGCTTTAGGTCGCCAGACTGTAGTCCATATGACGAGGCACGTCCCCTAGAGCAATCTTCAAGACCAGTCCAAAGGAATGAACGGCGAAGATTGTCGATCAGCTTAAGCAGCTATTTAGGATAATTTAGAACCATTAGCTGGAAAATGGACATCACCGAAAGAACAACCGTGACAAGAATCAATCGACCAGAGATGGTCAGTAATTTGCACTTCCATCCAGCTAAGATTTTCAGGATTTTGTCAATGAGACCTTGATATTCCAAGCGATGCAACTTTCTGTCATAAAGAGGCATGTCAAGGTATGTGCATGCAAAATTCTTAGTTTGACATCCCGTGGTCAACTGGATATGGGAAGATCAATGCCTTCACATCTGATGGGCGTGATGCTGCTCTTGCTGAAGTTCGTGTGTAGTTCAGAGGCTTGTCCAAATAAACTTAGCTTGTCAGAAAGAAGCTGGAGCTCTTCATGAATGGGCTTGAGGAAGATGATAACATCATCGGCGTATATCACGGAAAGGCGTGTGCAGGCAACCCAGAGGAGCAGACCATGATTCTTTTTTGAACCTTCAGCAGACCATGATTCTGAGCTTGGAGAAGGAGTTGACTTAGGCATTCCATTACAACCACAAAATGCAGAGGAGAAAGGGGATGGCCTTGTAGCAAGCCTCGTCTGTGCATGATAATGTAACTTACCAATTCAAAATGGAAGACCGTTGTCTTGGTCCTCTGATCTAGATGGCAGAACTTCTCTTCTGTAGATAATTAGTACTTGCATTTCCTGTTTGTTGTTGTATTTCTGCATACACCTTTTGCTCGTTTAATCACGTCGTCATGATCATTATAGTGTCTTTTACTTGTTTCGACTTGTCGTCAGCCCATCAGTTATTGAAAATAATCTTCCAAATATTACACTATTTAATCAGTGCGATAGTGTTATGTGGCGTAAAGGCAGCCACACCAGGGAAGGGCCACGGCAGGGAAAGTATTCCGTAATTATTGTTAGTTAGTTTTGGCAGTTAGATCTCTTAGAGATATTTCTTGATTCACAAGTTAGTTATTTCCTAAAGTTTGTTAGTTCGGCTTAGCCTCCAAGTTTGTAAGCTGGCTATATAATGCCTGGCCATATCAATCAATAGACAAGCAAGAAAATAGTCTCAATTATCCCTCCCAAAGATTCTCCCTGCTCTTGTTGTGCGGCAGCCCCCTTTTGGCTGGGCGTCGCACCTCATCTGTCCAGGGCCATCTCGTACCAGCCTTAGGGCTATTATCCTCCCTACCACGTTCATAACATCTTGGTATCAGATTCAGATCGGTCATGGCCGCTACCGCTGCAGATCTGGAGAAGATAAACACCACCCTCATCTCCCTCATGAAGCGCCTGGACGGCATCGACCAGCATATGGTGGACCAGGGCAAGAGGATCGACTCCCTCCCTGAGGAAGATGTACAGCCAACAAAGAGAAGAAAAAAAAGAAAGAGCTAGCTGAAGAAAAAGAGGCTCGCAAGAAAGAAGTCAAGATCGAAATCGAAGCATTGTCATTGGGTTGAAGAATATCGACAAGACTTTCCATTCATCTTTTTGTTGCTATTTGGATTCCGTTTTCAAATAAAGTCATCTTGTAGTTAGGTGATCTGCAGGACACCATGCAGCAGGTCCGTGCCCATAATCTGGCTATCCTCAAGTTAGAGAAGGGCACAGGTCAGAGTTCTGGCACCATAGACGACAAGGAAAAGAGATCCGAGGCAGTTATGCCACGGCCTGAAACTGATCTGAAGGCTGCAAACAACAATCCCCACACGCTTCTTCAAGATGGACTTTCCTACCTATGACGGGGAAGTTGATCCGCTTGTATGGCTGAACCGATGTGATCAATTTTTTGACACGCAACGGACGCCCTCCACCGAGAAGGTGGGCCTTGCATCCTTCCACTTGACGGGTGATGCACAATTGTGGTACCAACAGTACAAGGGTGCCCATGGACCTCCAACCTGGCTCCGCCTTACTGAATTAATAAATATTCAGTTTGGGCCACCATCCCATAGCAATGCTCTAGGAGAACTCATCTCTTTCAAGCGCACAGGAACTGTGGCAGATTTCAACAAGAAGTTCAATGCACTCTTGTGCTGAGCGCCGCAACTTCCGGAGGATCAAGTGGTTTCCATCTACACCACTAACCTGCAGGATCCTTTGCAGATGGACGTGGAGATGTGGAGACCGGGCAGCCTGCTGGACGCCATGAGTTTGGCACGCTCACAATGGACACCTGCCACAGCTCAGCAACTAGAACAAGATGTCTACCAGCCATGCCCAGAGCTCAGCGCACCACCTGCACCAGCTATTCCAGCAGCACCACCTCCAAGACAGGGAATAGTAGCAGCTCCAGCAAACCCACCACGGCGCACACTTACACCGGCAGCAATGGCAAACCGGCGTGAACAAGGCTTATGCTACAACTGCGACGAGCGTTTTGTGCTTGGCCACCGCTGCAAGAAACTTTCCGTCCTAGAGATTGATCCGGATGCAGTGGATAACGTTGAAGACGCCCATTAGTCCAGCTCGAGGACGAGCTGTTTAAAAAAGGGGGAAGAGATGTTATGTGGCGTAAAGGCAGCCACACCAGGGAAGGGCCACGGCAGGGAAAGTATTCTGTAATTATTGTTAGTTAATTTTGGCAGTTAGATCTCTTAGAGATATTTCTTGATTCCCAAGTTAGTTATTTCCTAAAGTTTGTTAGTTCAGCTTAGCCTCCAAGTTTGTAAGCTGGCTATATAATGCATGGCCGTATCAATCAATAGACAAGCAAGAAAATAGTCTCAATTATCCCTCCCAAAGATTCTCCCTGCTCTTGTTGTGCGGCAGCCCCCTTTTGGCTGGGCGTCGCACCTCATCTGTCCAGGGCCATCTCGTACCAGCCTTAGGGCTATTATCCTCCCTACCACGTTCATAACAATAGTGTTCCCAAGTTTTATTTTGTGCGTGTGTACACAGCACCATTAGTTCCCCGGATCCTTGTGATGTCTGTAGATTAGGGCCTCCTTCTATATTGACAGGAAGCATTTACCTCGTTTGTTTATCAGGTTGAAGAGTGTGATCTACAATTTTCGCAAGAACCGAGAATTCGGTCGATTAAGGATTGGTAGGTTCGACAACTGCAAGATTCAGCCTTCCTTTTCTTTTTCTGGACCAAAAGTAATAGTTTGGCTTATGTAGGTATTGGGCGTCCGCCTGGTCAGATGGATCCGAAAGCGTTTGTGCTTCAGAAGTTCAATAAGACTGGCCGTGAACGGGTAAACATCTCCATTTGCTTTTACCCTGGAGTTCTAGTTCAGGGTTATGCTTGGGTATCTTGTATTAGTTCTTAATGAATTAAATAAAACACATTCACTTGCTCTATGGTTGGATGATCATGTTCATTCGCTAGGACAGGTATTGCGAAACAGTATTGAGGTTCTACATTTAATCTTTAGTTAAATAAGCAAGCATTTGCAATGCTCCCTGCAAATGGCAAACACCTTATCTGTACAGGCATAAAGTTCAGACTGAAAATAGTCTTACTGGGATTATGCGGCAACCTGAAGAAATCTTCTTGTGGCAAAAACTGAAAATATTCTTAAGAAATATATTGGCCGAAGCAGGATAAATAAATTTCTATTTTGACAACAACCTGTCCTGACGCTTGTGCTATTACATCTTTTGCTGTGAATCTAGATGGATTCGGCCATAAAAGAGGGCGCAGACATCCTGAGGTTGGTGGTCACCAAGGGTCTGGCGGAGGCGGCGAGACTGGCAAATGTGGAGCAGAAGTATAAGCACCTGGTGTCACATGACGAGCAGTTCTAAACATGACCACGGACCGCTTGCCCCTGAAAAATTCTCATGCATCGTACTGTTGATAGGATGTCTGTCTGTCTGTCTGTCTTGATGTGAGTTCATGGCGATACAAGCCTGAAAGTCCAGCTCAAGTTTCGCAGTATGGGGTCTATCAGATTCAGCCCCCCAAAAAGGTTCAGCTTATGATCTTTCGCTAATGAACATGTTCAGCTGATCTTGTATACAGTGGTCGCCCTGTAATTTAACATGCCCCATGAATTGAGGTTGCTTTTTTCTTGTGTCGATAAAATGAACTGTGGGTGTTCTTTTTCAGAGAATTTGTCTGACGGGCGGGTTTCAGAGAAGCAGGTTCCCGTACCTGAGCGACCGCGGTTTCGTCCACGTCTCCAACCCGATCGGCGGTGGGCACAGTGGCCGAGCCTTCCATCTGGCCCGGGCCGCTTCACCCGGCGCCACCACCTGGCCCCCGTCGCCGCTGCAAACGCAACGGACACCCTTGTCTCTTCTCCCCTGCACCGCCTGCGCTCGAGTCCAGGGGCTTCGCGCCAGCAATACGCATATAGCGATCGGCAGCTACAAATAGATAGCCGTAGCTCGCAGCTAGCTCATCGCGGGCAGCTTCGTCACCCCGACCGAGGAAGGAGAGCAGCTGGAGCTAGCTGCCACGCGTCAATGGAGGCCGCCGTTGCGTACCTCTACCTCCTGCTCCTCCCCCCTCTCCTCACATGCACCCTGCTCCTCCTCGTCCTATTACTCCCGGCCTTGAAGCCATCCAAGACGACCAAAACGGGCCGCCTGCCGCTGCCGCCGTCCCCGCCGGCCGTCCCGGTCATCGGCGTGCTCCTCTGGCTCTGGCGCGCGCGCTCTCGCCTCGAGCCGGCGATCCGCGACCTGCACCGCCGCCACGGGCCCGTCCTCACCCTCGGCTTCCTCTCCCCGCGCCCGGCCATCTTCGTCTCCGGCCGGCACGTCGCCCACCGCGCGCTCGTCCAGCGCGGGCCCGCCTTCGCCAGCCGCCCGCCCGCCATCGCGCCCTTCGTCGTCCTCCACCCGCACCGGGTCGCGCGCACCTTCGCGCCCGCGCGCCGCTGGGCAATCGCGCTCCTGGTCTCCGACCTCGAGGCCGAATCGTCAAGAAGCGCGAATGGCGGCGTGGTGACCGTCGTCGAGAGCCTCCAGTTCGCCATGTTCTCGCTGCTCACCTACATGTGCTTCGGGCGGAGGCTGCCGGCGGGACGCGTGCGCGCGATCGAGGCCGTGCAGAGGGAGCTCTTCTCGTCGTACATCGGTTTCCAGGTCTTCGCCTTCTGCCCGGCACTCACCACGCGGCTGTTTCGGCGGCGGTGGCAGAAGGTGCTGTCCATCCGGCGCAGACAGGAGGAGCTCTTCCTGCCACTGATCGCAGCCAGACGAGAACGAAGCAGCATCGTAGCGGCTAATGGCGACAGCGAAGACGGCTGCCAGGCGCCAGCTGGGGTACTGCTACGTGGACACGCTCCTCGCGCACCGGCTCCCCAAGGAGGAGACGGGAGAGGGTGCGGGCGGCGAGCGCACGCTCACGGACGCCGAGATGGTGAGCCTCTGCACGGAGTTCCTCACCGCCAGCGTCGACACCACTGTCACCGCGCTGCAGTGGATCATGGCGAACCTGGTCCGGCAGCCCGATATTCAAACGAAGCTCCGGGACGAGATCGACGCGGCGATCGACCGCAAGGAGGCCGTCTCCGAGGAGGACCTGTCGAGCATGCCGTACCTGAAGGCGGTGGTCTTGGAGGGGCTGCGTCGGCACCCGCCGGCGCACTTCCTGCTGTCGCACGCCGCCGCTGCCTCGACGTCGGATTCGGAGGACGCGTCCCTGGACGGGCTCCGCGTGCCGGCGGCCACGTCGGTGAACTTCTCGGTGGCGGACGTGTCGCTGGACGAGGAGGTGTGGAGCGAGCCGGAGGAGTTCAGGCCGGAGAGGTTCTTGGACGGTGGGGAGGGCGCCGGGGTGGACCTGACGGGGAGCCGGGAGATCAGGATGATGCCGTTCGGCGCCGGCCGGAGGATCTGCCCAGGCATGGCGCTCGCGCTGCTGCACCTCGAGTACTTCGTGGCGAACCTCGTCAGGGGTTCGAGTGGTCGGCAGCAGGTGACGGCGACGTCGATATGGCCGAAAAGCCGGAGTTCACCGTGACCATGGAGCGGCCGCTGCGCGCGCGGGTGGTGCCGACACGCCGCCGGGTAGTTCGGCCAGTCTGATTGTGTGTAATGGACTAATGGTCAGCTTAATTAACACGGTACGCACTAGTGGTACACATCTGATTAGTGTACGTACATTCGAACTATAATACTGAGTGCAGTTCTTATTGTCGTACCAAGACGTCAAGTGAGATCTGTCGTGCATTATATACAAAATGATATGAAAAGATCAAAGCTGTAGCATCGTCCTAAACGTGCCGAGTGTATATAACACATGAAAGTGGACTGAGTAAAAGTTCTAAAAAAAAAGTGGACTGAGTAAATCTTATGGCTCATTCGATCATGCTAGTTCTTTCATCTTCTTTTTTTTTCGAATGCGTTCTTTGATCTAATTTGATCTGTTTTTCATTTTGGATATTTTTTTCTCGAAACAGGCTTTCGTCTCACTTTATAAATAAAGCAACATGTTAAGTAAGTTCATACAAAATCATCACCCAAAAGTAGAAGCTAAAAAAGAAGCTAAAAAAGAAGAGCTGGGGGCTGGGGCAGCAGTACAAGTAAGCCAAAAAAGGAGAAGTATCACTAGGGGGAGGGATGGAGGATAATAAGGGGTAGGAGGAGAATACATAAGGGAGAACAAAAACCAACACCAGTCGACGCTAGCTGCTAGATGTAGAGGAGAGGCGGCGTGCAGTCTCCATAAGTTTCCATAAGTCATTTTGAATATTCAACATGAGAACATTTGATAACTTGGCATCAGATCGCTAGACGTCGACTTAGACATTTAATCGACAAACTCTGGTCTCTGCATATAACAAAGATGCATATGGCCATAGGAAAGGAAAATGAAACTCTGAAAGTTTCAACCTACAACAAACTCCGGCGACAAAAAAACAAATAACACAAGGTGAAGGAGCTATGATCCGGCCGTATACTACGTTCACGGCCAGTCCTGTCGTTCAAGGGCCCCTGCATGAATTAAAGCAGATGGGTGTTGTTCTAATCAAACAGTGGAAAAGTAGATGGTATCTTGAGCAACATGGTGGCGTGAGATTATACTAAGTAGGGGGTGTGTATGTTGGCCTTATGAGAAGGTCATCGTTACATTGCTAGACTTGACACGATGATGCTTTTTAATAAGTCCAGTCACCTTGTGGGAGCTATCTTGGGAGAGGCAAGAGAGGAAGTATGTTGATGGCAAGGACCAAAGTCAATACCACCTCAAGGCTTCACTACCCTCTACCAAATCATGTTGTGGATGCATTGTTTGCAACCGACAGGGATGCCTAGGCGTGTATTTGGTTGCCGACCTCAGCGGTTTGGATGGTCTACGATTTGCACCTATTTGGTTTCAAACCTCCGTGAAAGGTTCCGCCCACATAAGAGGATATTCTTTTGCATCCCACTGAACCGTAAAAAGCCCCATTTTATTCTCTTCCCTATATCTGTCCAGCCAATGAAAAATTGTTAATTATATGTATGACCCGAACAAAGTTTGTGAACCGCTTTTGATGTCAGACAAAACAATTATATGCTATGTAGTGTATGGAACCGGCTCAAACCCCTCTTTGAATCGCTTTTGGTTCATATTGCAGTTGGTCTAAACATCGCAGGAGACAAGTACAGAACCACGTAATTAATGTTCGGTGTGAGGGGAGGATCATTGCCCCCCTCCCCTCCCACCGAACATTAACTTGGTGGTAACGTGTAGACACACTGATGTATATATACAACGGACATGACAAGACTACGTACTATGTACATGCACGGTGGTAAAAGACTAAAGGAAATTTTTGACATGGGGGAGATTCAGTAAGAAAAGTGCCATATGGTTAAACGGAAGATCATCTATAAACCAAAAAAGACTGGTAGCTTATGGATTAAAGATCTAGGTTAGGAGGATGATAGGCCTAAGTAGACCTTGAAAATCGTGGAAAATATATGTTGCATCTTTGTATGATAACATTGTTGCATGGTTGATAAACAGGCCATGTAAACACTTGAACAAAACACAATTCCCTGCTAAAATCATCATCTGGTTGTGGTTGATTTGGCATAACGCCATAGCAACTAAGAATAATATGAGCAAACGGAGATGGCTATGTGATTTGCATTTTCGGTTCTACGATTAGTTGAAAACCATACATCTCTTGTGTTTTTACGTGTCCTGCTACCAAGTGCATGGGCGAGCGGCAGGCCTGGAAATATTCCACAATACTTCTTCTGGATTGCTAGACACTTTCGAGATTATCTGTGGCGCCCTGACCCGACTGCTATACAGTGATGCTGAGTGTCACCGGTTAAGCGATACAACCGGAGGTTACGGGTTTACCAATCCCCGGCCAAAACCTTTGGCAGGCGTTGCTCGGAATTGATCACCGGCAACGCAACACCCCGATTGATGCCTTAACACAGGCTCAACTATCAAATCATAATAGAGAGATCAAGACTTGTGGAACAACTGGCACATCACAGACTCTACGACACAAATCATAATAGTTCAACTCTTATAATAGAGAAAGATAGCAAATGACAACCAGAGGTCACAGACCCAACATTACAACAAGCGGAAGCAAAATAGGTTGTTCTAAACAACAAGAATCAAATTATGGCCTAAGAGGCCTGCAGATAAACATCCAAGCGCCAGCTGTTCCGGGATGTCCCAAGCTGCCACCTGGGAACCCCAGACTACTCGTCGACGTCCACAAAGAACCCACCTTCGAGGTCGGTGAAGTCCTCCTCTGAAACAAAACAAACGACGTTGAGTTCGACGAACTCGCAAGATTATATATAGAGCTTTAGCTCGATGAGGCTTTCAAGGTTTTATGGCTGTTTTGCATAAAGCTGATTTTATTTATGAAAACATAACTCAATGGCATCGACGAATCAGAGTATTTTCAAAAAGGGGTAAGAAGTGACTCTTTTCTTGATCACTGTTCTCCTCATCAACCATCATCAACCACTGTACCTGTTCATCAAAGGCACCTCCCCGAATCACCCTCGAGGAAGCTCACCTTGCAATCTTGAAGTGGTACCTTTAGTACCCAGGTTTTAATCATTCCGTTCAAGTTATTCTATGATCTTATCGTCCTTTCCCAAGTTGTCCGTAACCGTGGACACGGCTTTTCGAAAAGATTTAACCCTGCAGGGGTGCACTGTGTTTACCTTCGGTACCCGCCCGGCTCATTGCCTACGCTTAGCTCTCTTCCGGGGAAAGCCGGCTGAGTGGGAACGGTTACAACCTTTACCTTGTTAAGGACTAACCCAGGATCATCAGTGAGGACGGAGCAGCGGATCACCACACCGTGCCCCATGGCCACTCATTTTCCTAACACCACCATCCTCATCCCAGTTCATACCACCATCCTCACGCACACGCAAATGGAAGCCCGAACTAGAGGACCCTGGCTAGTCCCGCTCAAGTTAGTTGGTCGACGGGGGTTCCATATAGCCCACCGAAAGGAAGCGCGCTCATTATTGGTTCAAGAGGTAAAGAACTCGCACCTAGGCGGCGAGAGTGAGACAAAACACCACCATACCAAAGTGGCCTCTCATCCCCACCTTTAAGCATTTTATTACCTGTCACCACAAATTCTCCACCATCATCTGAACACTTCAACAACCTGTTTCCAACATGAATTATCCATCGGACGGCTAAGCATTTAACTAAGCATGGCTAAGCAACAACATAGCATAGTTAAGTATTTCAGGCCAACAATACAATCCTATGGTTAAATAGGAGGGGAACAGGTAATGGCATCGGAAACTTAATGCAACTATAGGATACTCTAATCCAAGTAAATTGACATTTGGAACCGCATGCAATATTATAGTGGAGAAAATATTTGCGGAAAATAGGATAAGATATGCTCAGAGGGGGGATTACGCTTGCCTTGTTGAGCGGAGGAGTCAAACTGCTCGTCGGAGTAATGATGCTCAACTCCGAACTCGTGATCTACCGGAGAGCTAACAACACCGGAAAGCAAAAACAACAATCAACACATGGCAATTGTGCAATGCATACAAAATTGATGATATGACATTTTAAATGCACCATAAAAGCTTTGAACATGACCAACAAGTTAAATGGGGTCTCCATTATATTTATTGCATTATTTGGACTAAACCCCATATTTAAACTTAGTGATTGTAATTACTACTAGAGCACATTATTGTAATTGTGATCAATTATGCA
Source organism: Poa pratensis (assembly GCA_947311845.1). NCBI lineage: Eukaryota > Viridiplantae > Streptophyta > Magnoliopsida > Poales > Poaceae > Poa > Poa pratensis. The sequence goes on along the minus strand of CAMZMU010000047.1, from coordinate 6,453,570 downwards.
TGATGATGATTCTGGATCACTCATGTTTTTCTGAGCATTTGGGTATAACGAACACAATTTTCTGAGGTCCAGATAAAAAGTTATTATATTTCTAATTTCCTCTTTTAAACTTATTATTTTATTAATTACTTTAACAACAACAATATCTTAGTTACACGAATTCGAGAGAGGGATATCAAGCAAGACAAACATCAGAGTTCGATGTCTCTAAAGCACGAGGGGGGAGCGGGAATCATACGCTAGAAGGGAGAAAAAGGAAAAAGAAACTCCTAAAAAAAACAGGCAGCCCGGCCTCCCGCCCGGCTGGGCCGGTTCAGAGGCCGGCCTTGCTCTAGAGGGTTCCGCTCTGCAGCCCGGTCTGGGCCGGCTACGAGGCCGGCTATGGGCCAGAGGAGAACGGCCCACAGCCCGGCTAGGCCGGCTCGGCGACCGGTCTCGCGTGGAAAAAGAAAAAGAAGGCGACGAACGCCGGCGTACGGTGGCGGCACGGCGCAGACCGTTTCGAGGAACTAGCGCGGGAGGGGGAGGGGGAAAGGGTGCTTCAGCACGGGGTGCTCACCACGGACGCGTTGGGGTGGTCGGCGACGGCGGTGGTGCAACGGTGGCGACGGATTTGCTCACGGCGGAGCTCGAGCGGCAGCGGCGGTGTCGGGGATGGCGCGGCCGATTCTCGGATTTTCGGCACGATTCCTTGGGCGTGGAGGAGCAGCACGGCGAGGCGGACGTCTTGGTGGTGCGCGATTCGCTCGGGGGAGTCTCAAACGACGGCGACGAGCACGGCGGCCTCGGCGGTCATAGCTGCTCGGTGGGGGAACAGAGGGAGAGCGAGATGCGGGAATGGGGTGGGGTGAGCAGAGGTGGCCTCGTGGCTTGGTCTCCTCGCAGTGAAGCAGAGGGGAGGGGGGCCGGCGTCGAGACGGCGACGAACTGGTGCGGCGCGAGCTCGGCGATGCGGCTCGAGCAGCACTTCCCGGTCGCTACAGGGAAGAAGAAAGAGATTTTACAAAAAGGCCCTTGGCCAAATTAAATCCATCACCGATTGGTCCTTGGCTGTTTCATTTTAACCCCAGCAGCAATTCAAATGATTTTATTAGGGCACCAAAACATTTTATAAAAAGTTGAGAAAATTTGGGGAGCCTCCCCATATTGAGTAGAAGCTACACAAAAATTGGGGCTTCAAAATAAAATAGTTTGGACACACTTGGTTCATAGGGTTGAAATTCGGGCGTTTTGCTAAATTCAAAATGTTGCTCATTTGGAAAATTTAGCAATTGCAAAACATTGTTTTCAACCCTTGGAACTTCCTTGACAAATATGGAATTTATTTGGAATTGGTTTTGTCACAACCAACTCATTGGAGTGTAACTTGTTTGAACACAAGTATTGCTTTTGGTTTCCCTTTTGTTTTAATTTGTTGTCCAAATCTTGGTTTCAACATGAGCAATTGAACCAATAATGCCATGATGCATGCATGATATGCAAAAGTGAAAATTTTACTCAGGTTTTTGAGGTTCACAACTTTGGGCTGTTACAATTCTACCCCCCTTACAGGAATCTCGTCCTGAGATTCTTAGAGTAGGAAAGAGGGAAAGGTTACGACGTACTACACGATCTTCTTGCTTCAAGTAGCTTCTTTCTTGAAGAGGTTAACCGAGGGCATCCTGAAGATCTTCTTCGGCTTCACTTCGAGGTCACTATCACGTACACCATAGGAAAGAAGGAAACCTTTCCGGAGAGATGAATCTTGGTGAATATACCACAACGGAGTACCTCCTAATAGAATATTAGGATGAGACTTCGAGCATCCCTAGATTTGACAGTTAGGAGGCACATGCAGGTGACGGGAGATTGATAAGGAGTTTCCAGTTGGTAGACAACTGTTTCCCAAAGATTCAGAATATGAACTTTGCACAAGGCCCAAAATTTTGAGGGAGAGTGTCGAAACAAGCTTCCAACAGATGAGGAGATAACTTGTAATAGTCGGCTTGAGTAGAACCTTCCTCGCGGAGGAGCATTTCAGATCACTGGAGAAGGATCGGAAGCTAGACCGAGAGCACTTTAGAAACCCCGGGAACGTTAGTATCGGGAAAAACTTCTTGATTTTCTAGACGTCGGTAACAAGCTTCTTGAGGATCACCAACTATCGTTTCTGATCGAGATTTAGATCTGGTCAGGTGTAGAGATACCTCAGACTCAACATGTATGAATAGGAACTCCTTGCAAAGCATACCAACGGTTACTATTGCTAGGACCCCAAGAGTTGGACTACAATGTCAAGCTCCAAAGGAGGAATGAAATTGCGGAACTCGCGGATTAGCAACTTGTCAGGAGACAGCTGCCCCATTTGATTATCTTGTAGCGAGACATGATTGAGTTCTTGATGGGAGGCACCATCGAAAACAAGGAAGTTCTCAGACTTCCCCCCCCCCCCTGTCTGGAACAATTCAACCAGTGGCTTGGATGCATAGATGGAATTCTCAAGGAAAGGAGGTGACAACATACCATTCCGAGAATATTCTACACGTGCATGATCGAGTTGGAATGATTCGGAGGAAACCAGACAATTCACTCAGATCCACGGCGACATCTTTCAGCAATTGCACGTGAACCAGGGAAAGTCACTTCTAACTCCCAGAACACATACCTTGTGACTACACAAAGTTAGTGCTAACAAGTTTCCAATGCTAACACCCACTTATCCAATATGAATCTCCTCGGACATGGAGAAAATAAGAAGTAGTTGATGGGCTCAACAACAAACTTATTCAGATACTCCAAGACGGTAGACTCATATTTCACCAGAACGAGGCATAAGTATTGGTCAGACTAACACATTCAGGTAGGTCGGTCTGAGTTTGATTTGACGATAGCCCACTTCGAATCAAAGATTTGTAGGATATCATATCCACAGGAGGAGATACCACCTCGCTTCAACACGGACAGACTAGACATCCCTTTAGGAAGGAACTATATCGGATAGAGCTTTTGTCTTTTAACTCTCCAAGTTGTTTAAGTTTAACCGAATAATTCGGGACATCCAGCACGATTTTCTTGGAGAAAAGAATTGTTCGGAGAACCAGCTTACTCATAAGCTCAACATCACGGTCAGGTGACAACCTGGCGATACTTCTGGGAAGACCTCCAGAATATCCCGATCCACATATAGGATATCACGACATACCGGTGGATCTTGAGTTCAAGAGAGGATCATGCCTTTCAAGGCACAACGAGGTGGTCTTGGGAGCTTCGGCACGAACCTAGCTCTTTGACCGAGGGAGTGCATCAGAGCCAACTGACTTGGTAGCACTGTCAAACTCAACTTATTGATTGGCTAACCAATCATGCTAAGGAGGGCAATAAATGTCCTTGGATTTCAGCGCAGTAAGAACTGCTGAGAATGTCCGATAGTTACATCATTGCTCACGACTTATCCTTCTCGAGTAACAAGTCACTCGGAACACGGAGAGTAACGAGGAGTAAGAGCATCACTTCATCAAGAGGAGCATGAGGCTTAGCACGAGTGCACACTCTTTATACAAGATATCGTGCTCCTCTAAGATGGAACGGAAACAAAGACTAATAAACCTCTTATTCCGTGGACTACAAAACTTTGACCTAGCCCGAGAAGTGGACAAGGTACATGAGTTTGTTTCTCCTAACAAAGGAAGTGGAGAGCCATGACAAACCACAAGAGGAACTTGCATCGGAACAAACCAACGCACGATGAAACTTTACTGTCAACAGACAGATTAAGGTTGGAAAGCAGATCAGAGTACGAAACATGCTCAGGAGAATTCCTAAGATGTTGAAGATGCACCGGTTATTACTCAATTGTGATAACCATGCCCAAGAGGAGAGATGCAGAAGAGTCACGAACATAGATGGGGGATTCATTAAGAGAATTCTGGTCATAACCCAGATGGTTCCAAGACAGAATCTCCAGTTATGGCAGAGTTAAAGTTACATAGTTAGTTAAGGTGTGGGAAACTATGGTTCAATCATTTACCACACAGACCACATAAAGGACTTGGGTTAAAGGTCAGCTTCATGTGCCGAGAATCATAGATAGCATAACGATCACATGGGTAACAACCCACACAATTCATCATGCCAGAATCACAGCTCAATCCGGGACCTTCGGTTCAAGACCTTGGGCTCCTCCATTCTCTGGGTTTTAACCGTGGTCTTGAAGAATTGGAGTTGCATTTGTCCGGCAAAAGAAGTTGGAGACTCTGAATCCGACAACCTGATACATAACTAGAGATGGATTCCAACCTTTAAGATCTCGTGGTTCCTACTCCGACGCCTATTCGTAACTCGTGAGCTGGAGTAACAGGTTAACAGATTTAGGAACGGCCCACCCAACGTGTCACCTAATTTTTAAAACCAGATGAGATAACGAAACCTTTATAAATCAAATAGAGGTAAGGTGACTCAGAGTTGGAGCGATACCAGGTAAGGAGTAAAAAGAATCCTAAGCAAGTTTTCACAACTCATTTTTAGGTTAAAAATATTTTCACAAACACTAGACCCAACGTCGACTAGTAGAAGGGTTTCCTACAGGCAGTCCTGCTCTGATACCAACTTGTGGCGCCCTGACCCGACTGCTATACAGTGATGCTGAGTGTCACCGGTTAAGCGATACAACCGGAGGTTACGGGTTTATGATGACCCACAAGTATAGGGGATCGCAACAGTCTTCGAGGGAAGTAAAACCCAAATTTATTGATTCGACACAAGGGGAGCCAAAGAATAAATATAAGCCTTAACAGATGAATTGTCAGTTCAGCTGCACCTGAAAGTAGACTTCCTCGACACAGATTATCAGTAGCAACGGTGATATAACAGCAGTAGTAACAAAGTAATAGCAGCAACAGTGTAACAAAGACAGCAGCAGTAATTTCAGTAAACAGCAGGATTAAAAGTACTGTAGGCATAGGGACGGATGTACGGGCGTTGCATGGATAAGAGCGCTCATGTAATAATCATAACTCAGGGCATTTGCAGGTAAACAATTATAAAAGCATCCTAGTACTAGTCAAACATAGGCATGTGTTCCGTATATAGTCGTACGTGCTCGCAATGAGAAACTTGCACAACATCTACTGTCCTGCCAGCCCGTTTGCAGCGGGGCCTCAAGGGAAACTACTGGCAATTAAGGTACTCCTTTTAATAAAGTACCGGAGCAATGCATTAACACTCCGTGAACACACGTAATCCTCAAGTCAAAGCCATCCCCTCCAGTTATCCCGGTTGCTGTCACTCCGGGGCCTCGGGTTCCGGACAATAACAGGTGAAAACAACTTGCAGATATGATCTAAAACATAATTATTCTCATGCATCAACAACATGTTCAGATCTGAGATCATGGCACTCGGGCCCTAGTGGCAAGCATTAAGCACAACAAGTTGCAACAATGATAAATAGCACTAACAATGGATACTAGGCACCATGCCCTAACAATCTGGCAACTTATTACATGAACAATCTCATCCAATCCCTACCATCCCCTCAGCCTACAGCAGGGAACTACTCACACATGGATGGGGGAATCATTGATGGTTGATGGAGAGGCGGTGGTGATGACGATGGTGATGATCTCCTCCGAATCCCCGTCCCGGCAGGGTGCCAGAACGGAACTTCTGATCCCCGGAATAGAGATCGCGGCCGGCGGAGCGTGGATGTGTTTCGCGAAATATGGTCGAACCCCCCTCGATATTTAGGTCAAGGGCAATATATAGTCCAAAGGGGAGCGTCGGGGGGCGACCGAGGTGGCCACGCCACACTTGGGCGCGGCCCCACCCCCAGCCGCGCCCAGCTATGGCGTGGCTGCCTGGTGTGGCCTCTCCGACTCCCCTTCTGGCTCCGTGGGTCTTCCGGTGAAATATGACGATCGCAATTGTTTTCGGAGTTTTTCTCGAAAGTTGACTTTTCTGCACAAAAAGAAGACACCAGGGCAATTCTGCTGAAAACAGCGTTAGTCCATGTTAGTTGCATCCAAATCATACAAGTTAGAGGTAAAACAACAGCAAAAGTGTTCGGAAAAGTAGATACGTTTTGGACGTATCAACTCCCCCCAAGCTTAGCTTATTGCTTGTCCTCAAGCAATTCAGTTGACAAACTGAACGCGATAAAGAAACTTTTACGAACACATTTGCTTCATATGATGTATACATACTTGAATTATGATTATACTTACTAACTCATGATAGGAGATATGCATAAGATAAAAGCTTGATAAATATGCAGCCATGAAAAGATTCTAACATACTAAAGGTAAACAACATGGCATATAACTAAGTGCAGGATTGCAATGTTCGTAATTGGGTATGGCAAAGTGGTATCTCGCTTGCCCGAATGTGTGCAGCAAAACATAAATGCCCAGGCACCTCTGAAGTTTACAGGCAGACTAGAAATAAAGCTTATCAAAGATAAAAGCATCAAGCTATGTCACTACTAACCTATTCTGGGACAAGCACATTTCACTAAGAATGACAGTCATGCTCTCAAAGAAGTGCTTTAAAGAAGGATGGTGACTCAACATTAAAATAAAAGATAGGCCCTTCGCAGAGGGAAGCAGGGATTAAATCGTGTGCTAGAGCTTGTTAGTTCCCGAAGGCATATAAAGAGTGTAAAAATAATATTTTGAGAAGTGGTTGCAAGTGTCAACAAATCCGCGATAGAGTTCTTGTCATCTTCCATAACTAACCAACTTTTAGAGCGGTTCCGAAAATTCATATAGTTTGCATTATATCATGCTTACAGATTTTTGACACTCCTCCCAACCTTTTCTTCCACAAACCATGGCTAACCGAATCCTCGGGTGCCGACCAACAATCACCGTGGAGGAGTGTCTATTTTAATATTAAATGATAGGTGGACTAACCAGCTCTTTTGCAAAAATAAAAGTGGACAAGCAGATGAAGCTACTTGTCCTTGGAAATCATTTAGCATGGAAGATGACAAGTTCTACTACCACATCCTTATGAGCTACACGCAGTGACACAAAAAGGGATTGTACAATTTTGAATAGTTAAAGATAGCACACGAAGAAATTTACTTGGAATGGTTTAAAACCATGCATAGGAATTTATAGTGGACTCTTTGGAATAACTTGGTTTTCAGGATTTTGGATGCACAAGCAGCATTCCCGCTTAGTACAGGTGAAGGCTAGCAATAGACGGGGAAGCGACAACAAGAGAGCACAACTGTCATAATCATACTTGCGACAGAATAAAATTAGCAGTGGCATAAAAGTGATACAGAAACTCTGAGTCACAATAGATCGTCGAGGCTTGACTTTTGTTTTGAGTCATAAACATGTGTAAGCATGTGCCAAGTCGAATCAAGTAAAACATTCAGAGGAGGATACCACACTACTACGAATAAAACAATGCATGCAAATAACTATATGACATATGGTGCACCTTCAGGAGATTAGGATTAATCATGAGAAAACATGGCTATCAAGCATTCATCAAGTAACATAGCCCATACCATAACTACTAAGCGCAATCATATGGACAGGTATGTGTACAAAAATGAAAACAAATACGGTTCATACCAGCCTCTCACCACATCAAGTTGTCGAATATCGTCATTATTGCCCTTCGCTCGCATGACTTGAATGATATAAAATGAAAACCAAGCTCCAGGTGGAGTCACAGACGGCTGTTGAATCTGAAAAGAACTATACAAAACCAAGAAGAACAACAAATATTTTTGGTGTTTTCGAATTTTAAAACAAAGCAAGGAAGAAGCAAATAAAAAGGAAAATATTTTTGGGTTTTTTGAATATCAACTCGAAAATCAAAAAGACAAAATAAAACTACAACTCGAATTACTAAAATAAAAGCATAGAGAAACAACGAAAATATTTTTGGTATTTTTGGGTTTTGAGAAAATAAACACCACAAGCAAGAACAAATAAAAGAAAGCGAAATATGGATATACAAAGAACTGACATGGAGCGAATATAGAAATGAGCGAACTGTCAGTATACGCGTACCTCCCCCCAAGCTTAGGCTTTTGGCCTAATTGGGAGACAATCATGGGTGCTGATAATAGCTCCAGGACGGTGCATCGTCCCTGGCGTGTTCGTAAGAACCACTCTGTAAAGCGGGGAAGGTTCCGCTTGCATAGTCAAACTGGTATGAGGAGCTCGCCCCCTCATCATGCGGCTCAGGCCGCTCCTCCTCCGGCTCGGCCCGGGGTCCATGCTCCCTCATGTATGCATCCAAGTCTTCTTCCGAGAATGCCCAATTTTCCCTGCCATCCAGGTTAAACAAAACAGGTGCAGGCAAACAAACCAATCGCTCGGAAGTCTTAGATGCAATCCTAGATTTAGTAACAAATACTAAATTATAAGTCAAATTATCGAGAGTAGCCCAGCTAGGAACAGAATGATGCCTGATCATGGAATTAATATCAAGTCTAAAAACAGGCAACTCTATGTCAAAGGGATGCGGAACCAACTGATGGTAAGCTAACAGCCTAGAAGCAATGAGGCCACCACAAACACCACCCTTTTCGCGATTAGTAGATAAGCGATGAGCAATCAAAGCACCCAAGTTATAAGTCCTGTCACTTCTCAAAGCAGCAGAAATGAATGCCAAGTCATAAACAGAAAGCTTGTTAGCATTTTTCCTAGCTAGAACACACTTGGCAATGAAATGGGTGAAATACCGAATAGCTGGGAATAAAATGAGCCGAATTTTACCACCTTCTTTCAACAAACCTCTACTTTTGGTGATCTCCGAATAAAGTTCTACAAGATGCCTAGGCTGACCATTAATCTTCGCATATGATCCCCAATATGGCACTTTGATAGCTGTGCAAAAATCATACAGAGAGATATCCATAGGAATATTATAAATTTTGTAATGGACCATGGGGTTATCAGATGAGTAGGTAAATCTAAAATCCTGTACTACAGACATAGTGAGTTTAACAAATTGGGCAGGTTCCCCAATGGTAAAATTCTCCAATCCTGCATTAGAAATTAGTGTGTTGAAATCTTGTAGGATTCCTGCAGCAGCCATGAAGGTTTGGCAAGGATAATATGCAGAATGCACGGAATCTTCACGATTAACCTCCATCACTTCTCCCACAACTAAATCATTAGGGTCAATAGCTGGTCCAACCACATCTCCATCCATCTTCCTTCTCTGAAATTTTTCAACAAGTCTCATAAAAAATGATTTTGCAACTATAAAATCAAGGCAACTACTATAGAAACTTGCAAGAGGGCTACACATGCATCAAGGATAATTAATCTAAGCATAGAACAAGCATGCAAGCTCACTTAACCAGCAACATACAGCAGCAAAATACTCTAGAAATACAACACTAAACAAAATTCTACTTGGATAATCGAAGGAGTCACATACCGGTGAGTAAACAAGCAAAGTTTCAGCAACTGAAATGGGCTGAGCAAGGAGATCGAAAAATTCGAGCTCAAGAGCAGCAGAACACGAGTTTGAACAATGGAGCTGAGTTTGGTCGGGAGAGAAAAGAAAGGGGAGGAATCTCACCTTGTGGAGGCTCAGGTGGGACCCACGCCACAGGGGGGCGCGGCCTCCACCCCTGCCGCGCCGAGCTATGGCGTGGCAGCGTGGTGGGTCCCCCTGGTCAGCCCCAGGTACTACCACATTGCATTTTTCAAAATAGGAATTTACGTAAAATTTTCAGATTTTTCTGACAACTTTCAATTTCAAGCAAAAACTGGGCACTTAAAATGAGAAAGAGAGAATGTGGTTTAACAATTTTATGCAACTAAAATGTATTTGTCAACAAGGTTGATCAAGTCTTGCCACCAAATATATTTTATTTGACATAAAAGAATTAAACTACATGATACCATTATGTTACCTTATATTGAATAGATATTGTCCCAACCATAATACTTTCATATCCTTCATGGTGGTCATAAATAGGACAATCAATACTTCCAACTTTGATAGTTTTATAACTTGCAATTGAGCTAACTCCACATAATACATTTTGCTTCTTGGGAAAATAAACAGTATGCTCTTTGTCATTGACATTAAAAGTAACTTTCCCTTTATTGCAATCAATAACAGCTCCTGCAGTATTAAGAAAAGGTCTACCAAGAATAATGGACATATTATCATCTTCAGGCATATCCAACACAACAAAGTCAGTCAAAATCAAACAGTTGGTAGTAACTTGAACAGGAACATTTTCACATATACCAACAGGAACAGCAGTAGATTTATCAGCCATTTGCAAAGATATATCAGTTGGTATCAATTTATCTAAATAAAGTCTCTTATAAAGAGAGAAAGGCATCACACTTACTCCAGCTCCAAGATCACAAAGTGCAGTTCTAACATAATTATTTTTAATAGAGCAAGGAATAGTTGGTATACCTGGATCTCCAAGTTTCTTTGGAACCTTACCATTGAAAGAGTAATTAGCAAGCATGGTGGAAATCTCCTCATTAGGAATTTTCCTCTTGTTAGAAACAATATCCTTCATGTATTTCGAATAAGGAGGCAGCTTAATAGCATCAGTCAAAGGAATTTGCAAAAACAAAGGTTTCATCCACTCACAAAACTTGTTGTAGTGTTCTTCTTCCTTGGATTTATGTTTCTTATTAGGAAAAGGCATTGATTTTTGCACCCAAGGTTCTCTTTCTTTACCATGTTTCTTAGCTACAAAATCCTCTTTAGTGCAATTTTTATTTTCAGTGTCACTATCAGAATCGCTCTCAACCTCTTCATTATTATTAGCATTGTTTCTATCATTATCATTAACAGGTTCATTACCATTTTCAGTTTCAGCATCAGACACAGATATACTATTAGGATCACTAGCAGGTTCTTTTTCCTTAATAGTTTCAGAAGACTCTACAGCAGGTTTATGTTTCTTCTTCTTTTTCTTAGAAGGAGAGCTGGGCCTTTCAGCTAATTGAGAATCTTGTTCAATTCTTTTAGGATGTCCCTCAGGATACAAAGGATCTTGAGTGGAAGCTCCACTCCTAGTTGCTATTCCAAAAGCATGTTTTCCATTACTATTAGAATTTTTAGCTAGCAAGTCTTTTTGTACTTTAGTAATTTGCTCCATTTGAGTTTGAACCATACTAAGATGTTTAACTAGACCTTTAATGTCATTTACAGTTCTTACCAAAACATCTTGCAAATTACTAATAATACGAGAATTTTCTAACAGATGATTTTCTACTCTCATATTAAAATGCTCCTGCTTAACAATAAAATTATCAAGTTCATCTAAGCATTGATCAGGAGGCTTACCATAAGGAATATCACCAGCATCGAAATATTGTAGAGAGTGTACCTCAATTGAAGGTGGAGGAGTCGGCTTACATAAGTCTTCTATTGGAGGTAAATTTTTAACATCTTCAGATTTAATACCCCTCTCCTTGAGAGTCCTCTTGGCTTCTCTCATTCCTTCATTATCAAGTTCAATAACACCTCTCTTTCTTGGTGTAGGCACTGGCGCAGGCTCTGGTGTGGGAGTGGGTTCAGCTATAACCCAATCTTCATAATTTTGGCTAATCTTAGCCATTAATTCCTCAGCTTCATCTGGAGTTCGTTTCCTGAAAACACAACCAGCACAACTATCCAGGAATGTCCTAGATTCATCGGTTAGTCCATTATAAAATATATCAAGAAGTTCATTTTTAGGTATATCATGTCCAGGTCGAACTCTAAGCAAATAACAAAACCTTGACCAAGTTTCAGAAATATTTTCTTCCTGCAATTGCTTGAAGTTAAAAATTCTCTGCAAAGCAACATGTTGAACACTAGCAGGATAATATTTATGGAAGAAAACATCAACCAATCCTAAAGGATTTTTAATACAACCGGGAGACAAATTACCAAACCAAGCTTTAGCATCGCCTTTCAGAGAGAAAGGAAAAATTTTGGTAACAAAATAGGTGCGCAATTTAATATCATCAGAGAACAAACTACTTAAAGTAGATAACTTGTTCATATGTTCCATAGCACTTTCATCTTCAGCACCACAAAAAGGATCTTTCTCTACCACAGATATAAAGGACAAATCCACAGAAAAGTCATAATCCTTATCAGTTATACGAATAGGAGATGTTGCAAACTCAGGATCAGCAGACAATTTGTAGCTAACAGTGTGTTTTTTCAGAAAATCCATTATAGTGGCAGAATCAGCAGAAGAGTCAAGATTCCTGCATTTTTCAGCAAAAGCTTCATCTACTTCTATATAATCTTCCTCGGGGTCATCATCATCGATGAATTCCCTCGACTCAGGAGAAGCAACAGGTGTGACAACATTTTCATTAGGCATTTCAGAATTTTCAATAAGTCTAGACCTAGCAATCGTAGCATCTAGAAAAGGACCTAACGAACCAGTTTCACTAAGCACAGTAGAAGCATCATCAAATTCATCAGAAACAGTTTCAGATTCAGTAGTGCCAACACGCGAAGCAGGTGCGTGTGGCGGTGTAACCAGTTGATTAATAACAGATGGTGAATCAAGAGCAGCAGCGGAGTTCAGAGCCGTACCTTTCCTTGTAGTGGATGGCAGAATAGCCACCTTCTTGTCATGAGTTTTCCCCATGATAAATGGATTGCAGCAAAGGATATCACTTCCAGATGAACTTATAAATAAAGCTATGCTCCCCGGCAACGGCGCCAGAAAATAGTCTTGATGACCCACAAGTATAGGGGATCGCAACAGTCTTCGAGGGAAGTAAAACCCAAATTTATTGATTCGACACAAGGGGAGCCAAAGAATAAATATAAGCCTTAACAGATGAATTGTCAGTTCAGCTGCACCTGAAAGTAGACTTCCTCGACACAGATTATCAGTAGCAACGGTGATATAACAGCAGTAGTAACAAAGTAATAGCAGCAACAGTGTAACAAAGACAGCAGCAGTAATTTCAGTAAACAGCAGGATTAAAAGTACTGTAGGCATAGGGACGGATGTACGGGCGTTGCATGGATAAGAGCGCTCATGTAATAATCATAACTCAGGGCATTTGCAGGTAAACAATTATAAAAGCATCCTAGTACTAGTCAAACATAGGCATGTGTTCCGTATATAGTCGTACGTGCTCGCAATGAGAAACTTGCACAACATCTACTGTCCTGCCAGCCCGTTTGCAGCGGGGCCTCAAGGGAAACTACTGGCAATTAAGGTACTCCTTTTAATAAAGTACCGGAGCAATGCATTAACACTCCGTGAACACACGTAATCCTCAAGTCAAAGCCATCCCCTCCAGTTATCCCGGTTGCTGTCACTCCGGGGCCTCGGGTTCCGGACAATAACAGGTGAAAACAACTTGCAGATATGATCTAAAACATAATTATTCTCATGCATCAACAACATGTTCAGATCTGAGATCATGGCACTCGGGCCCTAGTGGCAAGCATTAAGCACAACAAGTTGCAACAATGATAAATAGCACTAACAATGGATACTAGGCACCATGCCCTAACAATCTGGCAACTTATTACATGAACAATCTCATCCAATCCCTACCATCCCCTCAGCCTACAGCAGGGAACTACTCACACATGGATGGGGGAATCATTGATGGTTGATGGAGAGGCGGTGGTGATGACGATGGTGATGATCTCCTCCGAATCCCCGTCCCGGCAGGGTGCCAGAACGGAACTTCTGATCCCCGGAATAGAGATCGCGGCGGCGGCGGAGCGTGGATGTGTTTCGCGAAATATGGTCGAACCCCCCTCGATATTTAGGTCAAGGGCAATATATAGTCCAAAGGGGAGCGTCGGGGGGCGACCGAGGTGGCCACGCCACACTTGGGCGCGGCCCCACCCCCAGCCGCGCCCAGCTATGGCGTGGCTGCCTGGTGTGGCCTCTCCGACTCCCCTTCTGGCTCCGTGGGTCTTCCGGTGAAATATGACGATCGCAATTGTTTTCGGAGTTTTTCTCGAAAGTTGACTTTTCTGCACAAAAAGAAGACACCAGGGCAATTCTGCTGAAAACAGCGTTAGTCCATGTTAGTTGCATCCAAATCATACAAGTTAGAGGTAAAACAACAGCAAAAGTGTTCGGAAAAGTAGATACGTTTTGGACGTATCAGTTTACCAATCCCCGGCCAAAACCTTTGGCAGGCGTTGCTCGGAATTGATCACCGGCAACGCAACACCCCGATTGATGCCTTAACACAGGCTCAACTATCAAATCATAATAGAGAGATTAAGACTTGTGGAACAACTGGCACATCACAGACTCTATGACACAAATCATAATAGGTCAACTCTTATAATAGAGAAAGATAGCAAATGACAACCAGAGGTCACAGACCCAACATTACAACAAGCGGAAGCAAAATAGGTTGTTCTAAACAACAAGAATCAAATTATGGCCTAAGAGGCCTGCAGATAAACATCCAAGCGCCAGCTGTTCCGGGATGTCCCAAGCTACCACCTGGGAACCCCAGACTACTCGTCGACGTCCACAAAGAACCCACCTTCGAGGTCGGTGAAGTCCTCCTCTGAAACAAAACAAACGACGTTGAGTTCGACGAACTCGCAAGATTATATATAGAGCTTTAGCTCGATGAGGCTTTCAAGGTTTTATGGCTGTTTTGCATAAAGCTGATTTTATTTATGAAAACATAACTCAATGGCATCGACGAATCAGAGTATTTTCAAAAAGGGGTAAGAAGTGACTCTTTTCATGATCATTGTTCTCCTCATCAACCACCATCAACCACTGTACCTGTTCATCAAAGGCACCTCCCCGAATCACCCTCGAGGAAGCTCACCTTGCAATCTTGAAGTGGTACCTTTAGTACCCAGGTTTTAATCATTTCGTTCAAGTTATTCTATGATCTTATCGTCCTTTCCCAAGTTGTCCGTAACCGTGGACACGACTTTTCGAAAAGATTTAACCCTGCAGGGGTGCACTGTGTTTACCTTCGGTACCGCCCGGCTCATTGCCTACGCTTAGCTCTCTTCCGGGGAAAGCCGGCTGAGTGGGAACGGTTACAACCTTTACCTTGTTAAGGACTAACCCAGGATCATCAGTGAGGACGGAGCAGCGGATCACCACACCGTGCCCCGTGGCCACTCATTTTCCTAACACCACCATCCTCATCCCAGTTCATACCACCATCCTCACGCACACGCAAATGGAAGCCCGAACTAGAGGACCCTGGCTAGTCTCGCTCAAGTTAGTTGGTCGACGGGGGTTCCATATATCCCACCGAAAGGAAGCGCGCTCATTCTTGGTTCAAGAGGTAAAGAACTCGCACCTCGGCGGCGAGAGTGAAACAAAACACCACCATACCAAAGTGGCCTCTCATCCCCACCTTTAAGCATTTTATTACCTGTCACCACAAATTCTCCACCATCATCTGAACACTTCAACAACCTGTTTCCAACATGAAGTATCCATCGGACGGCTAAGCATTTAACTAAGCATGGCTAAGCAACAACATAGCATAGTTAAGTATTTCAGGCCAACAATACAATCCTATGGTTAAATAGGAGGGGAACAGGTAATGGCATCGGAAACTTAATGCAACTATAGGATACTCTAATCCAAGTAAATTGACATTTGGAACCGCATGCAATATTATAGTGGAGAAAATATTTGCAGAAAATAGGATAAGATATGCTCAGAGGGGGGATTACGCTTGCCTTGTTGAGCGGAGGAGTCAAACTGCTCGTCGGAGTAATGATGCTCAACTCCGAACTCGTGATCTACCGGAGAGCAAACAACACCGGAAAGCACAAACAACAATCAACACATGGCAATTGTGCAATGCATACAAAAATGATGATATGACATTTTAAATGCACCATAAAGCTTTGAACATGACCAACAGGTTAAATGGGGTCTCCATTATATTTATTGCATTATTTGGACTAAACCCCATATTTAAACTTAGTGATTGTAATTACTACTAGAGCACATTATTGTAATTGTGATCAATTATGCATGATGATGATTCTGGATCACTCATGTTTTTCTGAGCATTTGGGTACAACGAACACAATTTTCTGAGGTCCAGATAAAAAGTTATTATATTTCTAATTTCCTCTTTTAAACTTATTATTTTATTAATTACTTTAACAACAACAATATCTTAGTTACACGAATTCGAGAGAGGGATATCAAGCAAGACAAACATCAGAGTTCGATGTCTCTAAAGCGCGAGGGGGGAGCGGGAATCATACGCTAGAAGGGAGAAAAAGGAAAAAGAAACTCCTAAAAAAAAACAGGCAGCCCGGCCTCCAGCCCGGCTGGGCCGGTTCAGAGGCCGGCCTTGCTCTAGAGGGTTTCGGTCTGCAGCCCGGTCTGGGCCGGCTACGAGGCCGGCTACGGGCCAGAGGAGAACGGCCCACAGCCCGGCTAGGCCGGCTCGGCGACCGGTCTCGCGTGGAAAAAGAAAAAGAAGGCGACGAACGCCGGCGTACGGTGGCGGCACGGCGCGGACCGTTTCAAGGAACTAGCGCGGGAGGGGGAGGGGGAAAGGGTGCTTCAGCACGGGGTGCTCACCACGGACGCGTTGGGGTGGTCGGCGACGGCGGTGGTGCAACGGTGGCGACGGATTTGCTCACGGCGGAGCTCGAGCGGCAGCGGCGGTGTCGGGGATGGCGCGGCCGATTCTCGGATTTTCGGCACGATTCCTTGGGCGTGGAGGAGCAGCACGGCGAGGCGGACGTCTTGGTGGTGCGCGATTCGCTCGGGGGAGTCTCAAACGACGGCGACGAGCACGGCGGCCTCGGCGGTCATAGCGGCTCGGTGGGGGAACAGAGGGAGAGCGAGATGCGGGAATGGGGTGGGGTGAGCAGAGGTGGCCTCGTGGCTTGGTCTCCTCGCAGTGAAGCAGAGGGGAGGGGGGCCCGGCGTCGAGACGGCGACGAACTGGTGCGGCGCGAGCTCGGCGATGCGGCTCGAGCAGCACTTCCCGGTCGCTACAGGGAAGAAGAAAGAGATTTTACAAAAAGGCCCTTGGCCAAATTAAATCCATCACCGATTGGTCCTTGGCTGTTTCATTTTAACCCCAGCAGCAATTCAAATGATTTTATTAGGGCACCAAAACATTTTATAAAAAGTTGAGAAAATTTGGGGAGCCTCCCCATATTGAGTAGAAGCTACACAAAAATTGGGGCTTCAAAATAAAATAGTTTGGACACACTTGGTTCATAGGGTTGAAATTCGGGCGTTTTGCTAAATTCAAAATGTTGCTCATTTGGAAAATTTAGCAATTGCAAAACATTGTTTTCAACCCTTGGAACTTCCTTGACAAATATGGAATTTATTTGGAATTGGTTTTGTCACAACCAACTCATTGGAGTGTAACTTGTTTGAACACAAGTATTGCTTTTGGTTTCCCTTTTGTTTTAATTTGTTGTCCAAATCTTGGTTTCAACATGAGCAATTGAACCAATAATGCCATGATGCATGCATGATATGCAAAAGTGAAAATTTTACTCAGGTTTTTGAGGTTCACAACTTTGGGCTGTTACAATTCTACCCCCTTACAGGAATCTCGTCCTGAGATTCTTAGAGTAGGAAAGAGGGAAAGGTTACGACGTACTACACGATCTTCTTGCTTCAAGTAGCTTCTTTCTTGAAGAGGTTAACCGAGGGCATCCTGAAGATCTTCTTCGGCTTCACTTCGAGGTCACTATCACGTACACCATAGGAAAGAAGGAAACCTTTCCGGAGAGATGAATCTTGGTGAATATACCACAACGGAGTACCTCCTAATAGAATATTAGGATGAGACTTCGAGCATCCCTAGATTTGACAGTTAGGAGGCACATGCGGGTGACGGGAGATTGATAAGGAGTTTCCAGTTGGTAGACAACTGTTTCCCAAAGATTCAGAATATGAACTTTGCACAAGGCCCAAAATTTCTGAGGGAGAGTGTCGAAACAAGCTTCCAACAGATGAGGAGATAACTTGTACTAGTCGGCTTGAGTAGAACCTTCCTCGCGGAGGAGCATTTCAGATCACTGGAGAAGGATCGGAAGCTAGACCGAGAGCACTTTAGAAACCCCGGGAACGTTAGTATCGGGAAAAACTTCTTGATTTTCTAGACGTCGGTAACAAGCTTCTTGAGGATCACCAACTATCGTTTCTGATCGAGATTTAGATCTGGTCAGGTGTAGAGATACCTCAGACTCAACATGTATGAATAGGAACTCCTTGCAAAGCATACCAACGGTTACTATTGCTAGGACCCCAAGAGTTGGACTACAATGTCAAGCTCCAAAGGAGGAATGAAATTGCGGAACTCGCGGATTAGCAACTTGTCAGGAGACAGCTGCCCCATTTGATTATCTTGTAGCGAGACACGATTGAGTTCTTGATGGGAGGCACCATCGAAGATAAGGAAGTTCTCAGACTTCCCCCCCCCCCCTGTCTGGAACAATTCAACCAGTGGCTTGGATGCATAGATGGAATTCTCAAGGAAAGGAGGTGACAACATACCATTCCGAGAATATTCTACACGTGCATGATCGAGTTGGAATGATTCGGAGGAAACCAGACAATTCACTCAGATCCACGGCGACATCTTTCAGCAATTGCACGTGAACCAGGGAAAGTCACTTCTAACTCCAGAACACATACCTTGTGACTACACAAAGTTAGTGCTAACAAGTTTCCAATGCTAACACCCACTTATCCAATATGAATCTCCTCGGACATGGAGGAAATAAGAAGTAGTTGATGGGCTCAACAACAAACTTATTCAGATACTCCAAGACGGTAGACTCATATTTCACCAGAACGAGGCATAAGTATTGGTCAGACTAACACATTCAGGTAGGTCGGTCTGAGTTTGATTTGACGATAGCCCACTTCGAATCAAAGATTTGTAGGATAGCATATCCACAGGAGGAGATACCACCTCGCTTCAACACGGACATACTAGACATCCCTTTAGGAAGGAACTATATCGGATAGAGCTTTTGTCTTTTAACTCTCCAAGTTGTTTAAGTTTAACCGAATAATTCGGGACATCCAGCACGATTTTCTTGGAGAAAAGAATTGTTCGGAGAACCAGCTTACTCATAAGCTCAACATCACGGTCAGGTGACAACCTGGCGATACTTCTGGGAAGACCTCCAGAATATCCCGATCCACATATAGGATATCACGACATACCGGTGGATCTTGAGTTCAAGAGAGGATCATGCCTTTCAAGGCACAACGAGGTGGTCTTGGGAGCTTCGGCACGAACCTAGCTCTTTGACCGAGGGAGTGCATCAGAGCCAACTGACTTGGTAGCACTGTCAAACTCAACTTATTGATTGGCTAACCAATCATGCTAAGGAGGGCAATAAATGTCCTTGGATTTCAGTGCAGTAAGAACTGCTGAGAATGTCCGATAGTTACATCATTGCTCACGACTTATCCTTCTCGAGTAACAAGTCACTCGGAACACGGAGAGTAACGAGGAGTAAGAGCATCACTTCATCAAGAGGAGCATGAGGCTTAGCACGAGTGCACACTCTTTATACAAAGATATCGTGCTCCTCTAAGATGGAACAGAAACAGAGACTAATAAACATCTTATTCCGTGGACTACAAAACTTTGACCTAGCCCGAGAAGTGGACAAGGTACTGGAGTTTGTTTCTCCTAACAAAAGGAAGTGGAGAGCCATGACAAACCACAAGAGGAACTTGCATCGGAACAAACCAACGCACGATGAAACTTTACTGTCAACAGACAGACTAAGGTTGGAAAGCAGATCAGAGTACGAAACATGCTCAGGAGAATTCCTAAGATGTTGAAGATGCACCGGTTATTACTCAATTGTGATAACCATGCCCAAGAGGAGAGATGCAGAAGAGTCACGAACATAGATGGGGGATTCATTAAGAGAATTCTGGTCATAACCCAGATGGTTCCAAGACAGAATCTCCAGTTATGGCAGAGTTAAAGTTACATAGTTAGTTAAGGTGTGGGAAACTAAGATTCAATCATTTACCACACAGACCACATAAAGGACTTGGGTTAAAGGTCAGCTTCATGTGCCGAGAATCATAGATAGCATAACGATCACATGGGTAACAACCCACACAATTCATCATGCCAGAATCACAGCTCAATCCGGGACCTTCGGTTCAAGACCTTGGGCTCCTCCATTCTCTGGGTTTTAACCGTGGTCTTGAAGAATTGGAGTTGCATTGGTCCGGCAAAAGAAGTTGGAGACTCTGAATCCGACAACCTGATACATAACTAGAGATGGATTCCAACCTTTAAGATCTCGTGGTTCCTACTCCGACGCCTATTCGTAACTCGTGAGCTGGAGTAACAGGTTAACAGATTTAGGAACGGCCCACCCAACGTGTCACCTAATTTTTAAAGAACCAGATGAGATAACGAAACCTTTATAAATCAAATAGAGGTAAGGTGACTCAGAGTTGGAGCGATACCAGGTAAGGAGTAAAAAGAATCCTAAGCAAGTTTTCACAACTCATTTTTAGGTTAAAAATATTTTCACAAACACTAGACCCAACGTCTACTAGTAGAAGGGTTTCCTACAGGCAGTCCTGCTCTGATACCAACTTGTGGCGCCCTGACCCGACTGCTATACAGTGATGCTGAGTGTCACCGGTTAAGCGATACAACCGGAGGTTACGGGTTTATGATGACCCACAAGTATAGGGGATCGCAACAGTCTTCGAGGGAAGTAAAACCCAAATTTATTGATTCGACACAAGGGGAGCCAAAGAATAAATATAAGCCTTAACAGATGAATTGTCAGTTCAGCTGCACCTGAAAGTAGACTTCCTCGACACAGATTATCAGTAGCAACGGTGATATAACAGCAGTAGTAACAAAGTAATAGCAGCAACAGTGTAACAAAGACAGCAGCAGTAATTTCAGTAAACAGCAGGATTAAAAGTACTGTAGGCATAGGGACGGATGTACGGGCGTTGCATGGATAAGAGCGCTCATGTAATAATCATAACTCAGGGCATTTGCAGGTAAACAATTATAAAAGCATCCTAGTACTAGTCAAACATAGGCATGTGTTCCGTATATAGTCGTACGTGCTCGCAATGAGAAACTTGCACAACATCTACTGTCCTGCCAGCCCGTTTGCAGCGGGGCCTCAAGGGAAACTACTGGCAATTAAGGTACTCCTTTTAATAAAGTACCGGAGCAATGCATTAACACTCCGTGAACACACGTAATCCTCAAGTCAAAGCCATCCCCTCCAGTTATCCCGGTTGCTGTCACTCCGGGGCCTCGGGTTCCGGACAATAACAGGTGAAAACAACTTGCAGATATGATCTAAAACATAATTATTCTCATGCATCAACAACATGTTCAGATCTGAGATCATGGCACTCGGGCCCTAGTGGCAAGCATTAAGCACAACAAGTTGCAACAATGATAAATAGCACTAACAATGGATACTAGGCACCATGCCCTAACAATCTGGCAACTTATTACATGAACAATCTCATCCAATCCCTACCATCCCCTCAGCCTACAGCAGGGAACTACTCACACATGGATGGGGGAATCATTGATGGTTGATGGAGAGGCGGTGGTGATGACGATGGTGATGATCTCCTCCGAATCCCCGTCCCGGCAGGGTGCCAGAACGGAACTTCTGATCCCCGGAATAGAGATCGCGGCGGCGGCGGAGCGTGGATGTGTTTCGCGAAATATGGTCGAACCCCCCTCGATATTTAGGTCAAGGGCAATATATAGTCCAAAGGGGAGCGTCGGGGGGCGACCGAGGTGGCCACGCCACACTTGGGCGCGGCCCCACCCCCAGCCGCGCCCAGCTATGGCGTGGCTGCCTGGTGTGGCCTCTCCGACTCCCCTTCTGGCTCCGTGGGTCTTCCGGTGAAATATGACGATCGCAATTGTTTTCGGAGTTTTTCTCGAAAGTTGACTTTTCTGCACAAAAAGAAGACACCAGGGCAATTCTGCTGAAAACAGCGTTAGTCCATGTTAGTTGCATCCAAATCATACAAGTTAGAGGTAAAACAACAGCAAAAGTGTTCGGAAAAGTAGATACGTTTTGGACGTATCAACTCCCCCCAAGCTTAGCTTATTGCTTGTCCTCAAGCAATTCAGTTGACAAACTGAACGCGATAAAGAAACTTTTACGAACACAATTGCTTCATATGATGTATACATACTTGAATTATGATTATACTTACTAGCTCATGATAGGAGATATGCATAAGATAAAAGCTTGATAAATATGCAGCCATGAAAAGATTCTAACATACTAAAGGTAAACAACATGGCATATAACTAAGTGCAGGATTGCAATGTTCGTAATTGGGTATGGCAAAGTGGTATCTCGCTTGCCCGAATGTGTGCAGCAAAACATAAATGCCCAGGCACCTCTGAAGTTTACAGGCAGACTAGAAATAAAGCTTATCAAAGATAAAAGCATCAAGCTATGTCACTACTAACCTATTCTGGGACAAGCACATTTCACTAAGAATGACAGTCATGCTCTCAAAGAAGTGCTTTAAAGAAGGATGGTGACTCAACATTAAAATAAAAGATAGGCCCTTCGCAGAGGGAAGCAGGGATTAAATCGTGTGCTAGAGCTTGTTAGTTCCCGAAGGCATATAAAGAGTGTAAAAATAATATTTTGAGAAGTGGTTGCAAGTGTCAACAAATCCGCGATAGAGTTCTTGTCATCTTCCATAACTAACCAACTTTTAGAGCGGTTCCGAAAATTCATATAGTTTGCATTATATCATGCTTACAGATTTTTGACACTCCTCCCAACCTTTTCTTCCACAAACCATGGCTAACCGAATCCTCGGGTGCCGACCAACAATCACCGTGGAGGAGTGTCTATTTTAATATTAAATGATAGGTGGACTAACCAGCTCTTTTGCAAAAATAAAAGTGGACAAGCAGATGAAGCTACTTGTCCTTGGAAATCATTTAGCATGGAAGATGACAAGTTCTACTACCACATCCTTATGAGCTACACGCAGTGACACAAAAAGGGATTGTACAATTTTGAATAGTTAAAGATAGCACACGAAGAAATTTACTTGGAATGGTTTAAAACCATGCATAGGAATTTATAGTGGACTCTTTGGAATAACTTGGTTTTCAGGATTTTGGATGCACAAGCAGCATTCCCGCTTAGTACAGGTGAAGGCTAGCAATAGACGGGGAAGCGACAACAAGAGAGCACAACTGTCATAATCATACTTGCGACAGAATAAAATTAGCAGTGGCATAAAAGTGATACAGAAACTCTGAGTCACAATAGATCGTCGAGGCTTGACTTTTGTTTTGAGTCATAAACATGTGTAAGCATGTGCCAAGTCGAATCAAGTAAAACATTCAGAGGAGGATACCACACTACAATACCACTCTACGAATAAAACAATGCATGCAAATAACTATATGACATATGGTGCACCTTCAGGAGATTAGGATTAATCATGAGAAAACATGGCTATCAAGCATTCATCAAGTAACATAGCCCATACCATAACTACTAAGCGCAATCATATGGACAGGTATGTGTACAAAAATGAAAACAAATACGGTTCATACCAGCCTCTCACCACATCAAGTTGTCGAATATCGTCATTATTGCCCTTCGCTCGCATGACTTGAATGATATAAAATGAAAACCAAGCTCCAGGTGGAGTCACAGACGGCTGTTGAATCTGAAAAGAACTATACAAAACCAAGAAGAACAACAAATATTTTTGGTGTTTTCGAATTTTAAAACAAAGCAAGGAAGAAGCAAATAAAAAGGAAAATATTTTTGGGTTTTTTGAATATCAACTCGAAAATCAAAAAGACAAAATAAAACTACAACTCGAATTACTAAAATAAAAGCATAGAGAAACAACGAAAATATTTTTGGTATTTTTGGGTTTTGAGAAAATAAACACCACAAGCAAGAACAAATAAAAGAAAGCGAAATATGGATATACAAAGAACTGACATGGAGCGAATATAGAAATGAGCGAACTGTCAGTATACGCGTACCTCCCCCCAAGCTTAGGCTTTTGGCCTAATTGGGAGACAATCATGGGTGCTGATAATAGCTCCAGGACGGTGCATCGTCCCTGGCGTGTTCGTAAGAACCACTCTGTAAAGCGGGGAAGGTTCCGCTTGCATAGTCAAACTGGTATGAGGAGCTCGCCCCCTCATCATGCGGCTCAGGCCGCTCCTCCTCCGGCTCGGCCCGGGGTCCATGCTCCCTCATGTATGCATCCAAGTCTTCTTCCGAGAATGCCCAATTTTCCCTGCCATCCAGGTTAAACAAAACAGGTGCAGGCAAACAAACCAATCGCTCGGAAGTCTTAGATGCAATCCTAGATTTAGTAACAAATACTAAATTATAAGTCAAATTATCGAGAGTAGCCCAGCTAGGAACAGAATGATGCCTGATCATGGAATTAATATCAAGTCTAAAAACAGGCAACTCTATGTCAAAGGGATGCGGAACCAACTGATGGTAAGCTAACAGCCTAGAAGCAATGAGGCCACCACAAACACCACCCTTTTCGCGATTAGTAGATAAGCGATGAGCAATCAAAGCACCCAAGTTATAAGTCCTGTCACTTCTCAAAGCAGCAGAAATGAATGCCAAGTCATAAACAGAAAGCTTGTTAGCATTTTTCCTAGCTAGAACACACTTGGCAATGAAATGGGTGAAATACCGAATAGCTGGGAATAAAATGAGCCGAATTTTACCACCTTCTTTCAACAAACCTCTACTTTTGGTGATCTCCGAATAAAGTTCTACAAGATGCCTAGGCTGACCATTAATCTTCGCATATGATCCCCAATATGGCACTTTGATAGCTGTGCAAAAATCATACAGAGAGATATCCATAGGAATATTATAAATTTTGTAATGGACCATGGGGTTATCAGATGAGTAGGTAAATCTAAAATCCTGTACTACAGACATAGTGAGTTTAACAAATTGGGCAGGTTCCCCAATGGTAAAATTCTCCAATCCTGCATTAGAAATTAGTGTGTTGAAATCTTGTAGGATTCCTGCAGCAGCCATGAAGGTTTGGCAAGGATAATATGCAGAATGCACGGAATCTTCACGATTAACCTCCATCACTTCTCCCACAACTAAATCATTAGGGTCAATAGCTGGTCCAACCACATCTCCATCCATCTTCCTTCTCTGAAATTTTTCAACAAGTCTCATAAAAAATGATTTTGCAACTATAAAATCAAGGCAACTACTATAGAAACTTGCAAGAGGGCTACACATGCATCAAGGATAATTAATCTAAGCATAGAACAAGCATGCAAGCTCACTTAACCAGCAACATACAGCAGCAAAATACTCTAGAAATACAACACTAAACAAAATTCTACTTGGATAATCGAAGGAGTCACATACCGGTGAGTAAACAAGCAAAGTTTCAGCAACTGAAATGGGCTGAGCAAGGAGATCGAAAAATTCGAGCTCAAGAGCAGCAGAACACGAGTTTGAACAATGGATATGAGTTTGGTCGGGAGAGAAAAGAAAGGGGAGGAATCTCACCTTGTGGAGGCTCAGGTGGGACCCACGCCACAGGGGGGCGCGGCCTCCACCCCTGCCGCGCCGAGCTATGGCGTGGCAGCGTGGTGGGTCCCCCTGGTCAGCCCCAGGTACTACCACGTTGCATTTTTCAAAATAGGAATTTACGTAAAATTTTCAGATTTTTCTGACAACTTTCAATTTCGAGCAAAAACTGGGCACTTAAAATTCTAAACAGCAGCTAAGCAAAATTTTAACCACACTAAACAACATTCTAAAAATTTATAAAGACAGCAATATAACAGAAGGTATAACAGATGAGAAAGAGAGAATGTGGTTTAACAATTTTATGCAACTAAAATGTATTTGTCAACAAGGTTGATCAAGTCTTGCCACCAAATATATTTTATTTGACATAAAAGAATTAAACTACATGATACCATTATGTTACCTTATATTGAATAGATATTGTCCCAACCATAATACTTTCATATCCTTCATGGTGGTCATAAATAGGACAATCAATACTTCCAACTTTGATAGTTTTATAACTTGCAATTGAGCTAACTCCACATAATACATTTTGCTTCTTGGGAAAATAAACAGTATGCTCTTTGTCATTGACATTAAAAGTAACTTTCCCTTTATTGCAATCAATAACAGCTCCTGCAGTATTAAGAAAAGGTCTACCAAGAATAATGGACATATTATCATCTTCAGGCATATCCAACACAACAAAGTCAGTCAAAATCAAACAGTTGGTAGTAACTTGAACAGGAACATTTTCACATATACCAACAGGAACAGCAGTAGATTTATCAGCCATTTGCAAAGATATATCAGTTGGTATCAATTTATCTAAATAAAGTCTCTTATAAAGAGAGAAAGGCATCACACTTACTCCAGCTCCAAGATCACAAAGTGCAGTTCTAACATAATTATTTTTAATAGAGCAAGGAATAGTTGGTATACCTGGATCTCCAAGTTTCTTTGGAACCTTACCATTGAAAGAGTAATTAGCAAGCATGGTGGAAATCTCCTCATTAGGAATTTTCCTCTTGTTAGAAACAATATCCTTCATGTATTTCGAATAAGGAGGCAGCTTAATAGCATCAGTCAAAGGAATTTGCAAAAACAAAGGTTTCATCCACTCACAAAACTTGTTGTAGTGTTCTTCTTCCTTGGATTTATGTTTCTTATTAGGAAAAGGCATTGATTTTTGCACCCAAGGTTCTCTTTCTTTACCATGTTTCTTAGCTACAAAATCCTCTTTAGTGCAATTTTTATTTTCAGTGTCACTATCAGAATCGCTCTCAACCTCTTCATTATTATTAGCATTGTTTCTATCATTATCATTAACAGGTTCATTACCATTTTCAGTTTCAGCATCAGACACAGATATACTATTAGGATCACTAGCAGGTTCTTTTTCCTTAATAGTTTCAGAAGACTCTACAGCAGGTTTATGTTTCTTCTTCTTTTTCTTAGAAGGAGAGCTGGGCCTTTCAGCTAATTGAGAATCTTGTTCAATTCTTTTAGGATGTCCCTCAGGATACAAAGGATCTTGAGTGGAAGCTCCACTCCTAGTTGCTATTCCAAAAGCATGTTTTCCATTACTATTAGAATTTTTAGCTAGCAAGTCTTTTTGTACTTTAGTAATTTGCTCCATTTGAGTTTGAACCATACTAAGATGTTTAACTAGACCTTTAATGTCATTTACAGTTCTTACCAAAACATCTTGCAAATTACTAATAATACGAGAATTTTCTAACAGATGATTTTCTACTCTCATATTAAAATGCTCCTGCTTAACAATAAAATTATCAAGTTCATCTAAGCATTGATCAGGAGGCTTACCATAAGGAATATCACCAGCATCGAAATATTGTAGAGAGTGTACCTCAATTGAAGGTGGAGGAGTCGGCTTACATAAGTCTTCTATTGGAGGTAAATTTTTAACATCTTCAGATTTAATACCCCTCTCCTTGAGAGTCCTCTTGGCTTCTCTCATTCCTTCATTATCAAGTTCAATAACACCTCTCTTTCTTGGTGTAGGCACTGGCGCAGGCTCTGGTGTGGGAGTGGGTTCAGCTATAACCCAATCTTCATAATTTTGGCTAATCTTAGCCATTAATTCCTCAGCTTCATCTGGAGTTCGTTTCCTGAAAACACAACCAGCACAACTATCCAGGAATGTCCTAGATTCATCGGTTAGTCCATTATAAAATATATCAAGAAGTTCATTTTTAGGTATATCATGTCCAGGTCGAACTCTAAGCAAATAACAAAACCTTGACCAAGTTTCAGAAATATTTTCTTCCTGCAATTGCTTGAAGTTAAAAATTCTCTGCAAAGCAACATGTTGAACACTAGCAGGATAATATTTATGGAAGAAAACATCAACCAATCCTAAAGGATTTTTAATACAACCGGGAGACAAATTACCAAACCAAGCTTTAGCATCGCCTTTCAGAGAGAAAGGAAAAATTTTGGTAACAAAATAGGTGCGCAATTTAATATCATCAGAGAACAAACTACTTAAAGTAGATAACTTGTTCATATGTTCCATAGCACTTTCATCTTCAGCACCACAAAAAGGATCTTTCTCTACCACAGATATAAAGGACAAATCCACAGAAAAGTCATAATCCTTATCAGTTATACGAATAGGAGATGTTGCAAACTCAGGATCAGCAGACAATTTGTAGCTAACAGTGTGTTTTTTCAGAAAATCCATTATAGTGGCAGAATCAGCAGAAGAGTCAAGATTCCTGCATTTTTCAGCAAAAGCTTCATCTACTTCTATATAATCTTCCTCGGGGTCATCATCATCGATGAATTCCCTCGACTCAGGAGAAGCAACAGGTGTGACAACATTTTCATTAGGCATTTCAGAATTTTCAATAAGTCTAGACCTAGCAATCGTAGCATCTAGAAAAGGACCTAACGAACCAGTTTCACTAAGCACAGTAGAAGCATCATCAAATTCATCAGAAACAGTTTCAGATTCAGTAGTGCCAACACGCGAAGCAGGTGCGTGTGGCGGTGTAACCAGTTGATTAATAACAGATGGTGAATCAAGAGCAGCAGCGGAGTTCAGAGCCGTACCTTTCCTTGTAGTGGATGGCAGAATAGCCACCTTCTTGTCATGAGTTTTCCCCATGATAAATGGATTGCAGCAAAGGATATCACTTCCAGATGAACTTATAAATAAAGCTATGCTCCCCGGCAACGGCGCCAGAAAATAGTCTTGATGACCCACAAGTATAGGGGATCGCAACAGTCTTCGAGGGAAGTAAAACCCAAATTTATTGATTCGACACAAGGGGAGCCAAAGAATAAATATAAGCCTTAACAGATGAATTGTCAGTTCAGCTGCACCTGAAAGTAGACTTCCTCGACACAGATTATCAGTAGCAACGGTGATATAACAGCAGTAGTAACAAAGTAATAGCAGCAACAGTGTAACAAAGACAGCAGCAGTAATTTCAGTAAACAGCAGGATTAAAAGTACTGTAGGCATAGGGACGGATGTACGGGCGTTGCATGGATAAGAGCGCTCATGTAATAATCATAACTCAGGGCATTTGCAGGTAAACAATTATAAAAGCATCCTAGTACTAGTCAAACATAGGCATGTGTTCCGTATATAGTCGTACGTGCTCGCAATGAGAAACTTGCACAACATCTACTGTCCTGCCAGCCCGTTTGCAGCGGGGCCTCAAGGGAAACTACTGGCAATTAAGGTACTCCTTTTAATAAAGTACCGGAGCAATGCATTAACACTCCGTGAACACACGTAATCCTCAAGTCAAAGCCATCCCCTCCAGTTATCCCGGTTGCTGTCACTCCGGGGCCTCGGGTTCCGGACAATAACAGGTGAAAACAACTTGCAGATATGATCTAAAACATAATTATTCTCATGCATCAACAACATGTTCAGATCTGAGATCATGGCACTCGGGCCCTAGTGGCAAGCATTAAGCACAACAAGTTGCAACAATGATAAATAGCACTAACAATGGATACTAGGCACCATGCCCTAACAATCTGGCAACTTATTACATGAACAATCTCATCCAATCCCTACCATCCCCTCAGCCTACAGCAGGGAACTACTCACACATGGATGGGGGAATCATTGATGGTTGATGGAGAGGCGGTGGTGATGACGATGGTGATGATCTCCTCCGAATCCCCGTCCCGGCAGGGTGCCAGAACGGAACTTCTGATCCCCGGAATAGAGATCGCGGCGGCGGCGGAGCGTGGATGTGTTTCGCGAAATATGGTCGAACCCCCCTCGATATTTAGGTCAAGGGCAATATATAGTCCAAAGGGGAGCGTCGGGGGGCGACCGAGGTGGCCACGCCACACTTGGGCGCGGCCCCACCCCCAGCCGCGCCCAGCTATGGCGTGGCTGCCTGGTGTGGCCTCTCCGACTCCCTTCTGGCTCCGTGGGTCTTCCGGTGAAATATGACGATCGCAATTGTTTTCGGAGTTTTTCTCGAAAGTTGACTTTTCTGCACAAAAAGAAGACACCAGGGCAATTCTGCTGAAAACAGCGTTAGTCCATGTTAGTTGCATCCAAATCATACAAGTTAGAGGTAAAACAACAGCAAAAGTGTTCGGAAAAGTAGATACGTTTTCGACGTATCAGTTTACCAATCCCCGGCCAAAATCTTTGGCAGGCGTTGCTCGGAATTGATCACCGGCAACGCAACACCCCGATTGATGCCTTAACACAGGCTCAACTATCAAAGCATAATAGAGAGATTAAGACTTGTGGAAAAACTGGCACATCACAGACTCTACGACACAAATCATAATAGGTCAACTCTTATAATAGAGAAAGATAGCAAATGACAACCAGAGGTCACAGACCCAACATTACAACAAGCGGAAGCAAAATAGGTTGTTCTAAACAACAAGAATCAAATTATGGCCTAAGAGGCCTGCAGATAAACATCCAAGCGCCAGCTGTTCCGGGATGTCCCAAGCTACCACCTGGGAACCCCAGACTACTCGTCGACGTCCACAAAGAACCCACCTTCGAGGTCGGTGAAGTCCTCCTCTGAAACAAAACAAACGACGTTGAGTTCGACGAACTCGCAAGATTATATATAGAGCTTTAGCTCGATGAGGCTTTCAAGGTTTTATGGCTGTTTTGCATAAAGCTGATTTTATTTATGAAAACATAACTCAATGGTATCGACGAATCAGAGTATTTTCAAAAAGGGGGTAAGAAGTGACTCTTTTCTTGATCACTGTTCTCCTCATCAACCATCATCAACCACTGTACCTGTTCATGTTGACATCGATTTTGTCTCAGACCGTAAAAATAATTGAATATCATGAAATTTGATAAAATAATTAAATAAAATCTACAAAAGTGTGATAACAAATAAATAAAAGGGTTCATTTGCATATCGACCTCATCGATGACAATGGTCGGATATTGACCTAAAATTCCAACGGTTAACAATACCAAATGTTCAAAGAAATATTCAAATACGTGAACAAATCGTCTGAGAATTATATTAAATTGCCAACTATTTCATCAAAATAATTGTACATTTCATAAAAAGTGATTGTGCAATATGTATAGGAATTAATCTTCGGCTAACACCGGAGATAAAAGCTTGCAGGATAGCTAACTTAAATCCATTAGGCTATACGTGACAAGAAAAGCCCAACAGCGATCATGCATGGATTAGCCGGCGTCATTACAAAGTTAATGGGATAATTAGCAGCCCATACGTGACAAGAAAAGCCCTACAGAGATCGTGCAGGGATTAGCCGGCGTCATTACCATATTAATATATTAAATTGGGATACTTGGCAGCCCATGGCCCATATACATGCAGGCTGCGGCTCGGTCATCTAAGAAGAAAAGACCTGAGACGCTCCAATTAGCAACCGATCAGCGCCACTCCCCCACGATCTGGCACACGCTCCCACGATCTTTCATCGCGCGTCGCTTCAGCCCTCACAACTCTATAAATAGTGGCCACAGTCGACAGTGCAAAAACTCTCAATCTCTCGCTCATACACCATCTCCCACCCTGATCGCTACCGCTCATACCTATCGCTCATTAGCCCCAGTCCCATCAATAGAGAGCATGGCGCCATACTCGTTCGTCGCTCCGTCCTGGTAAGCAATACCACCAAATCAAGGCCATACTAATCAAGAAACAGCAAAGAGCTCAAGGAGAAGGATCATCCGCAGCATCCAAGAAAAGGTGGGATTCATGGTTCTCTCCTAGCCTTCGGTTTGGCCATGGGTACAAACCGAGGTGCTTCATCTTCATCTTCTCTCTTGGTCTTTGGTTTGGCCATTGGTACGAACCAAAGAGCTCTTCATCTATCTACTAAATTGCATGTCCTTGGTTCGGCCATCGCGGTACAAATCAAGGAGTTTGTTCATCTCATCTAAATTGTCATTTTGGTCAAGCCATCATGATACAAATTAACCAAGATCATGTCGAAATCATATCTCTTGATTCGGTCCCCTTAGCGATACAAACCAGGACGAAACGTGTGCGTAAGCCTCGTTCCTTGGTTCGGTCCCTATACGTGGATACAAATCTAGAGAATATACCAAATCAAAAGTCCCTATAATATATCTTGGAGCAGTCCACAAAATGGATATGACCAAGTTGGGCGAAAATGAAACTAAATCTCTCTTATTTGGTTACGCTATGGGCATTTTATGCTACATTAGTAGTAATACAAATATGAACAAAATCAACTTCATCTTGGTTACACTTCTCGCAGGCCTTGCTATGCGATGGAGTAGTATAAGAGATGTCAAATTCAATAAAACTCACATGTCACATACGCATGTAGAAACTATAGGCTAAATCACACCTTAGCAAAATACCAAACAAAAATGCACTTTGCATATGTTACGGACTTGTCCGAAATAAATTAAAATTACTATGCATACTCCAGTAGCATGCAGGTAGCCCAAAATCTAGTCTTGATCTAAGACAGGCTAGTACTGTGTTGAACAGTAGGGATGAAAACGGAGCGGATACGGACGGAACTGAGTGGTGCCACATTTGTTTTCATATTTTTTTACGGAAGCGGAAACGAATACAGAAACCCCGGAAACAAATACAAAAACAAATATTGTCGGAAACAGATACAGACTGAATACGGTGCGGAGACGGAACAAAAAGCGGATGTTTACCGGAACCGAGAGATGCCATAAATAATAAAGGAAAAGCCAAGAAAATCAACAAACTTTTCAACTTTCTAAGATGAAATAAAATTATAAGGCGATAGCCTGATTAGATAATATACTATGCAACATTAAAAAATATATATTATCGTCCTTATCCATAGTAGAACACTGAAATAGAGAATTGGGAACAACCTGAGGGAGAGATGATATGCGAATACCTAGGTCCTAAACGTGGTAGTTTGAGATTCTTTTCATTTTTTAAAATGTTCTCACTAGAATTTCGTGCTTGTTAGATTCGGATTTTACCGCGTAACAAAAAACGGAAAGTTCCGTATTACCGGAAACGGAATTTCCGTTTCCGGCGCCGTTCCGCCGGAATACGCTCTTCCGTTTCCACATAAAAGTTTCCGTTTCCGTTTCCGTTTTGCAGAATTCCGTTTCCGTTTCCGTATTTCCATTCCGTTTCCGTTTTTCCGCGGAAAAGTCGGAAAGATTCCGCACCGTTTTCATCCCTATTGAATAGTACCAAAAGAAATATAAAAAGATAACTGCATATAGTTGTCGCTGCATGCATATGGAGACATGCATATGCATGGCCCTCTGGCCTAAATTCCATGCATCATTCCGGATGCTCTTGATCGGCTAATTAAAAAAATAAACAAACAATATACTGTAGCATAAAAAAAATACATGTATGTTGAGCCGATTAATAAATTGAGCGGCCGGTTCATGCAAAATCCTTGTACTGCTGATATCAGTGCAAGTGAAAGATGAAATATATGATATCAAATCAAATGATAAATTGAAGAAGATTAAATGTTCCTTCAAGCATCCGACGGCGACGACGGCGAGGAGGACTTCTTAGTCTTAGTTTTATATTTTGTAATAGTCATATGTAAACTTGTAATCCTATGTATTTAGAAATGTTGGAATTCTTAATCAGGGGTTTTCTCTTCGGAGATGTAATTAACGGTTCTTTTATAAAAATGTAAGAGTTCCGGAAGTATGTACTCGCAATACTTGATATTAGTCTCATTTACACTTGCGCACTTTAAATTTAAATTCAAATTCTATCTGTCTCTATGACGTGGACGCGTACGTATCGTATTGTTTCAATCGCCCCATTTTTCCCGTCATCAGATTCTGGCACGCCCGGTGGGACATATTTCTCCCCTCATCTCTGAATTCCAACATAGGATTACAACACGTGACATTGTAAAAAAAATAATATATATATATATGGAAGGAAACTAATATATGGTTTTCTTCATTTTGAAAAGAGGTATGGAGGGGCAAGTGCAACAATATGTGGCTCTCCGCATTGGAACTCTTTGGTTTGATGTGCCAATGGGCCCTCTTGTGACGTTACTAAGCCAAAGTTCGCTTAGAAGCATGGTGCCATCACCAACTAAACAAGACCAAGAAAAAGAGGTCTTTTCTGCATTATTGGAGGGGTGCGCCCGTGTCCTTTCAAAGTCAGCCAAGAAAAATACAAGATCTGCTAAAAAAGTATCTCCTCATGGTGTTGTGACTCCATCTGCTGCAGCGCCATGTATGGAAGAGAAAGCTGGCAAAGTGGCAGAATCATCCGATCAGATGTCTAAGAGCACAGGAAAAATAGCGGTGCTCAACAATGGAAAAGAAAAGTTGGTGCATAAACTCCATGGCAAGCAACCTGAAAAAGAAGGTGAAGGCTTGGCTATATTGCCATATGCACCAGCATCAATAGGAACACCTACGAGTGCTCAGACTAAACTCCAACGTGATACTCCTTCACTGGACCATGTACCTAGTGAAGGATACCCTGAAGCAATATACGGGCATTCACATTACCCGGTGCGGCATCAAGATCATCAAAGAAATGCTCGTCGTATCAAACATCGGCGTGTTATTGTCGGCAAGATTCGTGTCCACTTCTCCAAAAATATGGAATACAACTTTTCAGATCGCCGCTTCTATGTTAGCAAGGGCGGGCTGAGAATCAAGACGATGGTGACTAGCAACCCCTCAACGGTTGTTGCTTTTATCCGGTTCATTTGGAAAAAATATCTTAACCACGCCAAGCATCGTGTGGTTGGACTCGACTGTGAGTATACGAGATACATCCATAAAAAAGAGCGTCGAAAACTTTCGCTTGAGAAGCAAGATGCTCTCATCAACCAAGAGCCCCAACGTGCTGCTGTTTTGCAACTCTGTGTGGGAAAGCACTGCCTGGTTTACCAGCTATATCAAGCTCATACGAGGGATTCTATTCCTTCACGCCTCCATCGGTTCCTCACCAATGACACAATCAAGTTTGTGGGTGCTGCCATCGGCAATGACATCAAAAAGCTGGAGTTTTATAACCTAGGTATCACAAATGCCATCGACTTGCAGCAACTTGGCATCAAGGTTCGTAACCACAAAGAAGGCCAATTGGTGTCACTAGAGAAGCTAGCAAAGAAGGTGGCGAATATAAAACTCAACAAAGACAAGAGTGTCAGTCTCAGTATGTGGGAGATGCCCAGGTTAAGCCATGAGCAGATCAAGTATGCGTGCCTGGATGCATACGCAAGTTTCGAAGTTTTCAGGAGGCATTCAAATATAAGTGGTTATCTTAGGACCCATTGAAATATTTGGTTTTGAGTTAAATATTGTAAAGGGTGGTGTTGGCAAAATGTGCGAAGCAATTCAAAAATTGTATTGTGATACTTTGTCTGTCCATTACTACAGGATGGCAGGGGCACCTTGCATATTAAAGAATATGCCGATTGCTTCATGATGATATATTTGTAACAAAAAAAAATCATAAGCGAGATCAATTAAAGTATCTCATTATGGTACCTCGGAAAAAATGGAATGTATTTAAGAATTCTGACTAAAGAAAATGATCTTCATATTTCCGAGACATGGTATCAAATATTCTCAATTTCCTAACTTCCTAGAACTGCTCTTGAAAAGTACGACGAAAAAAAAAACCAGCGTAAGACTGCATGCGTACACATAAGTTATATTGCAGGATCAGTGTCTAGTAGCCAGTGTGGGAAAATCACTAAACGGATAATATTCTATGATACGCTCTGTGTACACATAAACTACATTGTTGTACATCCAAATTACTCCGAGGCTAGAGAAACATGATCTGCCAGCTAGCTACATACTTGCAGCGGTATGGTCTACCAGCCTCACAATGAAAATCTTACAAGAAATGCTAATGAAAATATTGTAATACTCCTAGCACTCACGAGTATAAACTGATTGCACCATATCAAACAACCAGTAAAAAGTATATTTACTCCAAGGCTGCAAGAGTATAAACTGTCAGCCTCATGTAAAAGAAATTAAGGAATGATATTACTCCAATGCTACAAGAGTATAAACTATAAGCCAAAATCTTCTTCACTGAAAATGAGAGATAAAATATACTCCAAGGCTGCAAGAGTATAAACTGTCAGCCTCATGTAAAAGAAATTAATGAATGATATTACTCCAATGCTACAAGAGTATAAACTGTAAGCCAATGTCGTTCGACCTTAAGTCATCGCATCATTATAAATAATAAAGAAAAATCATCAAATATGCTCCAATGCTATATGAGCCTAAACTATTAGCATAAAAAAATGATCCAATTGCTTCATGAGCTAAAACTGTAAGCTGAAATTTTCTTTAGTGGAAATGAGAGATTAAAATGCTCCAATGCTATATGAGCCTAAACTATTAGTATTAAAAAAAAATGCTCCAATTGCTTCATGAGCTAAAACTGTAAGCCAAATTTTCTTCATTGAAATTTGAAGATTAAAAATGCTCCAAGTGCTTCATGAGCTAAAACTGTAAGCCCATATTTTCTTCACTGAAAGTGGAAGATTAAATTGCTCCAA
The DNA here is from genome assembly GCA_947311845.1 of Poa pratensis. Taxonomy (NCBI): domain Eukaryota; kingdom Viridiplantae; phylum Streptophyta; class Magnoliopsida; order Poales; family Poaceae; genus Poa; species Poa pratensis. The sequence continues at coordinate 6,417,058 of CAMZMU010000047.1, read as the reverse complement.
TGCTATATGAGCCTAAACTATTAGCATAAAAGAATGCTCCAATTGCTTCATGAGCTAAAACTGTAAGCTGAAATTTTCTTCACCAAAAATGGAAGATTAAATCGCTCCAATTGTTTCATGAGCTAAAACTGTAAGCCAAAATTTTCTTCATTAAAAACATGGAAGATAAAAACACTCCAAGGCTATACGAGTATAAATTGCCAGCCTCATATGTGAAACAAATTAAGAAAAAAATGAAACTACTCCAAACAGCAAGAGTATAAACTGCTAGCCTTATGGAAAATAAATTAGTAAGCGAAACTACTCCAATGTCACATGAGTATAAACTGTTGGCAGCATGAAAACGGATAATCTAAAGTCCAATCAAATATTGCAGAAGCACAATATGTTAGCACTAAAAGGTTGCAAGAGTATAAATTGACACATTCGTCACAAAAAATTTATAACCATAAAATATATAACTCCAATATACTTACGAGTCTAAACTGTGGCATATTAAAAATAATAATTACTCCATACCCTCAAGAGTTTAAACTGGGGCATAAAAAAAATCACTCCATACTCTCACGAGCATAAACTGGAGCGTCCAAAAACAAATAACTCCAATATACTTACGAGTCTAAACTGTGGCATATAAAATAAATAAATAAAACTCCACACCCTCATGAGTTTAAACTGGGGCGTGAAAAAAATCACTCCATACTCTCACGAGCATAAACTGGAGCGTCCAAAAAACAAATAACTCCAATATACTTACGAGTCTAAACTGTGGCATATAAAATAAATAAATAAAAAAACTCCACACCCTCATGAGTTTAAACTGGGGCGTGCAAAAAAAATAAAATAAACTCCAATATACTTACGAGTCTAAACTGTGGCATATAAAATAAAAACTCCAATATACTTACGAGTCTAAACTGTGGCATATAAAATAAAAACTCCAATATACTTACGAGTCTAAACTGTGGCATCTAAAATAAAACACTCCATACCCTCATGAGTATAAACTGGGGCACAAAAAAAAATCTCTAAAAAAAATGATACTCCAATAAACTTATGAGTTTAAACTGTGACATAAAAATGAAACACTCCAAGAAAATCTTACGAGTATAAACTGTGAAAGAAATATAACTACAAAATTTTTTGTAACGATAAAATTTTAAGCTGCAGAGGCGTACATAAAGAAAACAACTTCAGTATGCAACTGAATATCTCAACCAGTATATTACAAATAATACTGAGAACTTGAAAGACGAATAAGTTCAAACAAACTGATAGTCTGGACTTTATTACATGAGCAGCATGACATAGTCAGCTAGCAATCTAAAACGGAAGCGGAAATACATGTCCGGATAAAATGGAACTGAAATAAATTATTCAAAGTTGCCGTGACAAATGGCAAGATAAAGAGGTGGAGCTGCTATAAGCACTTCACAGGGAGCGCCAGTTCTGCAGATTAGCAACAAGCTGATGCGCTTCATGTTCCAAAGCTGTAGCCTGCTGCTGCAACTCTATGAGCCTTTGACTCTGGCCAACACTAACGTTCTGAAGTTTATCCTGCTGCTCCTTCAGTTTTGATTCCTGAGCAAAATGGGCCTGATGCAGCTGCTCTTCTTTCTCTTCAATCTTTTTCAAATCATCAGAAGCCTCCTGGAGTTGTGCCTTGAGAGTTTCCACCAACGCCGCCTTCTCCATACGAAGTTTTCTTACAGAGGATAATTCGTCGGCTGTAGCTGTGACCACACCTTCTTGAGACTGAAGTTCAAGCTTCACTTCAGTCGTGACGCGGCTTTCTTGTTCAGTCTCCTGTTGAACCTCATTCCGATTGGCTTCTAGATTGTTTGAAAGAGTCACAAGTGCAGCTAATATGCCATGAACTTTCGCTACCTCGGGGATATGCCCAGGCAGCGTTCTGGATGTCATCTCAAGCAAGTTGCGCCGATCGGAATCACCAAGTGTGCTTATGTCCAGACCCTCAAGAACCCTCTGCACAACAGTGTCCGTGGCATTCAGAAACGTGTCCTTGATGAAAAGTTGATCCATCTGCAGGTTCTGTCCTAAACTGTGACCGTCTTGCTCGTTGCCTGAAATATATACGCAAAGAAAATGGATCAAATCATGAGAAGTAATAATCAGTAAGCATGGTTAAGTTGTTAAAGTATTGTATAAATCACCATGTAAGGTTGATGGAAAATGAAATGCACTGAGGGTTGGGGGTACGTTTCCAACTCTACTAAACGCGGACGACATGCCAAATTCGTCCAGCTGATAGCACGTGTCTAAAAGGTCACTCAAATCAAAAGCAGTTTCACCTGTGAGCTCAAAATCAAACCCTTCATCCTCGATGAAATCAGCAAGCTCTACATCGGTGGGTACATTGTCCTGAAGCCCGTCAGTACTCATGAAAGCAGCAAGCTCTGCATCTGTTGCTGCATTCTCAAATAGCCCCAATGGAGCAAACTCCCCAGAAAAATCGAGTTTCCGCTTTAAAGGCAACTTCGCTTCCTCGCTAACAGGAGCAAGGCTAGACTGTCTACTTCTTTTTCCACCGGATGATTGAACAATCTCTGGAGGTTGGCCATCTATTGCCAATGGATGGGAGGAAGAAGTACCAGCAACAACTTCTTCCGTTGATAGACTTCCTTGCTGCAAAAAAAAAATGGAGATGAGTAAATATGAATAAGAAATGATGTAAAAAAAAATTATATTTAAAAAAAAAAATCACCTCATCTGGTTGTATCGGAGGAGCAGCAGCAACATCATTCAGATATTCACGGAGTATCGGTGTCCAGCGATTTCTAATCCTGCCCTCTGCCGTTTCAATGACCTTGATATGTTGTGCTTGTCGTTCAGCTTGCACCCTCTGCACTACCTTTAAATCCCTTCTGGAGACTGGGCGAGCAGTGATATGCCTTTGCAATGCGTATTTACTCTTCTTTCTTACATTATAGGCAATTGTTCCAGTCATGCTACCCTTAAAAGAGAATTGGAAATACGGGCAAAAGGCTTGACAAATGTTTGCCACCAGCTCGCCCATGCCACAGAAGAATCCGTGACTCGAGTATCACTCGGAAAATACTGAAACTCCGGGTCCAATGAGAGTAAATGCAGCCAGAAAGCATAAGCAATTCCAATCTCACTCGTAGTATAAAGGCTTACTAAAGGAGAGAAAGGTACGACTTGATCAAAGCGAAATTGTTGGGCCACTCGATCTGGGTGATAAGGTTCAGCTATAAGTGCATCCTGGTTCAAACAGCCACGCCTCCAAGGAAGCATGCCTCGACGGATGGAGATCAAGAAAACCTTTCTATGCTGAAACACACCATTCCGAGTTGTCAAAGTATAGGGATGCCAAGAAATATTGTGACAATTTTCGAGGAAAATATGAGCTTTCTCGGGAGTAAAATGCTTGGGTGTTCTGAACATAGTATTCACCATATGAGGTGTTACTATCAATTTCTTAGCAGATGGAAGATATGGTGTTCTTATCCTGTTTCCAAAAGGACTTTTGAGATATACGCCCATCCATCCAGCAATAAAATGGACCGGCCAAATTCTGTGTGAAAGAAGGTCCAATTGGATGAGTGCTAATTAGCCGAAGTGAATAATAGAGTGAACAAAGAGCAGGTGGACCCAAAGAGATTCTACGTCCCAGAACAATCCATGAGGCCATCACTAGTACTCCGGGGCGAACATACGGACCACCACCAACAACAACGAAACTGCATAACCAGAGGGCGATAAATGCTGCAGTATATATGCGCTCGTCCTCCTGATTATCTATGATAAAACAATCGTGACGATTATGGAAGAAATCGCACCAATCTTTGAAACCAACGTTGTTGTTTATGGCAAGATGGTTCCAAATATCTAGGAGGCGAGATAAAAACTTGGGATACAAAAGCATTGAGCTTTCAAGCTCATGAACAGGTGGGACAAATTCTTCATATGGATCCCCATCAAGAGGCAAGCCAGCTATCTGGTTCAAATCAAGGAGAGTGATGGTGCGTTCACCACATGAAAATAAAAACGTGTTGGTGTTCGGATCCCACTTCTCCAGCAAAGAACGCAAAAGAGGAGGAGAAACGGAATAGTCGCCTAGAGAGCAATAGATAGCTCCATAGACATAATCCACACCCTCTTCACTGCCTTTCAAATGTGTACAATATTTCTTCATCACACGAGTACCCCATTCAGTATATCCGAGAGGTATCGGACATACTCAACCTCATGGTTCTCCCAACCCAAACCTTTGGACACCATACGAGTTCCCAGGGTTACCGCTTCATCAAGTCTAGGCAATGGCGCAAGCGGCTGGTAACACTGGCCTAAAAAAGAAGGCCCAGACGACCAACCACGTTCTCCATACTCAAGATTACCGTGTGGTATATCTAAATGGCTTAATCACAGGATTGGCTAGCTCATTGGTGGCTGGTGTATACAAGTGTATTTTCGCCATTTGTAAAAGGGACATTCTGTGTGAATTATTATATGAAGATGGTACTGTAGCCTCCTCCATCTATATGCAAACAAAATATACGTGTGTTGGTACAGGCACGTAAATATGTAATGTTGCTAAGATTGGCAAATCAGATGATTCAGAGCATTACCTAAAAGAGTACAGCAGTATCCACGTTCCTCACTAGCAAAAAGAAAAGAAAAATCTCAATATATGAAAAGAAGCAACCAAATGGGCGTTGCATAATTTAAAAAAAAATGAATCTGAAACAATACAAGAAAATCTTCCACAGTTGTACGACGGACCAAGCCAATAATCAGCTTCCCGGGACGCCAACTGTGAAAAAGTTCATATATATATCTTAATAGTTGTACGACGGACCAAGTTCATATAGAAGCTTGCCGGCACGCCAACCATAAGATCAAATCTTCTTAAAAAAAGATCAGTTTGAATTGATGCATGCATGCCATATTTGCAATTAATTCAACCTATAATTCGTACGTAAAAAAAAATGCGTGAGATATAATCATGTTGTACCTATAGAAAGCAGATGCAAAACAGCCGAAAGCGTTCGGTCATACCAGATTGGATCAACTGGCCTATATGTAAAAAGATCGAAAGTCAGATCAGAAGACAGAAATCATCTAACTTTAATCGGATGGATGTTTGTAAAAATAAATCATGAACTTACAGCACCCGAAATAAAACTGGAGCTGTACTTCTGCCGATACTACTGGCTTTGATACCTGCGAAGGAAGAAAGAAAATGGAAAGATCATCAATGCTGTTAAAAGGCAACGCAAAATTAGTTGCTAATAACTGACAGGATAGCGACCCATACTCAAAGCCAGCAGAACCTACTGGAAATCCAATCTGATTGCAACCTCGTACTGGAAAAGAAAGACGTACGTAGTACACGATAGGAGGGGCGTATATATACTGCTCGATGCTAACCTAACAGCTAGCCACGAAATTTCTGGGCCAGCACGCGGCTAGGATATCTCCGATATAGCGGCAACTGAAACTTCGCTACTTATCGTGTCTTTCAAATTTCAAATATATGACTAAAAAAAAAACCCTGATGTAAAAAAAAATATGGTGATTATTTAGACGATGAAATAAATAAGAAATTACAATTTCGAGTTCTGGATCCGAATCAACTAACATTCGCAACCAGACCTCGAGGGGCATCTGTTGACATCGATTTTGTCTCAGACTGTAAAAATAATTGAATATCATGAAATTTGATAAAATAATTAAATAAAATCTACAAAAGTATGATAACAAATAAATAAAAGGGTTCATTTGCATATCGACCTCATCGATGACAATGGTCGGATATTGACCTAAAATTCCAACGGTTAACAATACCAAATGTTCAAAGAAATATTCAAACACGTGAACAAATCGTCTGAGAATTATATTAAATTGCCAACTATTTCATCAAAATAATTGTACATTTCATAAAAAGTGATTGTGCAATATGTATAGGAATTAATCTTCGGCTAACACCGGAGATAAAAGCTTGCAGGATAGCTAACTTAAATCCATTAGGCTATACGTGACAAGAAAAGCCCAACAGCGATCATGCATGGATTAGCCGGCGTCATTACAAAGTTAATGGGGTAATTAGCAGCCCATACGTGACAAGAAAAGCCCTACAGAGATCGTGCAGGGATTAGCCGGCGTCATTACCATATTAATATATTAAATTGGGATACTTGGCAGCCCATGGCCCATATACATGCAGGCTGCAGCTCGGTCATCTAAGAAGAAAAGACCTGAGACGCTCCAATTAGCAACCGATCAGCGCCACTCCCCCACGATCTGGCACACGCTCCCACGATCTTTCATCGCGCGTCGCTTCAGCCCTCACAACTCTATAAATAGTGGCCACAGTCGACAGTGCAAAAACTCTCAATCTCTCGCTCATACACCATCTCCCACCCTGATCGCTACCGCTCATACCTATCGCTCATTAGCCCCAGTCCCATCAATAGAGAGCACGGCGCCATACTCGTTCGTCGCTCCGTCCTGGTAAGCAATACCACCAAATCAAGGCCATACTAATCAAGAAACAGCAAAGAGCTCAAGGAGAAGGATCATCCGCAGCATCCAAGAAAAGGTGGGATTCATGGTTCTCTCCTAGCCTTCGGTTTGGCCATGGGTACAAACCGAGGTGCTTCATCTTCATCTTCTCTCTTGGTCTTTGGTTTGGCCATTGGTACGAACCAAAGAGCTCTTCATCTATCTACTAAATTGCATGTCCTTGGTTCGGCCATCGCGGTACAAATCAAGGAGTTTGTTCATCTCATCTAAATTGTCATTTTGGTCAAGCCATCATGATACAAATTAACCAAGATCATGTCGAAATCATATCTCTTGATTCGGTCCCCTTAGCGATACAAACCAGGACGAAACGTGTGCGTAAGCCTCGTTCCTTGGTTCGGTCCCTATACGTGGATACAAATCTAGAGAATATACCAAATCAAAAGTCCCTATAATATATCTTGGAGCAGTCCACAAAATGGATATGACCAAGTTGGGCGAAAATGAAACTAAATCTCTCTTATTTGGTTACGCTATGGGCATTTTATGCTACATTAGTAGTAATACAAATATGAACAAAATCAACTTCATCTTGGTTACACTTCTCGCAGGCCTTGCTATGCGATGGAGTAGTATAAGAGATGTCAAATTCAATAAAACTCACATGTCACATACGCATGTAGAAACTATAGGCTAAATCACACCTTAGCAAAATACCAAACAAAAATGCACTTTGCATATGTTACGGACTTGTCCGAAATAAATTAAAATTACTATGCATACTCCAGTAGCATGCAGGTAGCCCAAAATCTAGTCTTGATCTAAGACAGGCTAGTACTGTGTTGAACAGTAGGGATGAAAACGGAGCGGATACGGACGGAACTGAGTGGTGCCACATTTGTTTTCATATTTTTTTACGGAAGCGGAAACGAATACAGAAACCCCGGAAACAAATACAAAAACAAATATTGTCGGAAACAGATACAGACTGAATACGGTGCGGAGACGGAACAAAAAGCGGATGTTTACCGGAACCGAGAGATGCCATAAATAATAAAGGAAAAGCCAAGAAAATCAACAAACTTTTCAACTTTCTAAGATGAAATAAAATTATAAGGCGATAGCCTGATTAGATAATATACTATGCAACATTAAAAAATATATATTATCGTCCTTATCCATAGTAGAACACTGAAATAGAGAATTGGGAACAACCTGAGGGAGAGATGATATGCGAATACCTAGGTCCTAAACGTGGTAGTTTGAGATTCTTTTCATTTTTTAAAATGTTCTCACTAGAATTTTCGTGCTTGTTAGATTCGGATTTTACCGCGTAACAAAAAAGGAAAGTTCCGTATTACCGGAAACGGAATTTCCGTTTCCGGCGCCGTTCCGCCGGAATACGCTCTTCCGTTTCCGTTTCCGTTTCCACATAAAAGTTTCCGTTTCCGTTTCCGTTTTGCAGAATTCCGTTTCCGTTTCCGTATTTCCATTCCGTTTCCGTTTTTCCGCGGAAAAGTCGGAAAGATTCCGCACCGTTTTCATCCCTATTGAATAGTACCAAAAGAAATATAAAAAGATAACTGCATATAGTTGTCGCTGCATGCATATGGAGACATGCATATGCATGGCCCTCTGGCCTAAATTCCATGCATCATTCCGGATGCTCTTGATCGGCTAATTAAAAAAATAAACAAACAATATACTGTAGCATAAAAAAAATACATGTATGTTGAGCCGATTAATAAATTGAGCGGCCGGTTCATGCAAAATCCTTGTACTGCTGATATCAGTGCAAGTGAAAGATGAAATATATGATATCAAATCAAATGATAAATTGAAGAAGATTAAATGTTCCTTCAAGCATCCGACGGCGACGACGGCGAGGAGGACTTCTTAGTCTTAGTTTTATATTTTGTAATAGTCATATGTAAACTTGTAATCCTATGTATTTAGAAATGTTGGAATTCTTAATCAGGGGTTTTCTCTTCGGAGATGTAATTAACGGTTCTTTTATAAAAATGTAAGAGTTCCGGAAGTATGTACTCGCAATACTTGATATTAGTCTCATTTACACTTGCGCACTTTAAATTTAAATTCAAATTCTATCTGTCTCTATGACGTGGACGCGTACGTATCGTATTGTTTCAATCGCCCCATTTTTCCCGTCATCAGATTCTGGCACGCCCGGTGGGACATATTTCTCCCCTCATCTCTGAATTCCAACATAGGATTACAACACGTGACATTGTAAAAAAAATAATATATATATATATGGAAGGAAACTAATATATGGTTTTCTTCATTTTGAAAAGAGGTATGGAGGGGCAAGTGCAACAATATGTGGCTCTCCGCATTGGAACTCTTTGGTTTGATGTGCCAATGGGCCCTCTTGTGACGTTACTAAGCCAAAGTTCGCTTAGAAGCATGGTGCCATCACCAACTAAACAAGACCAAGAAAAAGAGGTCTTTTCTGCATTATTGGAGGGGTGCGCCCGTGTCCTTTCAAAGTCAGCCAAGAAAAATACAAGATCTGCTAAAAAAGTATCTCCTCATGGTGTTGTGACTCCATCTGCTGCAGCGCCATGTATGGAAGAGAAAGCTGGCAAAGTGGCAGAATCATCCGATCAGATGTCTAAGAGCACAGGAAAAATAGCGGTGCTCAACAATGGAAAAGAAAAGTTGGTGCATAAACTCCATGGCAAGCAACCTGAAAAAGAAGGTGAAGGCTTGGCTATATTGCCATATGCACCAGCATCAATAGGAACACCTACGAGTGCTCAGACTAAACTCCAACGTGATACTCCTTCACTGGACCATGTACCTAGTGAAGGATACCCTGAAGCAATATACGGGCATTCACATTACCCGGTGCGGCATCAAGATCATCAAAGAAATGCTCGTCGTATCAAACATCGGCGTGTTATTGTCGGCAAGATTCGTGTCCACTTCTCCAAAAATATGGAATACAACTTTTCAGATCGCCGCTTCTATGTTAGCAAGGGCGGGCTGAGAATCAAGACGATGGTGACTAGCAACCCCTCAACGGTTGTTGCTTTTATCCGGTTCATTTGGAAAAAATATCTTAACCACGCCAAGCATCGTGTGGTTGGACTCGACTGTGAGTATACGAGATACATCCATAAAAAAGAGCGTCGAAAACTTTCGCTTGAGAAGCAAGATGCTCTCATCAACCAAGAGCCCCAACGTGCTGCTGTTTTGCAACTCTGTGTGGGAAAGCACTGCCTGGTTTACCAGCTATATCAAGCTCATACGAGGGATTCTATTCCTTCACGCCTCCATCGGTTCCTCACCAATGACACAATCAAGTTTGTGGGTGCTGCCATCGGCAATGACATCAAAAAGCTGGAGTTTTATAACCTAGGTATCACAAATGCCATCGACTTGCAGCAACTTGGCATCAAGGTTCGTAACCACAAAGAAGGCCAATTGGTGTCACTAGAGAAGCTAGCAAAGAAGGTGGCGAATATAAAACTCAACAAAGACAAGAGTGTCAGTCTCAGTATGTGGGAGATGCCCAGGTTAAGCCATGAGCAGATCAAGTATGCGTGCCTGGATGCATACGCAAGTTTCGAAGTTTTCAGGAGGCATTCAAATATAAGTGGTTATCTTAGGACCCATTGAAATATTTGGTTTTGAGTTAAATATTGTAAAGGGTGGTGTTGGCAAAATGTGCGAAGCAATTCAAAAATTGTATTGTGATACTTTGTCTGTCCATTACTACAGGATGGCAGGGGCACCTTGCATATTAAAGAATATGCCGATTGCTTCATGATGATATATTTGTAACAAAAAAAAATCATAAGCGAGATCAATTAAAGTATCTCATTATGGTACCTCGGAAAAAATGGAATGTATTTAAGAATTCTGACTAAAGAAAATGATCTTCATATTTCCGAGACATGGTATCAAATATTCTCAATTTCCTAACTTCCTAGAACTGCTCTTGAAAAGTACGACGAAAAAAAAAACCAGCGTAAGACTGCATGCGTACACATAAGTTATATTGCAGGATCAGTGTCTAGTAGCCAGTGTGGGAAAATCACTAAACGGATAATATTCTATGATACGCTCTGTGTACACATAAACTACATTGTTGTACATCCAAATTACTCCGAGGCTAGAGAAACATGATCTGCCAGCTAGCTACATACTTGCAGCGGTATGGTCTACCAGCCTCACAATGAAAATCTTACAAGAAATGCTAATGAAAATATTGTAATACTCCTAGCACTCACGAGTATAAACTGATTGCACCATATCAAACAACCAGTAAAAAGTATATTTACTCCAAGGCTGCAAGAGTATAAACTGTCAGCCTCATGTAAAAGAAATTAAGGAATGATATTACTCCAATGCTACAAGAGTATAAACTATAAGCCAAAATCTTCTTCACTGAAAATGAGAGATAAAATATACTCCAAGGCTGCAAGAGTATAAACTGTCAGCCTCATGTAAAAGAAATTAATGAATGATATTACTCCAATGCTACAAGAGTATAAACTGTAAGCCAATGTCGTTCGACCTTAAGTCATCGCATCATTATAAATAATAAAGAAAAATCATCAAATATGCTCCAATGCTATATGAGCCTAAACTATTAGCATAAAAAAATGATCCAATTGCTTCATGAGCTAAAACTGTAAGCTGAAATTTTCTTTAGTGGAAATGAGAGATTAAAATGCTCCAATGCTATATGAGCCTAAACTATTAGTATTAAAAAAAAATGCTCCAATTGCTTCATGAGCTAAAACTGTAAGCCAAATTTTCTTCATTGAAATTTGAAGATTAAAAATGCTCCAAGTGCTTCATGAGCTAAAACTGTAAGCCCATATTTTCTTCACTGAAAGTGGAAGATTAAATTGCTCCAATGCTATATGAGCCTAAACTATTAGCATAAAAGAATGCTCCAATTGCTTCATGAGCTAAAACTGTAAGCTGAAATTTTCTTCACCAAAAATGGAAGATTAAATCGCTCCAATTGTTTCATGAGCTAAAACTGTAAGCCAAAATTTTCTTCATTAAAAACATGGAAGATAAAAACACTCCAAGGCTATACGAGTATAAATTGCCAGCCTCATATGTGAAACAAATTAAGAAAAAAATGAAACTACTCCAAACAGCAAGAGTATAAACTGCTAGCCTTATGGAAAATAAATTAGTAAGCGAAACTACTCCAATGTCACATGAGTATAAACTGTTGGCAGCATGAAAACGGATAATCTAAAGTCCAATCAAATATTGCAGAAGCACAATATGTTAGCACTAAAAGGTTGCAAGAGTATAAATTGACACATTCGTCACAAAAAATTTATAACCATAAAATATATAACTCCAATATACTTACGAGTCTAAACTGTGGCATATTAAAAATAATAATTACTCCATACCCTCAAGAGTTTAAACTGGGGCATAAAAAAAATCACTCCATACTCTCACGAGCATAAACTGGAGCGTCCAAAAACAAATAACTCCAATATACTTACGAGTCTAAACTGTGGCATATAAAATAAATAAATAAAACTCCACACCCTCATGAGTTTAAACTGGGGCGTGAAAAAAATCACTCCATACTCTCACGAGCATAAACTGGAGCGTCCAAAAAACAAATAACTCCAATATACTTACGAGTCTAAACTGTGGCATATAAAATAAATAAATAAAAAAACTCCACACCCTCATGAGTTTAAACTGGGGCGTGCAAAAAAAATAAAATAAACTCCAATATACTTACGAGTCTAAACTGTGGCATATAAAATAAAAACTCCAATATACTTACGAGTCTAAACTGTGGCATATAAAATAAAAACTCCAATATACTTACGAGTCTAAACTGTGGCATCTAAAATAAAACACTCCATACCCTCATGAGTATAAACTGGGGCACAAAAAAAAATCTCTAAAAAAAATGATACTCCAATAAACTTATGAGTTTAAACTGTGACATAAAAATGAAACACTCCAAGAAAATCTTACGAGTATAAACTGTGAAAGAAATATAACTACAAAATTTTTTGTAACGATAAAATTTTAAGCTGCAGAGGCGTACATAAAGAAAACAACTTCAGTATGCAACTGAATATCTCAACCAGTATATTACAAATAATACTGAGAACTTGAAAGACGAATAAGTTCAAACAAACTGATAGTCTGGACTTTATTACATGAGCAGCATGACATAGTCAGCTAGCAATCTAAAACGGAAGCGGAAATACATGTCCGGATAAAATGGAACTGAAATAAATTATTCAAAGTTGCCGTGACAAATGGCAAGATAAAGAGGTGGAGCTGCTATAAGCACTTCACAGGGAGCGCCAGTTCTGCAGATTAGCAACAAGCTGATGCGCTTCATGTTCCAAAGCTGTAGCCTGCTGCTGCAACTCTATGAGCCTTTGACTCTGGCCAACACTAACGTTCTGAAGTTTATCCTGCTGCTCCTTCAGTTTTGATTCCTGAGCAAAATGGGCCTGATGCAGCTGCTCTTCTTTCTCTTCAATCTTTTTCAAATCATCAGAAGCCTCCTGGAGTTGTGCCTTGAGAGTTTCCACCAACGCCGCCTTCTCCATACGAAGTTTTCTTACAGAGGATAATTCGTCGGCTGTAGCTGTGACCACACCTTCTTGAGACTGAAGTTCAAGCTTCACTTCAGTCGTGACGCGGCTTTCTTGTTCAGTCTCCTGTTGAACCTCATTCCGATTGGCTTCTAGATTGTTTGAAAGAGTCACAAGTGCAGCTAATATGCCATGAACTTTCGCTACCTCGGGGATATGCCCAGGCAGCGTTCTGGATGTCATCTCAAGCAAGTTGCGCCGATCGGAATCACCAAGTGTGCTTATGTCCAGACCCTCAAGAACCCTCTGCACAACAGTGTCCGTGGCATTCAGAAACGTGTCCTTGATGAAAAGTTGATCCATCTGCAGGTTCTGTCCTAAACTGTGACCGTCTTGCTCGTTGCCTGAAATATATACGCAAAGAAAATGGATCAAATCATGAGAAGTAATAATCAGTAAGCATGGTTAAGTTGTTAAAGTATTGTATAAATCACCATGTAAGGTTGATGGAAAATGAAATGCACTGAGGGTTGGGGGTACGTTTCCAACTCTACTAAACGCGGACGACATGCCAAATTCGTCCAGCTGATAGCACGTGTCTAAAAGGTCACTCAAATCAAAAGCAGTTTCACCTGTGAGCTCAAAATCAAACCCTTCATCCTCGATGAAATCAGCAAGCTCTACATCGGTGGGTACATTGTCCTGAAGCCCGTCAGTACTCATGAAAGCAGCAAGCTCTGCATCTGTTGCTGCATTCTCAAATAGCCCCAATGGAGCAAACTCCCCAGAAAAATCGAGTTTCCGCTTTAAAGGCAACTTCGCTTCCTCGCTAACAGGAGCAAGGCTAGACTGTCTACTTCTTTTTCCACCGGATGATTGAACAATCTCTGGAGGTTGGCCATCTATTGCCAATGGATGGGAGGAAGAAGTACCAGCAACAACTTCTTCCGTTGATAGACTTCCTTGCTGCAAAAAAAAAATGGAGATGAGTAAATATGAATAAGAAATGATGTAAAAAAAAATTATATTTAAAAAAAAAAATCACCTCATCTGGTTGTATCGGAGGAGCAGCAGCAACATCATTCAGATATTCACGGAGTATCGGTGTCCAGCGATTTCTAATCCTGCCCTCTGCCGTTTCAATGACCTTGATATGTTGTGCTTGTCGTTCAGCTTGCACCCTCTGCACTACCTTTAAATCCCTTCTGGAGACTGGGCGAGCAGTGATATGCCTTTGCAATGCGTATTTACTCTTCTTTCTTACATTATAGGCAATTGTTCCAGTCATGCTACCCTTAAAAGAGAATTGGAAATACGGGCAAAAGGCTTGACAAATGTTTGCCACCAGCTCGCCCATGCCACAGAAGAATCCGTGACTCGAGTATCACTCGGAAAATACTGAAACTCCGGGTCCAATGAGAGTAAATGCAGCCAGAAAGCATAAGCAATTCCAATCTCACTCGTAGTATAAAGGCTTACTAAAGGAGAGAAAGGTACGACTTGATCAAAGCGAAATTGTTGGGCCACTCGATCTGGGTGATAAGGTTCAGCTATAAGTGCATCCTGGTTCAAACAGCCACGCCTCCAAGGAAGCATGCCTCGACGGATGGAGATCAAGAAAACCTTTCTATGCTGAAACACACCATTCCGAGTTGTCAAAGTATAGGGATGCCAAGAAATATTGTGACAATTTTCGAGGAAAATATGAGCTTTCTCGGGAGTAAAATGCTTGGGTGTTCTGAACATAGTATTCACCATATGAGGTGTTACTATCAATTTCTTAGCAGATGGAAGATATGGTGTTCTTATCCTGTTTCCAAAAGGACTTTTGAGATATACGCCCATCCATCCAGCAATAAAATGGACCGGCCAAATTCTGTGTGTGAAAGAAGGTCCAATTGGATGAGTGCTAATTAGCCGAAGTGAATAATAGAGTGAACAAAGAGCAGGTGGACCCAAAGAGATTCTACGTCCCAGAACAATCCATGAGGCCATCACTAGTACTCGGGGCGAACATACGGACCACCACCAACAACAACGAAACTGCATAACCAGAGGGCGATAAATGCTGCAGTATATATGCGCTCGTCCTCCTGATTATCTATGATAAAACAATCGTGACGATTATGGAAGAAATCGCACCAATCTTTGAAACCAACGTTGTTGTTTATGGCAAGATGGTTCCAAATATCTAGGAGGCGAGATAAAAACTTGGGATACAAAAGCATTGAGCTTTCAAGCTCATGAACAGGTGGGACAAATTCTTCATATGGATCCCCATCAAGAGGCAAGCCAGCTATCTGGTTCAAATCAAGGAGAGTGATGGTGCGTTCACCACATGAAAATAAAAACGTGTTGGTGTTCGGATCCCACTTCTCCAGCAAAGAACGCAAAAGAGGAGGAGAAACGGAATAGTCGCCTAGAGAGCAATAGATAGCTCCATAGACATAATCCACACCCTCTTCACTGCCTTTCAAATGTGTACAATATTTCTTCATCACACGAGTACCCCATTCAGTATATCCGAGAGGTATCGGGACATACTCAACCTCATGGTTCTCCCAACCCAAACCTTTGGACACCATACGAGTTCCCAGGGTTACCGCTTCATCAAGTCTAGGCAATGGCGCAAGCGGCTGGTAACACTGGCCTAAAAAAGAAGGCCCAGACGACCAACCACGTTCTCCATACTCAAGATTACCGTGTGGTATATCTAAATGGCTTAATCACAGGATTGGCTAGCTCATTGGTGGCTGGTGTATACAAGTGTATTTTCGCCATTTGTAAAAGGGACATTCTGTGTGAATTATTATATGAAGATGGTACTGTAGCCTCCTCCATCTATATGCAAACAAAATATACGTGTGTTGGTACAGGCACGTAAATATGTAATGTTGCTAAGATTGGCAAATCAGATGATTCAGAGCATTACCTAAAAGAGTACAGCAGTATCCACGTTCCTCACTAGCAAAAAGAAAAGAAAAATCTCAATATATGAAAAGAAGCAACCAAATGGGCGTTGCATAATTTTAAAAAAAAATGAATCTGAAACAATACAAGAAAATCTTCCACAGTTGTACGACGGACCAAGCCAATAATCAGCTTCCCGGGACGCCAACTGTGAAAAAGTTCATATATATATATCTTAATAGTTGTACGACGGACCAAGTTCATATAGAAGCTTGCTGGCACGCCAACCATAAGATCAAATCTTCTTAAAAAAAGATCAGTTTGAATTGATGCATGCATGCCATATTTGCAATTAATTCAACCTATAATTCGTACGTAAAAAAAAATGCGTGAGATATAATCATGTTGTACCTATAGAAAGCAGATGCAAAACAGCCGAAAGCGTTCGGTCATACCAGATTGGATCAACTGGCCTATATGTAAAAAGATCGAAAGTCAGATCAGAAGACAGAAATCATCTAACTTTAATCGGATGGATGTTTGTAAAAATAAATCATGAACTTACAGCACCCGAAATAAAACTGGAGCTGTACTTCTGCCGATACTACTGGCTTTGATACCTGCGAAGGAAGAAAGAAAATGGAAAGATCATCAATGCTGTTAAAAGGCAACGCAAAATTAGTTGCTAATAACTGACAGGATAGCGACCCATACTCAAAGCCAGCAGAACCTACTGGAAATCCAATCTGATTGCAACCTCGTACTGGAAAAGAAAGACGTACGTAGTACACGATAGGAGGGGCGTATATATACTGCTCGATGCTAACCTAACAGCTAGCCACGAAATTTCTGGGCCAGCACGCGGCTAGGATATCTCCGATATAGCGGCAACTGAAACTTCGCTACTTATCGTGTCTTTCAAATTTCAAATATATGACTAAAAAAAAACACCCTGATGTAAAAAAAAATATGGTGATTATTTAGACGATGAAATAAATAAGAAATTACAATTTCGAGTTCTGGATCCGAATCAACTAACATTCGCAACCAGACCTCGAGGGGCATCTGTTGACATCGATTTTGTCTCAGACTGTAAAAATATTTGAATATCATGAAATTTGATAAAATAATTAAATAAAATCTACAAAAGTGTGATAACAAATAAATAAAAGGGTTCATTTGCATATCGACCTCATCGATGACAATGGTCGGATATTGACCTAAAATTCCAACGGTTAACAATACCAAATGTTCAAAGAAATATTCAAACACGTGAACAAATCGTCTGAGAATTATATTAAATTGCCAACTATTTCATCAAAATAATTGTACATTTCATAAAAAGTGATTGTGCAATATGTATAGGAATTAATCTTCGGCTAACACCGGAGATAAAAGCTTGCAGGATAGCTAACTTAAATCCATTAGGCTATACGTGACAAGAAAAGCCCAACAGCGATCATGCATGGATTAGCCGGCGTCATTACAAAGTTAATGGGGTAATTAGCAGCCCATACGTGACAAGAAAAGCCCTACAGAGATCGTGCAGGGATTAGCCGGCGTCATTACCATATTAATATATTAAATTGGGATACTTGGCAGCCCATGGCCCATATACATGCAGGCTGCAGCTCGGTCATCTAAGAAGAAAAGACCTGAGACGCTCCAATTAGCAACCGATCAGCGCCACTCCCCCACGATCTGGCACACGCTCCCACGATCTTTCATCGCGCGTCGCTTCAGCCCTCACAACTCTATAAATAGTGGCCACAGTCGACAGTGCAAAAACTCTCAATCTCTCGCTCATACACCATCTCCCACCCTGATCGCTACCGCTCATACCTATCGCTCATTAGCCCCAGTCCCATCAATAGAGAGCACGGCGCCATACTCGTTCGTCGCTCCGTCCTGGTAAGCAATACCACCAAATCAAGGCCATACTAATCAAGAAACAGCAAAGAGCTCAAGGAGAAGGATCATCCGCAGCATCCAAGAAAAGGTGGGATTCATGGTTCTCTCCTAGCCTTCGGTTTGGCCATGGGTACAAACCGAGGTGCTTCATCTTCATCTTCTCTCTTGGTCTTTGGTTTGGCCATTGGTACGAACCAAAGAGCTCTTCATCTATCTACTAAATTGCATGTCCTTGGTTCGGCCATCGCGGTACAAATCAAGGAGTTTGTTCATCTCATCTAAATTGTCATTTTGGTCAAGCCATCATGATACAAATTAACCAAGATCATGTCGAAATCATATCTCTTGATTCGGTCCCCTTAGCGATACAAACCAGGACGAAACGTGTGCGTAAGCCTCGTTCCTTGGTTCGGTCCCTATACGTGGATACAAATCTAGAGAATATACCAAATCAAAAGTCCCTATAATATATCTTGGAGCAGTCCACAAAATGGATATGACCAAGTTGGGCGAAAATGAAACTAAATCTCTCTTATTTGGTTACGCTATGGGCATTTTATGCTACATTAGTAGTAATACAAATATGAACAAAATCAACTTCATCTTGGTTACACTTCTCGCAGGCCTTGCTATGCGATGGAGTAGTATAAGAGATGTCAAATTCAATAAAACTCACATGTCACATACGCATGTAGAAAATATAGGCTAAATCACACCTTAGCAAAATACCAAACAAAAATGCACTTTGCATATGTTACGGACTTGTCCGAAATAAATTAAAATTACTATGCATACTCCAGTAGCATGCAGGTAGCCCAAAATCTAGTCTTGATCTAAGACAGGCTAGTACTGTGTTGAACAGTACCAAAAGAAATATAAAAAGATAACTGCATATAGTTGTCGCTGCATGCATATGGAGACATGCATATGCATGGCCCTCTGGCCTAAATTCCATGCATCATTCCGGATGCTCTTGATCGGCTAATTAAAAAAATAAACAAACAATATACTGTAGCATAAAAAAATACATGTATGTTGAGCCGATTAATAAATTGAGCGGCCGGTTCATGCAAAATCCTTGTACTGCTGATATCAGTGCAGGTGAAAGATGAAATATATGATATCAAATCAAATGATAAATTGAAGAAGATTAAATGTTCCTTCAAGCATCCGACGGCGACGACGGCGAGGAGGACTTCTTAGTCTTAGTTTTATATTTTGTAATAGTCATATGTAAACTTGTAATCCTATGTATTTAGAAATGTTGGAATTCTTAATCAGGGGTTTTCTCTTCGGAGATGTAATTAACGGTTCTTTTATAAAAATGTAAGAGTTCCGGAAGTATGTACTCGCAATACTTGATATTAGTCTCATTTACACTTGCGCACTTTAAATTTAAATTCAAATTCTATCTGTCTCTATGACGTGGACGCGTACGTATCGTATTGTTTCAATCGCCCCATTTTTCCCGTCATCAGTTCATCAAAGGCACCTCCCCGAATCACCCTCGAGGAAGCTCACCTTGCAATCTTGAAGTGGTACCTTTAGTACCCAGGTTTTAATCATTCCGTTCAAGTTATTCTATGATCTTATCGTCCTTTCCCAAGTTGTCCGTAACCGTGGACACGGCTTTTCGAAAAGATTTAACCCTGCAGGGGTGCACTGTGTTTACCTTCGGTACCGCCCGGCTCATTGCCTACGCTTAGCTCTCTTCCGGGGAAAGCCGACTGAGTGGGAACGGTTACAACCTTTACCTTATTAAGGACTAACCCAGGATCATCAGTGAGGACGGAGCAGCGGATCACCACACCGTGCCCCGTGGCCACTCATTTTCCTAACACCACCATCCTCATCCCAGTTCATACCACCATCCTCACGCACACGCAAATGGAAGCCCGAACTAGAGGACCCTGGCTAGTCCCGCTCAAGTTAGTTGGTCGACGGGGGTTCCATATAGCCCACAGAAAGGAAGCGCGCTCATTCTTGGTTCAAGAGGTAAAGAACTCGCACCTAGGCGGCGAGAGTGAGACAAAACACCACCATACCAAAGTGGCCTCTCATCCCCACCTTTAAGCATTTTATTACCTGTCACCACAAATTCTCCACCATCATCTGAACACTTCAACAACCTGTTTCCAACATGAAGTATCTATCGGACGGCTAAGCATTTAACTAAGCATGGCTAAGCAACAACATAGCATAGTTAAGTATTTCAGGCCAACAATACAATCCTATGGTTAAATAGGAGGGGAACAGGTAATGGCATCGGAAACTTAATGCAACTATAGGATACTCTAATCCAAGTAAATTGACATTTGGAACCGCATGCAATATTATAGTGGAGAAAATATTTGCGGAAAATAGGATAAGATATGCTCAGAGGGGGGATTACGCTTGCCTTGTTGAGCGGAGGAGTCAAACTGCTCGTCGGAGTAATGATGCTCAACTCCGAACTCGTGATCTACCGGAGAGCAAACAACACCGGAAAGCAAAAACAACAATCAACACATGGCAATTGTGCAATGCATACAAAAATGATGATATGACATTTTAAATGCACCATAAAAGCTTTGAACATGACCAACAGGTTAAATGGGGTCTCCATTATATTTATTGCATTATTTGGACTAAACCCCATATTTAAACTTAGTGATTGTAATTACTACTAGAGCACATTATTGTAATTGTGATCAATTATGCATGATGATGATGATTCTGGATCACTCATGTTTTTCTGAGCATTTGGGTATAACGAACACAATTTTCTGAGGTCCAGATAAAAAGTTATTATATTTCTAATTTCCTCTTTTAAACTTATTATTTTATTAATTACTTTAACAACAACAATATCTTAGTTACACGAATTCGAGAGAGGGATATCAAGCAAGACAAACATCAGAGTTCGATGTCTCTAAAGCGCGAGGGGGGAGCGGGAATCATACGCTAGAAGGGAGAAAAAGGAAAAAGAAACTCCTAAAAAAAAACAGGCAGCCCGGCCTCCAGCCCGGCTGGGCCGGTTCAAAGGCCGGCCTTGCTCCAGAGGGTTCCGGTCTGCAGCCCGGTCTGGGCCGGCTACGAGGCCGGCTACGGGCCAGAGGAGAACGGCCCACAGCCCAGCTAGGCCGGCTCAGCGACCGGTCTCGCGTGGAAAAAGAAAAAGAAGGCGACGAACGCCGGCGTACGGTGGCGGCACGGTGCGGACCGTTTCGAGGAACTAGCGCGGGAGGGGGAGGGGGAAAGGGTGCTTCAGCACGGGGTGCTCACCACGGACGCGTTGGGGTGGTCGGCGACGGCGGTGGTGCAACGGTGGCGACGGATTTGCTCGCGGCGGAGCTCGAGCGGCAGCGGCGGTGTCGGGGATGGCGCGGCCGATTCTCGGATTTTCGGCACGATTCCTTGGGCGTGGAGGAGCAGCACGGCGAGGCGGACGTCTTGGTGGTGCGCGATTCGCTCGGGGGAGTCTCAAACGACGGCGACGAGCACGGCGGCCTCGGCGGTCATAGCGGCTCGGTGGGGGAACAGAGGGAGAGCGAGATGCGGGAATGGGGTGGGGTGAGCAGAGGTGGCCTCGTGGCTTGGTCTCCTCGCAGTGAAGCAGAGGGGAGGGGGGCCCGGCGTCGAGACGGCGACGAACTGGTGCGGCGCGAGCTCGGCGATGCGGCTCGAGCAGCACTTCCCGGTCGCTACAGGGAAGAAGAAAGAGATTTTACAAAAAGGCCCTTGGCCAAATTAAATCCATCACCGATTGGTCCTTGGCTGTTTCATTTTAACCCCAGCAGCAATTCAAATGATTTTATTAGGGCACAAAAACATTTTATAAAAAGTTGAGAAAATTTGGGGAGCCTCCCCATATTGAGTAGAAGCTACACAAAAATTGGGGCTTCAAAATAAAATAGTTTGGACACACTTGGTTCATAGGGTTGAAATTCGGGCGTTTTGCTAAATTCAAAATGTTGCTCATTTGGAAAATTTAGCAATTGCAAAACATTGTTTTCAACCCTTGGAACTTCCTTGACAAATATGGAATTTATTTGGAATTGGTTTTGTCACAACCAACTCATTGGAGTGTAACTTGTTTGAACACAAGTATTGCTTTTGGTTTCCCTTTTGTTTTAATTTGTTGTCCAAACCTTGGTTTCAACATGAGCAATTGAACCAATAATGCCATGATGCATGCATGATATGCAAAAGTGAAAAATTTACTCAGGTTTTTGAGGTTCACAACTTTGGGCTGTTACATTATCCCCATTTGCATGTAGTTGGAGTAGCAACTTTCTGCTAGGCACTATGGAAGCTTTGAATTTGTGCTTGTTTTGAGAAGCTTATTTTGTCCCCTCTGAGATAATCTGCGATGCGTTTTCCTTTATAAAACATTGGGAAGGGATGCAAAAGGAGGGGGACAAGGAACCAATGACGTTGGAGAATTCTGTGATCAAGATTGACGAGGAGGGCGATGGTAATATAGTTTAACGGTTAGGCCAGGTGATGGTAGATGTGGGATGATTGTTGGTTTATATCTTCCCTTTAGCTTTTGCAGACTTGTCAAACTATTGTTTTGTTTTGTTTTCTTAGGGCTAATTGCTAGGTCTTCTTGGTATCAGGTGGTGGTATATCTGGGATGTTCATTGTTTTTTCTTTGGCTCTGGGAGAATTGTTGAACTGTTGTCTTGTTATCTTTGATAACGGAATCTGGAGAAAACTGTAAACTGGAGCTTGTGCTCTATGAGGCCAGACCTACAGGGGGCACAATAAGGCCGCTAGGGACAGGTTAATGCAGAGAAGTAAGGCGCAATAAGATCTCTTACTGCTATTCCGTGATTTTAGGGGGGGGGGGGGGGGGGGACATCGCCCCCGTGACTTTGGAAAATCAACGAAGATTTTTTTCTTGGAGGACCTAGATGGTAGAAAATGCAGGCTCCCCCCAAGCTTGCATGATTTTTGTTTTGCTCTCCTTGGTCGTTGGGCGTTGCACCTCACCTCTCCAGGGCGATACAACTACTACCCTACCGTACCATAACATTGTGGTCTCTGATTATGTTCGATCATGGCAACTACCACTTAAGTGGCACCGAGAAGATCACCAGCACCCTCATCGCACTCATGAAGTGCCATAACATCTTGGTACGTGATTGTGCCTACTGTTAGACAAGTACTAAAAGTTTTCTACCACTAGTAGTTATTGATTTTTTTTTCTTATGTTAAATTTTTGTTTCGCTTGGTCTAAACTATTGTTTCTCCTAAATTTTCCCATTCCTTCGGCACTAAAACTTTTGTTTCATCCAATCCGATTATGTTATTCAGCACCAAGTCTCGATTTTCTTCCACGTATAATTGTTAGTTGTTCCAAAGTGTTATTTTTTTCATTTATTCTAAAACTATGTTTCGTCAGTTGTTGTGATATGTTATGTTTCTCATGTGTCTAAACTATGTTCCTTATGGTCTAAAAATTTGTTTCTTCCGTATTTGTGGTATTATTGACGGAAAGTGGGTTTTGATCCCGGGCACAGTGCACCCTCTAGTTAAAAAAATTCGAAAACAATATTTATAAGCTTCAAAAAATTCTGAAAAAATCCACATGTAGCCAATGATATATCCCACTTACGTGCAAAATTTCAACTCCAAAAACTTTTTATTCTGAGCTACACAAAAATGACAAATGTGTAGATCTGAGAATGTATATTTTCAAATCTCTAAGTTTTACCAGATTTGTTATTTTTGTGTAGCCCACAATGCAAAGTATTTCAATCTAAGAAAATTCACGATTATGGGATGCACCATTGGCTACACATGGAATTGTTTTTAGAATTTTTTGAATCTTATAAATATGGTTTTCGAGTTGTTTAAACTGGAGGGTGCACTGGTGACCGGGATAAAAAAAAGTCTCCACCGTATTATTGGTGGCCCAACAGGGCGATTATAGAGGCCGGGCCGTGCAGAGGAGAAGGAGGCCCACGAGCCGACACACTCGGCCTAACCTCACTCCGTCTTCTTCTTCTTCCTCATCACCCACCGGCAGGTTTCCCTTCGCTCCCACTCATCCCCCACCAATCCCCACAGACCCCACCCACCCGCCGACACCCACAAGACAGCACGGGCCCGCCACAGCGCCGCCCGCCATGGCCGGCGCTCCCCCGACGCCCGCCCAGAAGGACGCCCTCGTCTCCTCCTTCCTCGAGATCGCCGCCGGCCAGACGCCCCACATCGCCACCCAGTTCCTACAGGTTCCTTCCCTTCCCCCTCCTCCCATCTCTTCCCGATCGTGTTCGATCTCCGGCCGCTGACGCGATCCGTTTGTTCCCGCAGATGACGAGCTGGCATCTGGAGGAGGCGCTGCAGCTCTTCTACATCGACGGGGAGGCCGCCCTCGCCGCGCACCCGCAGGCGGCGGCATCAGCCCAGGAGACGGCGCTGGCTGCCGCGGCCGCCGCCGCCGAGGTCGAGGAGGGGTTCAGGTGGGTCGGCCGGCCGCAGCGGCATTTTCTAGGGTTTGCCTGCTCTGGCTGCGGATGCGCCGTGGAGGGGCTTTTTGTCTAACAGTGTGCGTGTGCAGATTCCACCCGCCTCCGGCGGCCGCGCTGGAGGATGGGATGCTGCAGGGGCTGGGGTACGAGGACGACGTCCGCGCGCCGCTGCCCGTCAGAAGGGAGACCCTCTACGGCGACGCCCCCGTGGTCGTGTAAGTAATGGTGCTTCGTTGCCTAGTGACTCTGCATACGATTGCTGTGTTGGTGTGATGCTCTCAGTCTGCATCTTCTGTTGTTTCATGATAAATCTGCAGCAAAAATCCAGACTTTGTCAAAAGGGACTTGTGCTCGACTTAAAAGACTTGTTTTTTTAACTAGTGACTCTGCATACGATTGCTGTGTTCTCTGTTCTGTGATGCTTTGAGTCTGCATCTTCAGTCGTTCCATGATAAATCCGTAGAACAGGACATGTGTTAAAAAGGGACTTGTGCTTGACTTAAAAGACTTAGTTTTTAAACATGACATGTGGTTAAAGATTTTTACCTTGTTTGAAGGAGCTTAAGCTTACCTTTATACCTCACTCATCTCCCCATAAAAAATTTGATTTTTAAGGTAAGTTGGAACTGGATCAGCCGACGATTGTCCTAATAGTGTATTTGGTTGGTTTCTAATGAGTGCCATACACTCATACTAATTTTGCTCACGGACAATATAATGTACTATTTCAGTTGATGATCATTAATGGAATCATGCCAATATTGCTCTTTTAGCTATCCTAATATTTAGACCCAACAGTTTGTAGCTAGATTACTTGGTCTCCCTTATGCCTATTGAACAAGATCTCTCTTTCCAGTAGTTCTTGAGCAGTGAACTATCAGGCGATTCACCGTTGAATTTTCTGATACAAACATATTGCTCATGACTTTAACTTGGATGCTTACTCAATGTTGAATTGATGTGATGCCAAATACTGGCATGGTAGACACCACCTTTTTTTTTGTTACAAATGCTTAACAAATACACCGGCTGCCAAACATGGCTGAATGTAAGTACCTAAATCCTGTAGTGACATCAACCTCATGGTTATAGGACTTACAGAATAGATAAACTTTAGGCTCCGTCATATAAATCTATGTGCTTCTCACACCACCCATCCCCTTTTCTTCTTATTAAAGCCACGCCATCAAGTTGAATCTAACACTTGGGACCGTCCATTTGCCAACATATATAAAAAATGCATTTGTGTTGTAGCTCGAATTATACTTATCACCTTCTTATGGCAGTTTTGGTACTAGGTTTTCTTCTTCACATAGTTATCTTTAATTACTGCTGTAAGGAATTGAACAGCGCCACGTGCACGTGTCCATGCTGATGCAAGTTCTATCATACTGACTGACATGCTTTAAGAAGTTACCTGCTGGTTTAACTATCGAATGCATATGGTTTTTCCAGTCTTCTGATGCCTTGACTACTGTGTTGCATAAACAATATTAATTTATAATGTTTTGGTCGCTTCTTTGCAGAACTCGCCCCAATGCGACAGTTGCATTTCGTAACTTTGAAGAGGAGGCAAGACAATCTGCTTGGGATTCTGAGCAAAATGCCACATCTAGTTCTCGTGACAATCTGGCTTCCTTATATCGCCCGCCTTTTGAGTTGATGTTCAATGGACCATTTGACAAGGTCAGCTGCATGCCATATAATTATATTTGTATATTTCCTGCTTGACAATGTCATCTGTGTTGCCCATGGTCATGTTCTGACTATTCTGGCAAAATTACAACCACACACTGTTTGATCTTCATATCATGTATGTTGAGAAAACTCTGTTAATGATGTATGGACCGTTATCATGGCACAGTACGGGTAATTTACGAAAACTCCTATGTCCGTTGCCTGATCTAACTGTTAACTGTGTAGTACACTTAGGTTTATCTGTTACTTTAGTTAATTACTCAATAAAAGATTGCCTCTCCCTTTTGTTCAGGAATGAGGGCAAACATTTTTATAATGTGTTTGCGGTAGTGTTGTCTCTGGAATGAGGGTAATCTGAAAGTATATCGATGTTTGTGATAGTGTTGTTTGAAATTCATTATTTTATGACAGTTGAACTAGTTTTCAGCTGACACTCGGGGACTTCATTATATTAATTCTCTAGTCTTTCAAAGTTATCTATTACTCATTTATTTATATTTTACACTAAATAAATCCCATCAATGTAGGCAAAGTTAGAGGCCTCTTGTCTAGACAAGTGGCTGTTGATCAATTTACAGTCAACCGAGGAATTCAGCTCTCATATGGTAGGCATTCTTATTTTCAACTTTTCATGCAGATTTATGTTGATCCTTCATTTCATGCCTTGTTAGTGTTTTGACTGTCGAGCTTTTCTCTGTTGAAGCTTAATCGAGACACTTGGGCAAATGAAGCCGTTGCTCAGACAATTCGGTCAAACTTTATTTTCTGGCAGGTTAGTCCTCTTTACATCCTCCTTCCATGTCCGAGCCTTTGATCTAAACCTCCATATTTATATTTCATTTAACATGTGTTATAAACTTATAATCACGTCTGCATATACCTAATTAAATGTCACTTGGGACATCAACACGGTACAGTAGACACTTTTGTCTAGTTTTTGTTGTAATTATATGCTAGAAAATCAGTAAAATATAACGGTCTCTTAGTGCTTTGATGACAAATGTTATGTCATTCACATTTGATAAATGTAAATACATTCGCATTGGATGCTTATACACTTTGCTCTTCTAGGGCTTCTTTTTGCACAAATACTAACAAACCAAAGTTGAAGGCCACCAACTTAATCAAGTGCTTCTAGATTTGTGTAACTATTGTAGCAGTGCAACACACATGGTGTTTTATGTATTAGTGGTCAAAGTATTGGGCCGTTGACTTCATGCATTCTGAATTGGCATCTATTTAATATGGAGCAACTATATGGCAACAAAAAGTTCAAGTTATATGGTAACTCTTGTAGATGAAACAATGCATGCGCACTTCTCAGTTTTTGTTAATATGCTGTATTGTTTTACACATAGGTTTATCAAGACACCAGTGAGGGGAGGAAGGTATGCACCTACTATAATTTGGTCTCTGTTCCTGCCATTCTCCTAATTGACCCCATCACTGGGCAAAAAATGCGTGCTTGGAGTGGAATGGTTTACCCAGACAGTTTGCTGGAGGTATTTTTTGACCCTGTCTCTCATCTCATGTTCAAATATTAGGTGTGAAATATTGATCTAACCCAAGCATTCCTTACTATTTTCTGCATGTGTACTGTACACAGGATCTGATGTCTTACCTGGATAAAGGTCCAAAGGAGTACCATGCTGCTCAACCTCAAAAACGCCCAAGAAAAGTCGATCAGGAAGCTTCTATGGGTAGACAAGGTATTGATTATGTGGTCTTATCTAAATCGATGCCAGCAGTGTTGACTGCTCAGAAGTTCTCCTCTTGTTTAAAACATTTTAACTAGAAAGATATTGCCATCTTAGCTTTCTCTGTATTAACTTCCTGTGGAGTAAACAAAATGCAGTTGGACAGTATTTTCGTGACATCTATCAGATACATGGCTCCAAAAAATCATAATTTCAAATCCTTTTGATAGATGTCCAGTTCTTGAGAACTAGCAGATGGACATGTGAGGTGCCCTTCTGTGTCCTCATCCTTGCATTGTTGCTTTCTCAAATGAGCTGCTCTTTCTTTCATTGCCTCTGTATCATACAGGTTCCCACAGGGTGTTATTTCAGTTTGTAGACATTAATTTTTATGTGTCAACAGGGATAGATCTGCTGTGCAGACGTGACAGGCTGACAGCTAAATTTAAGTAAAATCCGTGCCTGTGTCGTTCCTGCACTATGTTTGTGACTGCAGCTAGGCTATCTGAAATTTGACTTCTGTTCAGCCATGACCCTGATTCAAACAGTGGCATGTGTGACAAAAACAAGCTAGTCATCAACCCATAACACAAACAAATGTATGAATCTGAACAGTTGTTATGAACTTATGATTGGAGATGTATATACTAATATTACAGGAAATAAATTCTTATAATTATCTTGAGCGATCTATTCTTGTTTGAAACAAACTTGTTGGTCTTTTTATGTTAGACATAGCTCGTGTGTCTCTTTTCCTTGTTAGCCTTCTGTAGTCATTTGAATACAAGCAACACACAATGCCTGTACCATGCCATCCTACGGTCACCCAAACCACATGTTCACGATGTTTCTCTTTGCAGGTAAAACAGCCGTCGAGGATGAAGATGAAGAACTAGCTCGGGCTGTGGCGGCTTCCTTGGAGGAGAACAAAGGAGCTGGGGCATCAGATGCCAGCGATGAAAAGACTGAACCTGAGGTAGAAAACGAACCCAGCTTGAGCGTCAAGCTCGAGTACCCTCCTCTGCCCGAAGAACCCAAAGGAAGCAGGGACCTCCTCTGCAGGGTTGCGATCCGGCTACCCGATGGGCGGAGGATCCAGCGAAATTTCCTCCATACGGATCCTATCAAGGTCACACACCCCCACTGAAATCAGTTTCCCTTCTAATCTCGGTATATTTTTTCTTTATTGCCTGTTGACCTGAAACGTCTTCTCTCTTTAGCTCCTGTGGTCATTCTGCTCTCCTCAAGTGGAGGACAGCGATAAGCGGGCTTTCCACTTCGTGCAGCCCATTCCCGGCGCATCCAACAACAACCTGGAGTACCAAAGCGAGCAGACTTTCAAGGAGGCCGGGCTGGCCAACTCGATGATCAACCTGTTGTTGGACTAGGCTAGGCCCATTTCATCATGTTTAAGTTATTCTATTCCTTCATGGTTTAGGTCCTGGATTTAATTTATCGTCCCTTTTTTTTCTTTTCTTTCTCCCGGTGGTTTGTTGGGCCAAAAGGACAATATAGCCATGTCCCGAGCTGAGCTTAAGTGTGAAAAATGCTGTCGGTCGGCCCTGTTTTGTTTATATAGAACTTGTCGTAGGAGTTTAGTTCTATCTAAAATGCACATATTATCTGTAGTCCCGGTACGAGTGCTAGTGGTACTGATACATCTCGTGCTTTCCTTTTGGTCTTGTTGAGTGCTGAAGCGGAGTGTGCTTCTAACTCCTTAATACTGTACCACTACACACTACTTTACATGTGGGTTTATCCGTATGATAGCTTATTGAGAGAAGACGAGCGAGATATGTTATATGTTTTTTGTTGTATTCTGTTTTCATTTCATTATCCGCTCAAGAACACGGGGTGCAGTTTCTCTTGTAGAGCGAGCATGCATGGCATGATTAGCAGAGGTGGGCATGCATGGTGTCTACTCTATCTTGCAACAAAAACATGCCCAGATGATGATTGGTAAAGAAAGAGAACCTGCCAGACGATGATGAGACCGGCTTACAGGCTTCGCTCCGTCAGTTATCCATCCCACCACAACGTTACGTCGAACGGTGCCACGGGTTGAGTCATGTGGGGGCTGTTCTGTGGCATGGGATAATGGGGGTTGGAACGGTGGAGTTTTGACCGGCCGCGCTTTGACTGACTGGCAGAGCACCGTGGTGGTGGGGCTGGGCTTATGATTTGCCTGCTCTGAATCTCTGATGCTGTGCTATTGCGTTGGCCGGTGTCACCCTGTCACTCAATCCGTGGCACCGCATTATTGCAGCCGTGGCTTCACTTCTCTCCCTCTAGCTTAAGACGATGGGGAGGATCGGGGTTGGTTTGGGCTCGGCGGGGTGCATTTATAGAAGCGCGCGGCGTCGATCTCCGACCGACGCGCCGCTACTTGGCTGCTGCCTGCGATGCCATGCTGCCCATTACTTCTCGAGAGAGATCACAACTCTTCTCTTCAGTTCAACTAATCTTCTGATTCTCTTCCCCCTCGCTAAAACCTGAAATAAGCACAGCATGAATGCATGATGCACCTAGCTAAGCTACCCATGCATGCAGTAGGGGCCTGGCCTGGCCTAACCTGACCTGGACTTGCATCAGTCCATCATGTTTACCTACGTCGTCCTTGTTCTAGAGTTTACCGCCACTGTTACAGTGTGGAGCACTGCTGTTACACTGCAGCCTGACTGGATGACAAAGCTCTTTGGCGATCGTCGGACACATGCTACTGTATAACGGAACGGATTCCCTTCAAACTTTCGATCAGCGTGAGCTAAGCATAGCATAGTGCGTGCGTGGAGAATCGTGCCGTTCTCTTTCACAGCCTTGCAGTGCACTGCATGCGCCGGATCCACTGCACTTTCCACAGAGCCGGGTGGTGGTTGCTTGAGTGGAGCTAGCCTACCTAGCATCCAATGCTAAGCTGCTGCCGCTGTGTACTGCTCTAGCTCTAGCTTACTCGTAGTAGGCTCTAGCATCGTAAGCATCGCGCCAGGTGTAAGTACGTGCCAGCTACCCCTGTGGCCATCACTTGTGGTTTTGCACTGATCCATCGCCTCGACGTACACATTTTCCCATTTTAATTTTCGCGATCATACATGTTTTCCAAATTTACTGCAGGTAGAATGGACTCAAACTCTTTCAGATTTGCAACTATGCGATGGAGCAAAAAGTATCTTGTATGGTTTTCCATGCTGAGGAGAAGCCGGCCAACAACGAGGTGACATGCATTCATGGCCAAGTTGCTGATAGGATGGGCATGCAGTAGTATACATACGGCCAGCCTACTGGCAGTCCAGTCCAGTACAGCCACTGAAATCTGGAGTTGTTTTATTTTATGAGTGTCATCACTGGAGGGAGTAGCAGGAAGGGCATTTTGGGGACAACGGCGGCGAATCAGCGATCACTCTCACATCTGCGGTCAAGGGGCTTTGACTATACGGCCCTGAGCTGAGCTGAGACTGTCAGGGATCCTTTTGCTGTTCTGACACGTAGTAAAAAGGAGGAGGAGGCACCCATACGTGAGTGAACGTCCACTGGCGCACCCACGGATCCCAAACGGCGTGATAGGACAAACAAGCCGCTCACGTGTCGCCTTACCTCTGAATCTCTGATGATAGCCGCGAAAAATTCAGTAATCCCGTGTGTACGTCTAATTAAATGTAAAAGAGGTAGTGCAGGTTTATGCTCATACTGATAAAAAAATGTACTACCTCCGATCCATATTAGTGGGCACAACTTTGTCTAGATACACATGTATCTAGTCTAAATACTTAACTAGATACATATGAATTTAGACAAATCTATACCCACTAATATGGATCGGAGGGAGTACTTAAAAGAAGCTTGCAAATGACATTAGTAACGTGGAGTATATTCTTCCGGGAGGACGATCGATCGAGGAGCTGAGTACGTGAGCAGTAGTGGCAGTCATGATTGATTGAGTGGGGTTTTGCTTTGTAGTAGTTCGTTGTACTAGGTAATCAAGACGGTTTGCTGAAGGAGAATGCATGCATGGTTCACACACTTTCTTTCTTAACGAACCAGGGTCCACATGCCGGGCCCCTGATTTCTTCTTGTCAAGATCCTGTTTGAGTCCAGTACTGCCTTGAACCGAGAACGTAGAAGCCAACGTACTGTACTACTTAGGTTGAATTCACATTTTATACGTCTAGTGTTTGAGAAGAAACAACCCTCCTGCACTAGTTCAGAGCTAACTAGTGTTAGCGAAGAAGACGGTAGTGCCCCTGTCACCCTAAGACGTACTCGCACAAGGGGATCCTCTCCTCGCCCGCGATTCCGGCGGTTCGGCGGGGGCACTCCGTCACATCGGCCCGTACCGTGTACGTGTATATATGCCAGAGCGTCATGTACCGAGTTGCCTTTTCGCTGCGGGGATCAAGTACGCGCGCGCCAAAAAGGCAAGGAAATGGACGTAAAGAACAAAGATTGAAATCGCAAGATTCCTCTCTCGCATCGACTCCGTAGTACTCGCTTCCGTCCATGTATAGATACATTCATTTTTTGCAAACTTGAGACACTTATTTTTGGACGGAGGGAGTAGTAGTATTACTGTAAAGAAAGTAGTGTATAATTAAATTAATCACATTTCCCGGTTTTCAGGTCGTTTCGCCGTTTATGCATGCACGTTGCCGCCTGTGAGGACCCAAGGAACAGGATCTCACAAACGGCGGTCAATGGCTAGAGTTCAAGGATTTGAATCACATGAAAGGGATGAGAAACAGAGAGAAAACAGGATGAGAGTTTGGAAACATTCAATTACTTCATAACATGTCCAACCCGAGTCTGCTGGTTATAACCCCCAGCCACACGCACACGACACAGTCCCTCACCGACAGGTGGGACCGACACACACACAGACATGCAAACTCAGCCCACGCCAACGCATTACAGAGCCACCTCAGCCTGAATTATCCGATGTGTCCGTCGCCATAGGAGGAGACGATGATGGGGACGTGACACTTTTGCTCCAGATTGTCGCCGACGGATAGCGCTGCTGAAGAACATGATAGTCTTCCCAAGTAGCACAATCAGCACCCAAAGATGACCAGCGCACCTTGATCTGAGGCACTGCGGCGTTACCTTTCTTGACCATTC
This sequence comes from Poa pratensis, assembly GCA_947311845.1. Classification (NCBI taxonomy): domain Eukaryota; kingdom Viridiplantae; phylum Streptophyta; class Magnoliopsida; order Poales; family Poaceae; genus Poa; species Poa pratensis. The sequence goes on along the minus strand of CAMZMU010000047.1, from coordinate 6,384,193 downwards.
TTCTCTCCAATATTTCTTCAGGATAAAATGTCCCAGATGACAGGTCCAAAGTAACAGGTAATTCAGAGAACACTGGTGTATAATTTGCTGTAAACGGTTTCAGTTGAGAAATATGAAACACATTGTGTATCTTACTCTCAGGAGGCAGTTTCAAACGATAAGCCGTTGTTCCAACCCGAACCAAGACTTCATAAGCTATTGAAGTTTTAATATAATTGACTTTCAGTCATGTAGATGTTGAGGATTTCTCTAGAATATTTTTCAGTACCCTTAACTGGTTTTTGCATGCTGGCATGATAACAAGAGTGTCGTCTACATACTGAATAACATGATAGTCTAGCCCAAATGAATTGTCCAGTGGTGTTTGTAAATGCCCTTGTCTTCAGACAACATCGATGGCATATTGTAACAGTTCGGAGGCAGACACAAATAGCAATAGTGAAAGTGGATCCCCTTGCATGACTCCTCTTTTGCACTTGATAATTTTCCCTGGGAAACCATTTAATAATACTGACGTGGATGCAGAAAAAAGTATTCTTAACCCATCCAATCCATTTATCACAAAATCCCAGATGCTTGTGCATAAGAAGTATTGCATTCCATTCCACCTTGTCAAATGCGTTCTCAATGTCAATCTTGACAATAATCATTTCCTTTTTTGATTTATGACATAAATGGATACACATATTTCTCCCTCCTCCTCCTTCGTCGAAGAAGTCCATCCTACCGGTCTCTTCCTCATTACGCCATCACTAGAGCCATCTAATGGCACTATTGCTCCCGAGCGCCTACCCCTAATCCGAGAGTGGTATTAATTACGCGTGTGGCATCGGCCATCGTCACAGACCTTGGTAGTCAGCATTGTCTTGACCAACCGGCGAAAAGACTAAAGCTAGCTAGTGCAAAGCCCATAACCGGAGCAAGCCCATTGCTCAGACCACAAAGCAGCCTCGCTGCTCCTTTAGTGCATACTCCATGAAGAGGATGCGCATGTCAACACCGGTGACGGTGTTAGCTAAAAGACGACGTAGGAGCAAAATACGCAACACACCAACATGTGGTTGTCCGCTCGTTGTTCTGGCGACACAATAATATGCACCCGTGTTGGCTGGCACTCATTCCCAGCTGGCGGTGGCACCGACAAGGCCACCTCAAGGGCCTAGAGCAGGCCTATAGGGAAAATAGCGCAAGCTCCAAGGGCTTCTGAGAGAGTACGAGGACCCAAAATTGTAAAGTATTCTCATAATCATTGTACATTTGTCTATTATGTCCAAGAAATTAATAATCTCTTAAGAAAAAAAATCATTTGTTCATTAGGAGGAATTCTTCACCTGAGTATGTTCTTGGAAGAAACCAACTTGGCCATTCCATAAAAAACACAACCTCGTCGACATTGGCAAGTTTAATTAGACTGGTAGTCTCTCCAGTGGGAGACTTATTGGATGTAAAATGAAATCTATGATAATAAAGTATTGATATTTAATATTATACATAACTTTATATTTGAGAAACTTACATGAGAAGTTGTGTACACTAGATAATAGCAAACACATTTTGATGAGCATGTAGACCAAATTGTATGAATGTGGAAGTTGTAGATTCCATAATATTTTTATATTCATTGGTGCTTAGTTTAAGTGTTTGTGTTTCAATATCAAGTACATAGAATGTACAAGTCATGGGATTATTATTTAACACAATGTTACTTGCAAGACACAAATGACCAAAAAAGGTAGAGAATTAAGCTGACAGTTCAATTTAATGCTTTAAAAGTTTTATAAAATTTTCGATGTAATGATACACTGGAACTGATATTAATATATTTGCTAGAATATACTCAGTAGATATGTCTCCCAAAATATTATAGACAAATAAGTTTTTATTCTACTACAGAAATTGAGGATGCATACAATTTGTTTTACAATTTTTTGCCTATGTCTATACAAAAACTAATATAGTTTTGGTTACAAATTATTTGGATGCAACACCAGGTAAGTGTATTTTGAGTGTACATTACTGTACAAGAAGAATCCAGATAATATTAGTAAAACTTTATATTGAGCTAACAGTGCTATAAGGAATATATACATATAAGATTGCAATATAATAAAACTAAGTTACATGGAAATTAAAGTGTTTGATATAATTATATAGGTTTAAATCGCCCTGGGTCCAAAATTACTTTGTGTGAATCATTCTATTACGCTTAGCAAAATTAACCACACAATGGTGATGCTAATGATTAATCTAACATGTCTTTGTTGTACATATATTTATCGCCTATGACTGCAAGCATACCTGCATGAACTTTAATTCGAGTTGCAATGAAATTTCATTTGTCATTTATTACTAACGATGCCCCTAAAAACTTATTAGAGGGGGAGAGACCCTTCAGTATTTGATCATAGAAGATCAGACCTAGCTAGATTTAAGCACCAGACAACGCCCCTATTAGTTTAGCACTAATCTAGTGCTTGATATGAGAAAGATATAAGAGAACAATTGCATTCAGTCGCATAGTAATTTATGCCTCTTAGATGAGTATATATGTTTATGTGTATTTAGGTATTTTCTAGTATAGTTAAATATCTTAGAAGAGATCCATAAAGCGAATGATCTACCAAATATCATGATAAAGGTCTCTAGAGCAAATGAATGTCTATGCTAGATGCAACTGACTGAAATTTCTAGATTTTATGACATGTTTCCAATGTATATTCTATGAATCATTAACCTTGCTGTTTTTTTGTAATAATTACCGGGGCTGTACCGGGAATAACTAAGGACGTGTTAGGTTAGTAGCACGGATTTTGGCCTGTTTGCATTTATGACTCACCAGAGACTGGCTAGGTAAAAATGTGATCTGACCGATGTTCTACACTTTATTTGGTTGCCCACATAATTCTGTGGAAGTCGTTTAAGTCCAAACAAGATATACAAGCACCGACAGGATCGTCAACAGATGGAAGCGATTGTCATCGCTTTGGCTTAATGGTAATATTTCTTGGTTTGCGGGTCATCTATTTCTGTGTATGTGGTCATCTCTACATCGTTCTGATAAAAGGACCTGTTTATAGAGCAGTGGCGAGCGACATTTTTTTGACATCATATAGATGACGGTTTAGTCCACGGATCGGCTCTCCACCACCCGCAGCATAGGCGTTCTACAAGGCTTTTTGATACGGAGTACAAGTTTTATGTCTACATTTTTTTAATGCCAGTGTGTATCCTTAAACGCCCTTAAAATTGTGACTTGTATTGCGAACGTTTTGAATTTAATCAAGTGCCCTTAAAAAACGCGGCATTGTGACACCGACGATATATACTCTTGCTATCGCGGTGGAACCCGACAACATACTCTCCCTGTCTCCCGTGTACTCCCTCCGTTCCTAAATATAACATGTTTTAGGTTTTGTCCATATTCACATGTATCTAGATGTATGTGGACATGTTTTAATATATATGTACACTCATTTAAGTTTGCACCTAGCCAACATGTGAGCTAACTAGAACATATGTGGAACGGAGAGTAAATAATTAAAAGCGACGGACGACAATGTAGCGTGGCCATAAGATAGTACGTACGTGTGGTACGTCAGATATACGGAGTAGCTAGCTAGTCCACGCGACGGCAGGTGATTGCATTGAGTACTCGTTGAACAATCATACATGTCGAGATCCCATCCAATACCAGCAAGCAAGCGTAGGTGCCATGCATGCAGGAGGGCACGACCGGCATTCCATGCAAAAGCTAGGAGTTGCCGTCACGTGATGGCAGTGTTCCGTGCAGCATGCAACACTCATCATCACCCTCCACGACAAACCCAAACCCCAAGAAACGCTACACCACCACCGTCCCAGCTCAGCCGATCATAATGGAGAGTGCCGGCACACCCAAAAAAATACAGTATCGGTCCCTCGAGATCGTTTCCGTCGATCAGGCTGGTTCCAAATCTTCGCAAAAAGATGAATCTTCCATGCATGCATGTATCGCTGAGCTCTGATCAGATCGAATGGCTTTGGGTGGACGGCCGGATGGATCACGATCGCCTGGAGGAGTCGCCGCTGCGGTGGTCGGAGGAGACGAGGGCGTGGATGGCCCCGGACAGGCCGTTGACGGCGGCGACGAGCCCCGCGAAGCCCTGGCGCCGCACCTCGTTACGCTCCGCCTCGAGGCGCAGACGCCGCTCCTCCAGCTCCAGCACCTCCCGGTGCCGCCGCTCCCGCTTGTCCTCGCACGCCACCAGCGTCCGCGCAAGCACCGTCGCGCTCCGCACCACGCTCGACCCCAGCCGCTCCACCCGCCGCTGCCGCTTCGCCTCCGGCTCGTCCCCCGCGTCTCCGGCCGATCCGCCGCCGTCCGACCCGGAATCCGACGACCCCGTCATCTCCTCCTCGCCTGCACGAAGAAACGATCATGATCACAACAGCTAAGTAGCTTCTTGACACGACTGCACAAGAACACTACATTACAAATGGATTAAAACAAACACAACATACTGGCATTGCAAAGTGCACTCGGGATAAGAAACCGAAGCAACGAAAGGTGCTTTTCTTTCTCGCATGCTTGCGCCATGGCTTTTACCAAATGGATCTCACGCGCGGTTCCAAGGTCGCATTAGCATGCGTTTCTTTATGAGTTGCATGCAGAGCAAAGCTGATAGTCATAGTAGCATCAGGCCTATAGCTAGTACGTATAGATGACAGAAACACAGAGCCACGGAGCAACACAATACTGTACTACTCCTGTAAAGTTATGTGTCATAATAATTTTATTTTGCAGCTCTAAATAGTTAGATTCCTGTCAACTTTGCTTCCATGCATGGACTGCATGCAGCTTTACGACCGCGCAGAATTATCACCGTGCCACCGGCCGGAGGAATAACCAGCGGTAAAAAGGTTAAAAAGCGGAGGGCGCAAAGGTAAATAATTACGCCAACTCAACGCACAGTATATGCGCCCTCCCAATCATGAACAGTAAGTTAATGCAGCATGGATAGTTCAGCTAGAGATCGAAAGCAGTAACGGATGCAAGATTACGTTAGGAACGGGGGCGAGCCGAGCATTACCGGAAACGGACGACGCCGGCGGCGGAGCTGAGGAGTGTGCAGGTGATGATGGTGCTGATGTTGCTGCTGCTGCTGCTGCTGCTGCTGCTGCTGCGCGAAGAGAGACTGTGGCTGAGGCTTCGGCGGCGATGGCGGTGGCGGTGGCGGGGGTGGAGGTGGAGGTGGAGGCAGGGCGAGCATGGGCGGGGTCGTGGCCGTGGGCGCGATCGCGTTGCCGCCGCGGCGCGCGGCACGGCGGGAGAGGACGTCGACGAGCGCGTCGTAGACCTCGGGGGCGAGGTTGTGGGGAGGTTGCGCTCCTTGCGGTCGTGCCGCTCCATGGTCCAGTATGACGGGAGCTGCTGCTGCGGCGGCGGCGGCGCGACGCCGGCGCCGGGGGCGTCGGGGAGGGCGGCGGGAGGGGCGGTGGGGCTGATAGGGATGCGCGGCGGCACTCGTGGTCGCGGACCTTCTTGTAGTCGCGGAGGAGGTTGTCCCACTTGTCGTTGCACTGGTTCTGGCTGCGGAGGCAGCCGTTGATCCAGCAGTAGTTCTCCACCCACTTCCAGCTGCTCCGCCGACCGCGGCGTCAGCGGCGAGGACGGGCTGCCGGACGCCGCGACGCCGGCCATGGTGGCGCCGCCGGCGCGGCGGTCATCGTCGAGGCGCTTGGCGGTGATGAGGATGAGCGTCTCGTGAGCGTCCAGTTGCCCTTGCGGTAGTCCCTGGGCGCCGACGCTGGGGACGGGGGCGGCGCCGCGGGCGGGTACGCGTGCGCCAGGGCGACCGGGGGCGGGGTGGAGAGGTGCGCGCGGATGAAGCCCAGCGGGGACGCCGCCGCCGAGGAGGACGGCGACGGGTCCGACGACGCCGACATGGCCTAGCTAGCTCGCCACAGATCGAGCTAACACGAGCTACGCTAAGCCAGGGCGTGACTGGGTGCGAACTGCGTTTGCGTTGGCGTTGCGGTGCGCCGGTATTTACATGGGCACGGCGTTTGCTGCGTGAGGTACGGTACGGGGTCTCCCCCACACTTCCCCGCCGTTTCCAGCGTTTTCTCCATGGTTTCGTGGTGCGTTAAGCGTGATAACGGGGAGGCCGTTTTCCGTTTATGTACCGGGAGAGTGGCAGGGAGTGGCATGTGACGAAGTGAGTGGGGGCTGAGCGCCGCGCCGCGCCTCGGCTCATCTCCTCATGTGAAGAGATCAGTGCCCACTGCCATGGCAGAGCCACAGCTAGCCAGGCTTGACTCCCCGTCCCGGCCCTCGCATCTCACACTGAACGCATCTGCTCCCTCGTGTTCTTGACCGGCTCCTTTGACTCAGCAACTTCTATTTAACTTTTTTACGCTGTAGCCCGAGTAGACATGCATTATTATTTGTATATTGATAATAATACAGATAAAGAGTTGAGATGAATACAAGTAACAAAAAATTAAAAAACACAAGCGATTGTATTGCTGCATACCGCCATTGCCGGAACTATTAAGCACCCCGTCCTTCGTCATCGCCGGAGAAGAAAACACGAGCATTTGGTCCACATCTTGATGATGAAGAAACCCCTTACCATAAGAAACTAACGAGCCGCGATAGCCATCAGCCCGTAAGGCTGGATCTAGCCCGATAAATATTCGTCGGGGAGCCCTCGAGCCTCATAAACGTCGGACCAGGGGCCAATGCCATCTCATCCTTAACATGCAGCCGGTCCCCCATCGTCTTCCGCATATCCTTAGTCAGCATTGCCACACTCAAAGATCATCCCATTCCCGTCGCCTCGCCAAGATGCAAAAAGTCAGATTGAAATTGCTCCAACATCTTGGACGTCACAAGCCTCTCGTCGGCACCAACAACACCTCCGATGAGCAGGAGCATGGGCTGGAAGAAAATCGACATCAGCCCCACCATGACGCCAACGAGGAAACTCGAAAACGTAAAAAAGACTTAGAACGAAAACACACGCACGAACGAGAGCCAGAGTTCCCCTCTCCCTCGTGCCGCTAAGGATACGATCAGAGGGGAAGGGAGTGACAGATCGCCGACGAGGAACGCTGGATGTGGACAGGGACGGAGCCTATAATTTTACACAGATGGGGCCAAGTGAACATGATAACACTTGGATGGGGCCATAAAGGTTAATTTGTAGATCAACTACACCTAATTTGGAGCCTATTCTCACATTTTTTTTCAGCATAGGGGGAGGTGTGGCCCTAGCTCGCCCCTGCTAGCTCCGTCCGTGGATGTGGAACCGCCTCCTGATCGCCTCGTGCGGTTGAGGAGACGAAGCGGTGATATTATGACATGACATAATTTTTACCTTTGTGATGCGGCAAACGGATCTGGACCTGTTAACCGCAAGAGTTGATTTACCCGTTACTTAACCCACTCGCTAGTAACCGTAAATGTTACTCCCTCCGTTCACTAATCTACGAGTAAGATATTTTGGCCTCCTCTTGATTCAAATATATCTAAACGTGTTTTATACATATATTTATTCATTACAGTATTATTTAGTCAATATTGTATTACTACCTAAAATGCCTACAGAGGGAGTACTACCGTAATACAGAGAGTAGCACCATGTGTCTGGTGTCATTGCCATCCAAGCTAGCACCGTGTGTCCGTAGCGGCTGCCTCGTTCCCGGGCACGAGGTGGGCAGTGGCCGGGGCCATTCATCCTATTCCACCGAGGCACTTTGACCGGATTTACGTACGGACGGACGCCTCTGCCTTGTAGGACGGAAGGGACCATCTATATATAGCTGTTGCCATGAGTGATTGTGCTTGGATGTGCTCGAGACAGGGTACACCAAATAGTACCGAGATCAGATCGATCCGACTAGCATAAAAGATACTCATACATAGTTAAAAATCCTCTTCAATGCATACATCTTGTTAATGGAAAGTACTTGTTAGAGTTTTGTCAAAATATAGTATATGGTTACCCTTATATTTGAATTACGCGGAAGTTTAGATGTTAGAGTCGAACGCTTGTAACCATGGTAGTTAAAATAGATTACACCAAGTTGGTAGGCTAAACAAGATTCTGTGTTGTCGACGAAAGCACCAATTATGCTTATTTCATTGATGTAGTAGGAGTAAAAGAGTACATATGACTCAATTAAACAAAAAATGAAGGGCAGACAACTACTCAATCAACCTAAGGAAATAAGAGGATACTACACAACGACACCAACACAACCATGCACATAAGCTAAAGACATAGTGCTCGAGTTCAGAGGACTCGACTAAAGCGGAGCAGGCCTTCCCTTGAGCTTGCCCGTCTGGTTGCTACCCGCCAACACCAAATAAAGAGAGGCAGGGGCATTGTACGGCAACAATGTGAAGATCTTGTTGAAGCAACATATACGTTGCCACGAGAAACACAATCATCGACTTTGGTTCAAGAAACGTCCCATAGATCGCAGACTTGGAACACGAACAAGCAAGAAACATATGTACCCCCTAGTCTCGGGGCCGCCTCACAGGTTCCATTTGTGGACGTGGCGCCATGCGCCAATCCATGAATATCTCCGATGGAAAAGTCTGAAACTTGTCGGTAGCCAATTGAGAAGGACCGAGAGCCAGACCGATGCGTCGCGACGGGATCACTTGGGCTGCTGCATTTGTTCGATCCAGACCTCTCGGGCTGTCATTCCGTCAACCGCAAATGCAACAAGCGCAGTGCCGGCCGGAGTAGGCAGCCTCAGGCCCAACTCCGGTGACACCCTAACAGCCGTAAAAAAAACGTCATGACCTGGCCTCCTAGGGTCGCCGCCTCCGGTACTGTCTCCGCTGCTATCGTTCCCCCACCCTCTTTGGGGGCAGGGGCCGCCAGCAGCGGCGAATAGGGAGCGCTTGGAAGTGTCCTCGGTGTCGCTAGGGTTTGTCGCCCCAAGTCGACATGAAGGAGGCGATGCGAGAGTCTTTTTTCTCTATGTCTACTGTAGATGTCGTCCTACACGCGAGAGTTTTGTTGCATCATGCATGTGGTAGCTACCGCTAGCAACAAGCCTTTTGTTTTATCAACGTAATTCCATCCTCTTTAATTAATCATTAACGACACAAGATGAGGACGGAATCAAGGAATGATCAGCTTCTACCTAGCAAGATAACCCTACCCTAGCAAGTTTTCTCTGTTGTTGAGGGGAACCCTACCCTAGCTAGTAATCACTACCAAGAACATTCCTCGCAAATTATGGCTTTCAATCCCTCGGACGTAGCGTAGGCTGTGTCGATGTCCTCGTGCTATTTGTGTTTTTTTCTAACTGGAACGCATCACTATATTTTTTAGGTTTTCACTGGATCGATCTTTCTTTCTAACGGAGGAAGTTAACGTTTGGGCTTTCTGAGATAAACGGACGGGCGTTGCGCCGGTGGCGCGGCCTGCTGTTACTGGCCTTTTTCTCAAAAGGAAACTGCATGAACGTACGCCGTTTTTGCGGGGCGGCTGGGCCTCGGAGAGAAGAATAGAACGAAGAAGAGCCCGAGAAGAACGGTAACGCCTCTTGTGCACTGAGTGGATTTATTCAGTGCTGAAGAAAATTCCGATTTAGAGAGAGCGAGAGAAAAAAAATGGAGGTGCGGGGAATCGAACCCCGTGCCTCTCGCATGCGAAGCGAGCGCTCTACCATATGAGCTACACCCCCGTAGTGATTGCTTACCCAAGTTGAATATATCTATCATTTGTACTGCTTGTTACAATTGCATTTTCAGTTTACCGTATGTTCAGATTCAACACGCTTCATTACTTATGAGTTCAATATCTCTCGTGGGTTCCTAACATTTCTTCCAATACAGGCAAGACACTGCGATTATGACGCAAGAGGAGAATACAGCCAGCAGCACGAGATCTAGTGTACACATCATCGTACGTTGCTTCACAGTGACAGTGGAGTAATCACAAGTAATATCGATCTCAGCCATACAGCACAATCACCTGCTTATACAGTGACTTGTTAAGATTCTGTCAGTGTCCTTTCAAGAAGCTTCACTTGCAGAAGACTGCAAACATTAGGCCGTCCCCAAATTTCCGGTTATTTATCATCTGCTCTTCAGACACATGAGGCTATATATCTATGCACTCAAGAATATAACCAGCGATACTTGGACACACCGAGCACGTACCATTGACAACCGATCAAACATATACAGTTGCATGCGTGCCAGATCAAATAATCTTGTTTACTTTCAGTAACACGGTAACACCAGATCAGAGTATCAGACTATACGGAATTCCCAGTGAATCCTTACCGACCAAATACGTTTGTCATAGGCTGCAGATGGTGAACTCTTCCGCGGCCAGATGGTCGGCAGGCTGAAGCGCCAAGCGCCAGGTCGCGGGTTCGAGTCACACTTCTACCTTAATGACAAGCCGGGGTGGTGTCTCCCCCCTCGGTCTTGTTATAGGCTGCAGATGCACAATACAACCTGGGATGATTCGATACAAGAAACCTTGTATTGAGTACAAAAGTGGAACTTGGATTCATGGACGGATACATACATCTTCAGTTCTCTTACATGGGCTGGCAGTTGCCACAACAAAAGGTGCATACATTTCATACATATCTATTATCCTGCATCGAGTTGTAAAGAGACAGGCGGAGTGCAAACATGTAGTGGCAGCGGCCAAGAGAGATGGAGATGAACTAGAGGCGTCTGCAAGCAGATAAACAGTGAGTTATATACATACAAGAGACTGTCAGACTGAACACAATATTATCGAGCTCAGAGCTAATGGTGCCTTCTAATTCCAGGACTGAACACAATCAAGGAGATAAATACGGAAGGAGGAGTAAACACAATATCATGGAGAGCTCAAGGCTCAAGGACGATATCCACGGTGCCTTCACTCTGGGCAGCAAGTGGAGTGACAACATCTCTACTCTCCCGTGCTAAACCAAGGTCCAAAGACTCGTCGCTGTCAAACGAGTGGCCTTCACTCCTGTGAAGCTCTTCTGGAATTATCTCCACCCCCATTCGTGCTAATGGTGTGATAACATCTCCGCTGTCCCGTGCTAAACCAAGGTCCAAAGACTCGTCGCTGTGAAATGAGTGGCATTCACTCCTCTGAAGCTCTTCTGGTAATAACTCCACCCCCGTCCGCGCTAATGGTGTGACAACACCTCCTCCCTCCCGTGCTAAACCAAACCCCAGTGACTCATCGCTATCAAATGAGTTACACTCCCTCCTCTGAAGCTTTTCTGGAAACGTCTCCATGCCGGTGCGTGCCAACAGGATCCAAACATAGGAGAGGAACTCCCCTCCAGTTCCAAGGGCCTCTGCATGCAGGTAGCCTAGGCATCGGCTAGCAGAAAAGCAGAGCATCTCCACCCACACGCCTTGGATCAACTCCCATATCCTGGACTCATCAACGCTCAACAAGCTTTGAGCAAGCTTCCAAGCGTCACCAATAAGAGAAGCGGCGATGTCTTGGCTCAAACGTCCGCATTCCTCAAATACTCTCCGTGTAAGCTCTTTCTCGTCCCTCGGCGTCACCTCGCCCTCTAGTAGGACCTGAAGTTTTTCATAGGCCATTGCCAGTAACCTTTTTCTGCTACCTGGCATGAGCATCTCAGGGTTATCAGACAACAGATGCACCATGTAGTTGGACATCACTTTGCACTGACGGGCACTTACATGGTCATTTGGAGATGTATGATCCTTATGGTGAAAGCAAATATCCGTGGCCAGGTGCCAGAGAACAACGCTCTCGTCAAATGCCCTCCGCGTGCTCCAACCCAGCTGTTGGAAACATCTGTTCCTCGCCAACGTCCACTCACCCCTGGTATCATTGAACATCCTGTAAGAGTAGGCGTTCCTTATGTACTCCGTCCACCCCGTTTGAACATGACAACGAATCAGTTGTGTGATCTCCTCGCACGAATCGCCAGGCTCCACGCTCCATAAACCGTCCAGCAAATCCTTGCAATGTAACCATCCCGCGATGCTCCTCAACGTGGAGTGCCTTGTGTTATGGGCAAATAATCCAATAAGACTATGTTGGAGAATTCTGCCAGAGAACTTGCCAGGGATGTATTGTTCAACCAGCGAGTAAATAAGCTCAACCACAATAGTGGAACTTGTTGAAGCATCTGATAATAACCAGGATGAAAAGCAAAATTGTTGTGGCCAACAACCTTTTGTCATTTGACGACCATGTCTTGTAAAACACGTACAGTGCAACTGTGACCTGACATAGAGTGGAAAATACAATTAATCTTAGTATATGTCCTAAACGTACATGGCAGGTTAATAGAAAGAAGATAAATAAGCTACAAAGTCCAACAAAAGTTGAAAACATCTTAATCGATTCGTCAATGATGGTAATCTATATCTCTTATCAAGCAAACCCCACTAAGATGCATTATGATATTCTATCTCAACATGCAAGCTATTCGCATTATCAATTTTTTTAGCCATCCAATTGTCTAGGTCATCTCCATTAACATTCATTAATACTCTACATGCAAGCCACATCATCCATTTTTCAAGCCAACTAATTGTCCACATCACGACTTTTGGTCCTCAAACACAGTGGTGGAGCCAGGATTGGAGCACAACCCGGGCCAAAAAATTGGCTAAAAAGAGCTTCCAAAAAATCTTGTAATAGCATGGAAATTTGGTACTATTGTAAAGATGAACTTATATTTTTAACTCCAATTTGGTACGACTGTAAAGATGAACAGATATTTTCAACTCCAATTGTTAATTTTCAACAAATTAGTTCAATTACAATTCGCAAATAAAATGAACTATTAGTTGCAATTGCCTAGACGAGCAGCAATTTTGAGAAGTGAGAAGACCTGAAGAGCCAGACTCTGGCCTGTACGGCTGTTCTGCTCCGTCCCCTCGTTCAGTAGTTCTGCCTGAGAAGAGAGGACGAGAGCCGCAGCATGCTGCTGCGCCGGCCGTCGGTCGGGCGGAGGGGATGCGGGACGGGGCAGCGGAGGCGGCGCAACAGCCGAGCTGAGCAGCGGAGTGGGCCAGCGGAGAGCGGACTGTCGGAGGCGCGGAGCCGCGGTGGAGTAGAACGGCGCGACAGGGTAAGGCAGTCCAGGGATCCTGCGGGCAGGCGCGCCAAGCCGGAGTGCCGGACTATTGTTTCCGGGCTGCCGGCGACGACGGAGATAGTGTGGCGGCGCTGGGGCGTTGTCTCTAGCAATCTGAGAGGCAGAAATAGCGAGCGAGCAAGGGAGCAGAGGGTTCGATCCACTTATTTTTTGAGTTTTTTTTGGGTCACTCTTTCTTTTTGAGTGGAAGTGTTCGATCCACTCGTGGTTCCCTGAAGAACATGGGCCAGAAACAATGGGCCACACCTGGGCTAGCACCGGGCCAAACCAGATTTCTATACCTAATAGGCCGGGAATTGCGCTGCGCCCCGGACAATGGCCTGGTTGTCCGGGGCCCAGCTCCGCCCCAGCTCAAACACATAAACCATTTCACGTCGTTTATTTGATTTAGTCTCACGATTATTGTGACCAATTGAATCTTGCATGTTTCTATAGACAACATCTTATTTCAACCGACATATACCAGTTTACTTACAAAACAGATTTGTTGTTGAAATCCACCAAAACACATCCTTCGTGTGACAAAAGTTAAGCGATAACGTGGTAAATACGCAAATGAAAAGCAGCGCTAGACTTGGCTTTTGACGAGAACCTGCCTGTGATAGGATGGTTAGGAGGGTGATTATACATCCAGCCTATCAGAGTTTAAACCTAAATTTGACACTAGTGTTTCTCATTTAGGCGGAAATATTCTTCAGTGGGAAGCGACGTTCCCGTCAAAAGCGAGACGCCTATGATGACTTTGTCAATCTCAAGACTCGACCGTCGGATCAGTCTCTTGGAGGTGCTCATAGGGGTAGGATGTGCGTGTGTGCGTTCATAGGATGAGTGTGTGCACGTGTTATGAGCGTCTGTGTTTGTACTTTGTTTCGCAAAAAAAATAGACTTGGCTTTTGACTGACCTTGGATAGAGATGTCAGGATGTACTGGATCGAACGCTCGTTGTCTTCAATCCTGTAGGTGGTTATGATGATCTGGCCGCCGAGGTGCATCAGCAGGACCGGCGCCCAAAACAGCTCCAGGTCGCGGCTGCCATGCGCGTACCTGCACAGCGGCCCGCTCTTCTGGCGGTTGAAGAGCGTGGCGAGGGCGAAGATGGCGAGAGCGTCGCTGCCGAGTTGCGCCATCCGGAACGAAAAGCTCAACAATGGCGAGATACGGAACTTACGGACGACGACAAATAATACAAGGGAGAATTGGGCGCTGAGGCTGGCTAGGACGAGGATGCGCAGCTCCCACTCGTCCCACCATTGCGCCATCTCTCTCTTTCTCTCTCTAGCTAATTTCTCTTCAGTAGCAGCGACGCACTACGTGTGGTAACCACACTGTGGTTGCAGGGCAGCGCATGTAATATAACGCGCCAGCGAGTTGACAGAAGAAGACTCGCGTCCACATATTTATTCGAGTGAAACCCTTGTCCACATGTTGTTTTTATTGACTTCCCCAGCTCCACACACGCTAGTGCATTGCTGCTAGTTTGGTGCCATTGTAGAACAAGATATGATGAGAGAGATGTGGCAGGGATGTGCGTTCATTACTTCATTGCATAAAATACATTGTATAAAGGAAAACTTACAAAGTGCAAAAATTGTATATACAAAAGAAAATATCAATATTTTAAGTATTGAATAAATACATTGTAAAAATATATTTAATGGTGAAACTATTGATATTGAATTGGTATTTTAGTTGTTCATTTTTTGATCAATACAATTGGTCAAATTTAACACACTCCTATGTTAAATTTTAACTAAATTAATATGCGTTTTTTTGTATGAAAAATTCCATAGTTGTAAGCATTTCTTATCCAAGTTATCCGCTTCCTTCGGATTTTGTTCACCGATGAAGAAATTTGGAATTTGGACGAAGAAAAGCCCAAGAAGAACAGTAGCACGCGGACACGCCCCCTGTGCACCGAGTGAATTTGTTCACAGATGAAGAAATTTGGGATTTAGAGAGAGTGATAGAAAAAAAAATGGAGGTGCCGTGCCTCTCACATCATGCGAAGAGGGCGCTCTAGCAGATATGAGCTACACCCCCGTACTTGATTACTGAGCCAAGTTGAATCCATATAATACTATTTACCTTCATTTACTAAATGTTATTCCCATGCACTTGACATGCTTTATATCTTGGGAATAACTTTCTTGGGAGTACATGTTTTTTCCCCATCTGAGATGAATTCCAAGATCTGTCATGGGTTGCTAACACTTGTGTTAATACAGGCAGCCAGGCACAAGAGGAGAATACAGCGACCAGCACGAGATTTGGTGTACGTTGCTTCATGGTGCAGCAAACACAGGTAGCAGAAAATTCGACAGGTGCATAACATTAGTATCGATCGATCTCGTCCATACACAAAAGTCACGTTGCTTGGCGATTTCGCAAGATTCTGGCAGCATCCCCCTTTCAAGAAGCTTTACCTGCAGAAGACTGCTAGTAGCAAATGTCTTCAAAATGTCGGTTAATCACGACCTGCTCTTCAATCAGACACAACTAGTTGAATTTTGCGTGGCGTCACGCCACGCTTGGTGAGATTTTTATGTGCATTTTTTTTATTCGGCCTAATGTTTGCTAAATTGGAATTTGCAAACATGTTTTTATTTTTGTTACGAATAGTTATTAGTATTTTTTGTGTGGGCATTTTTTATATGTTGTGTGGAATATTCTAGTGTTTGGTGGTGTGAAATGTTCAAACATGTTTGTATGTTGGCGTCGTTGTTTAATTGAAATTAGAAATATTCTTTTGAATGTCATTCATAATTTAGGAAAGTTTGTTTGTATGGTATCGAAATGTTGGGCAAATTGTAATGTGAAAAAATATTTGTATTTTGCTATATGTGCATAGAGTTTTCCTTTTAGCATTTTCGATATATTTTATTGAATGTTGGAATATTTGCCCAAATGTAGACCAAATTGGAATTTGGATTTTTTTTTTATTATTTTGGTATGAGTAGGTAGCATTTTTGTAAGCATTTTTTTAAAATTTTGTGCAATATTCAAATTTTTGGTAGTTTGAAATGTTCGAGCATGGTTGTATTTTGGCGTCAATATTTAATTGCAATTAGAGGAAATGCATCTAAATTACCTAAGAATGGTGACAAAATTTAAGTATTCGAAATTACATGTTTGCATTTCAGCGGCAAAATTTAATTGAGATTAGGAGAAATGTGTTTGAATTGTGTCTAAATGGTGAGAAAATTTGAGTATTCAAAAAAAAAAATCTTTAACATAAGTAGTTTGTATGTAATTATACATGGCATAATTCTCAAGGGCTAACTAATTCACCATGCGCGCACCTTTGTTCAACCATAGGCCGGCTAGGGTAGTGATGGAACATGAGAACATATGAAGGTCCACTCAGCAAAAACCTAGCTACGGGGTGCCTGCATGAATGCAGTGGGTGCTTTGCACACACATTCCTATCTTTTTTTTGATGTAATATGTCTAGCTCCTTAGTTATGTATATGGTCCCTGCGATTGATAGACAACCAGAGTTTTGCATGCGCCTTAATCTGGCTAGGCTGTCCTGTTGGCACAGTGGGAGGAACAAATTTGTATGTTGCCGAAATATTCATGTAATCAAGTTTTTTTTTGTTTTAATTGTGAGTACATAATTAGATAGAATTAAGCTATATTGATTTTAATTATGGTAGGTAAATTGAAATGTTGAAATATAGTTCCATTTTTTCATAATCTTCTTATTTACCACTATATATTTAGAGGGAGTATAGCATGGTTATGTCTAAATATTATATGGTTCCATTTTGGCATAATTTTCTTATTTACAATCACATTTAGAGGGAATATATCATGCTTATGTCTAAATATTATGTTTGTACTTCGCTGTAAATACGTAATTTAGGTCGTTGGTTAGAGGAGATATGCTGTAGTAGCAACTATTAAATTCAATCCATCTTTGGAGGAAAAGAATTTGAGATTTCCTGAAATATGCATGTAATAAAACATTATTTAAATTTAATCCACTACA
Organism: Poa pratensis; assembly: GCA_947311845.1. Classification (NCBI taxonomy): domain Eukaryota; kingdom Viridiplantae; phylum Streptophyta; class Magnoliopsida; order Poales; family Poaceae; genus Poa; species Poa pratensis. Next base: position 6,367,086 of record CAMZMU010000047.1, on the reverse strand, counting down.
TCTAGAGGGAATTTATAATGCTTATGTCTATATATTATGTTTGTACTTCGACGTAAATATGTAATTTAGATCGTTCGTTAGAAGAGATATACTGTATTAGCAACTATTAAATTCAATCCATCTTTGGAGGAAAAGAATTTGAAATTTCCTGAAATGTGCATGTAATAGAGCATTATTTAAATTTAATTTCATATTTAAGGAGTGTTAAATTCAATTTGAACATTTTTGTAAATTGAATTGCATAATTGGAGCGAGCTTAGTTATATTATTTGTAAATGCTAATGTAGTCGGTTTGATATAATATGTTTGTGTCTTGTCTTATGTATGTAATTTAACTTAACAATTAGAGGGAATACATTGTTTGGGCATTTTTGAAATTCAATTTAAACTCAATCCATAATTTGAGAAAATGAACCTGTATATTCTTCAAATAATCATCTGACCAAACATTTTGTTTAGGGTAACTACAGAATTACAGGAATCTAAGTTATATTCTTTCCAAATATGTTAGCTAAACCGAAATAGTAAAAAATGGTTCCATTTTGCCATAATTTTCTTATTTAGCAACATAATAAGAAGGAATATATTATGGTTATGTGAAAATGTTGGATATTTTTTAGCATTTATTTAATTTGTATGCATAATTGGAGAAAGTTAAGTTAAATTACATGTAAATATTAATCTATTTCAAATGATGCAATAAGTTAATGTTGTTGTTTTAAAAATTTAATGTAACTCCATACTCGGAGGAAATACATTACGGGAGTGTGAAAGGACATTTATTATCCCCTCTATGTTTTGTGTGTTAGATAACAACACCGTGAAAGTTTAATATGTTGCTAAGTGATTTCAGAAATCGTCCGGTATCTCTCCATATTCAAAAAGAAGAAAGAAAGTTCGGGATATCGGAAAAGAGGCGCGTGCCCTGGGTGGCCGGTTCCCAGGCCGGCCAGGCCGGGCTCCAGGCCGGCTGGCTCGGCTGGGTGCCGGTTCCCAGGCCGGACCAGACCGGGCCCCTGGCCGGTGGCTCTGCTGGGTTGCCGGCTCCCAGGCCGGCCAGTCCGGCCCCCATGCCGGCCCCTCTGGATCTGGCCTCAGCACGCCAGGCCGGCCTCCAGGCCGGCCAAACCGGCCCCCCAGCCGGCCACTCTGCATCCTCAAACGGCCACTTTTTGGAGGGGCTTTAAATAGCCCTCCACCTACCTTGAGACAAGTAGCTTGAACACTTGAAGAACACCATTGATTGCAAGCTCAAGATTTGATAGATCTCCCAATCCCTCCACCCAAACTCGTTGATACTTGGAGGATTGAAGGAGAAGCCCCGGATCTACATCTTCACCAAGCCGTTCTTCATTTCCCCCTCATTCACTTGAGGGACCCTTTGCTAGGATTTCCATTGGGAAAACCTAGCCTCATATTGTACTCACTTGATTGTCTTTGTGACAGATTTGTAGCTGTTCGGGAGCCCCCAATCCTCTTGTGGGTTGTGCCCCGGATCGTTGTTGTAAGGGCTCCGGATTCCGCCTTGAAGGATTCCGATAGTGGAAGGTGAACCAAACCTTTGTGGTGCGGTTCATCGGAGAAGAAGGTGCACCCGCCTTTGTGGCGGTTGAGTTTTGACCTTTGTGGTAGCTCACACCTCTCCAACGAGACGTACTCCCCTAAAAAGGAGGAACTCGGGATTACATCCGTGTCTCCGCGTGCTTTCACTTTCGGTTACTTCTATCCTTGTTTACCGTCTTTACTTAGTGTACCTTGCTTAGTTGCTAGCTTGTCATATAGGTAAATTCACCATAGTTGCATATCTAGAGAATTTACCTTTTGTGTCAAGCCTAATTTGAAAAAGTACTAAAATTGAAGTAGCACCTATTCACCCCCCCCCTCTAGGTGTCATACGATCCTTTCAATTGGTATCAGAGCCTCGGCTCTCTTGTTGGGCTTAACCGCCTAAGAGAAGTATGACACGAAGTGATGGTGATCCAATAGAGGACCAAGCCACTACGGCATCCATGGCCGATCTCAAATCGATGGAGACATCTTTGATATCGTCCATGGATACCAAATTTGCCGAGATGCGTGAGTTGATCACACAACTCGCAAGTGGCAAGGTTCCTAAGGAGACCACCTCACTAGATGACTCCGCTACCTCCCATGACGGTGAAACCGAGGAGGGAAAAGGGGAAAAGAAGGGGTTGAAGATAAAAACCGACCCTAAGAAATCTTCCACATCTACCACCACTCCCGAAGGTGGGAAGCCGGAGTACCATGGGGTTCCCTTTGCGTACTCTCCCGACCCACCTATCCATCATACTCGCATAAACCCTTTGGGTCCACCTCCTAAACTTAATGCATCGGCTTTTACTACTTGGCAACACTTAATGAAATCTCATATCAACAGTTCCTCTATCGAGCTTTGGAGGATCATTCAAGAGGGATACAAGGCCGTGAATCCTAACAACTTGACAAGAAGAGAGGTTGCCGAGAAACAACTCAATGCTTCCGCTCTCCACATGATTGAACTTGCCGTTGGAGAAAGTGGTCTTCATCACATTCAAAACGTCTCCACCGCCAAAGAAGCTTGGAAGTGCCTTGAGGTGGCATTCCTTGGAAATGAAAGCATGAAGAGGAATAGATATGATGGCTTGAGCAATGAGGCCGAAGGTTTCTACATGCTTGATAATGAAACCCATGAGAGATGTATGGAAGACTCAACATTCTTGCCAAAGCCTTTCATAATGTTGGGGCAACCTATGTGGATGATGCTTGGATCAAGAGGAAGTATGTGAATGCTCTCATGCCCTTCGAGCCCGTTGAATTGAAGGCCATTCAAGGAAAATTCAACTACCTTGAGATGACATCCAATGAAGTTATGCAAGAGGTGCAAGCCTCCAAGGTTGCCACCAAGAATGCTCTAGACAACCGTGCTAGGGCCATGGGAATGAAGCAAGGTCCCTCTCTTGCTTTGAAGGCCAAGGTTGTGTGCCTTGATGAACATGATGGAGTTGAAGCATGCCCGATCAACCTTCCTCCCGATGAACTTGAACCGGCCCTCCATGGTCACATAGCTCTTGCAACAAGGACTTTTTGGCGTGACCCGGCCAAGGCAAAGGCTCAAGTTGATCATGCAAGCAATCCAAGCGGGAAGAAGGAGTTTGCTAATAGGATAAAGACTTGCTACAATTGTCATAACAAGCATCACTTCATCAAAGATTGTCCTTATGAGAATAGAGAGCAAAACGGTGGAAGGCTTGTCCTCAAGGGCGAATCAAACATGATACAAAAGAAGCCATTTGTCAAGAGGAAGCCATTCTTCAAGAAAGCACCAAGAATTGTGTTGTTGACTCAAGAAGAGTATCCTTCCGAGGATTCCGAAGAAGAAGAAGAACCCACTCGTGAGGTGGCCGCTTTGGCCATTGTATCAACTCCACCTCCTTCTCTCTTCGAATCCCCCAATGAGAACCTCTCCGTCAACACCGCTCGTTGCCTCATGGCTTCCGTCACCGAGGTATCATCTTCTACTCCCAAGACTATGCATGAAATAGATGATAAAACTAGTCTTGTGATTAAGAAAGAACTTGTTGCTACCGATACTATTATGGCTAACTTGCAAGGTGAAGCTAAGGTTATGTTGAGTCTCTCTTGAGACAACTTGATGCGGCCGAAGAAATCCTTGATGACAAGGGAAAAATTGAGAGAGAGGATTCTCTCACCATAGCATCCTTGAATGCTTCCATAGAATCCTTGAATGCTTCTCTTGAAGAAGAAAGTGAATATAGAACCTCTCTTGAGGAAAGAATTGAGTCTCTTGATGATAAAAATGATGAAATAATTGCTAAAATCATTAAGGATAGAGATCATGTCTTTGCTAAATATAAAGTGGTTAAAAAGGAGAAAGCCGAGTTTGTGGTTGCTAATGCTAGACTCCTTGAGGAGTGGAGAAACTTAACAAGGCTCATAAGGCCTTGGAAAGTACTCACTCTCTTCTAGTCAAGTCTCATGAGCAACTTCAAACTCAACTTTCCAAATCTAACTCACCTAGCACCTCTACTCCCTCTTGTGATCATGCAAATGTTATTGAGGAAAATGCTAGGTTGAAGGTTGAGCTTGCCAAGGCCACTAGTGCCAAGACCTCTATTCCTAAAGGTAATGAAAAGGTGGTTGCTCAAATTTTTGAGCAAAAGCCACACAAAGGGAAGGAGGGTCTTGGTTATGTGGCCAAGGCAAAGAAGAAGAAGAGCAACACCAATGCCAAGCCCGCACAAGCCAAGACTCCCATTGCGGATGGTAATGCCACTAGGGGCAAGACCACTCGTAGTGACTTTGCGGGGCATAACCCCAACTACTTTCTTTATGTTGATTACTATGGGGATGTTTATGCAAAATATGTTGGTCCTTATGATGGTTACATTGCTTACTCTATTTGGGTTCCTAAGACCCTTGTTGCTAACAAAAGAGGACCCATTGAGAAATGGGTACCTAAAACCAAGCAATGATTTCTTGTAGGACTATGCTTCCGGTGGGTCTAAATGGGTGGTTGATAGTGGATGCACTAGTCATATGACCGGAAGCAAAGAGATCATGACGGAGTTGGGACCAAATATAAATCAAGCATCCGTCTCCTATGGTGATAAATCAAAAGCGGAGGTAACGGGTCTCGGCAAGGTGGTAGTTGCAAAGGATATCACCCTTGTAAATGTCATGCTTGTCGAGTCCCTCGGTTACAATCTTATGTCCGTTCGTGCACTTAATAAGATGAATTTTGATGTCCATTTTACTATTGATATGGTGGTACTCTTGAGGAGCAAGACTCTAAAGGTCATGTTCGTTGGGTATGTTGAAAATGAGTTGTTCGTGGTGGACTTTTCGGGGTCTACCAACACTCAAGCAATATGCCTATTCGGAAAGGCCGACGTGGGATGGTTGTGGCATCGCCGCTTGTCCCATGTCAACATGAGAACTTTGCAAAGTCTTCACAAGGGTGGCCACATTCTTGGACTAAAAGACAATGTTTCTTTTTCTAGAGATCGTCTTTGTAGGGCTTGTGTTGAAGGAAAGATGCATGATTCTCCCCATCCAAGCAAGACCATCATTTCATCAAAGAGGATATTGGAACTTCTTCATGTTGATCTCTTTGGTGCCGTGCCTCAACCTAGTCTTGGTGGGAAGAAATATTGTTTGGTGATTGTTGATGACTATTCAAGATTTACTTGGGTTTATTTCTTCAAGACGAAGGATGAGACCCAACAAGCCGTCATCGACTTTTCCAATATTGTTCAACGCCAATACAATGTCCCTATTTGGTCATTAGGAGTGATAATGGCTCCGAGTTCAAGAACTACACCTTAAATGAGTTTCTTAGTGAAGAGGGGATTCGTCATCAATATTCCGCTGCATATACCCCTCAACAAAATGGTGTAGCCGAAAGGAAGAACCGGACTCTCATGGATATGGCAAGGTCTATGTTGGCGGAGTTTAAGTCTCCACTATTCTTATGGGCCGAGGCCATCTCCACGGCGTGTCACTCATCTAACCGGTTATTCTTTCGTGTTGGCAAGAAGTTTACATCTTATGAGATGCTCACCGGCAACAAGCCCAATGTCTCCTACTACCGAGTATTTGGTTGTAAGTGTTTCTATAAGAACAAAAGTGTTCGTTTGTCTAAATTTGAATCTAAAGCTTTAGAGGGTGTTTTTGTTGGGTACGGTGCCGAATCTCACACCTATAGAGTCTATGACAAGACCGTTGGGAAAGTCATAGAATCTTGTGATGTGAGGTTCGATGAGAATGACGGCTCCCAAGTGGCGCAATTTCATGTTTGTGATGTAGATAATGAAGAGCCTCAAGATGCTATAAGAAGAATGGGCATTGGTTTCCATCGCCCCGTTGAGATTCATTACGAGTCTCCTCAAGCAAGTCCAAGCTCCATTCAAGTGGAGGCCTCTTCATCACAAGTTGAAACGGCGCCTATCATGGAAGCAAATGATGCACCTTCCCAAGAACAAGTTCAAGACCCTCCTCATGTTGACCATGTTGCTATGCAAGAATCAAGTTCTCCTATTGTTGATGCTAGCCAAGGTCATGACCAAGATCAACCCTCTCCTTCATTTGTTGAAGATGTGCTTCAAGATGATCAAGGTCAACATTCCGGTCAAGACGGGGACTCAAATGATCAAGATGATCAAGCGATAATTCCTCGCATCAATGAGGATATCGAAACCCGTCGTATAGCAAGAGTCAAAAGGATTGGAGAAGAAAGAGTCTTCATCTAGATAATATCCTTTGTGATGCTAAGAACAAGGTTACCACAAGAAAACAATTGGCAAACTTCAATGAACATCAAGCCCACATCTCTATGGTGGAACCAAAGAAAGTCTTTGAAGCTCTTGAAGATCCGGATTGGTTGGAAGCCATGCATGAAGAGCTCAACAACTTCAAGCGCAACAAAGTGTGGAATCTAGTGGAGAAGCCAAAAGATTGCCTCAATGTTATAGGCACCAAGTGGATATTCAAGAACAAGCAAGATGAGCATGGAATGGTTGTGAGGAACAAGGCAAGATTGGTAGCTCAAGGGTACTCTCAAGTTGAAGGCATTGATTTTGGAGAGACCTATGCTCCCGTGGCTCGCCTTGAGTCCATCCGTATCCTTCTTGCATATGCATCACATCATAATTTCAAGTTGCAACAAATGGATGTGAAAAGTGCCTTTCTTAATGGTCCTTTAAAGGAGTTGGTATATGTTAAGCAACCTCCGGGATTTGAGGACCCACACTTCCCTAACCATGTCTACAAACTTGATAAGGCGCTCTATGGTCTCAAACAAGCACCTCGTGCTTGGTATGAGCACCTAAGAGAGCTATTGGTAGACCGTGGCTTTGAAGTGGGGCAAATCGATCCCACTCTTTTTACCAAGAGGGTTAAAGGGGAGCTTTTCATATGCCAACTTTATGTTGATGATATCATATTTGGCTCGTCTAACAAAGCTTTTAATGATGAATTTTCAAAGCTTATGACCGATAGGTTCGAGATGTCCATGATGGGAGAGTTGAAGTACTTCCTTGGTTTTGAGATCAAGCAATTGAGTGGAGGGACCTTCATCTCTCAAGCCAAATATATCCAAGACATGCTCAAGAGGTTCAAGATGCAAAATGCTAAAGAGAAGAAGTTTCCTATGGACACCAAGTGTCATCTTGAACTTAATCCAAAGGGTAAAGATAAGGATGTTGATCAAAAGCTCTATCGCTCTATGATTGGTTCTTTGCTTTATCTTTGTGCATCTAGACCCGATATTGTGTTGAGTGTAGGAGTGTGTGCAAGGTACCAAGCGGCTCCCAAAGAAAGCCACCAAACGGCGGTTCTTCGAATCTTTCGATATTTGGTTCATACCCCAAGGTTTGGTTTGTGGTATCCTAAAGGCTCAACTTTCTCTCTTGCCGGTTACACGGATTCGGATTGGGCCGGTTGCAAGGATGATAGGAAATCAACTTCCGGGGCATGCCAATTCCTTGGTAGGTCCTTGGTGAGTTGGTCTTCTAAGAAGCAAAATTGTATATCTCTCTCCACCACCGAAGCCGAGTATGTGGCGGCCGCTAGTTGTTGCACTCAATTGTTATGGATGAGGCAAACTTTAAAGGAATACGGTGTCCATTGTGACAAAGTGCCTCTTTTGTGTGACAATGAAAGTGCTATCAAGATTGGACACAACCCGGTGGAGCACTCAAGAACGAAGCATATTGAGATTCGTTATCACTTCATTCGTGATCACATCAACCGGGGTGACATTGAGCTTGGCTATATTCCCACGAAGATCCAACTTGCCGATATGTTCACGAAGCCACTTGATGAAGCAAGGTTCACTTATTTGAGGCATGAGCTAAATATCGTAGATTCGGGGAGCGTCGCTTGACTATCTTGCATACACACCTATATCTTAGCTATATGTTTGGTTTAGGTGTAGGCATGGACATAGGGGGAGTGCGGTCCTAATCCATTGGACTATCCCTCCCCCCATTATGCCGATAGTAAGAACTCATTTGCATCTCTATTTTCGTTCTATGAATTGTGAGCTTAAATGACGAGTAGTGGCGGTGAACCCAAGATATATCTTCGCGGTGTCACACCACATACACTCATACATGGTGGCCTAGGCCACCGCCCTCTTCTTTTGAAGAGTTGAGTCTTGTTCGAGTGTTCATTGCATATTGTTGATTTTCACATCTAATCACTTCCAATGTTGCTATTTGGGATCTTTTGTTTTATCCATTGGAAGTGTGAAGATTTCTTCATGTTTGCATCCCCCCGTGTCACTCTCAATTGCTCCATGGTTATTCTTGAAGATGGTTATCCAAAGCAGTCCAGCAGTCATCAAAGTTGTGTTTGATTCAAAGGTTTTCAAGAGGAGAAGAGTTTCGGTTTTGTGCCAAGGTTTCATGAAGAAAAGAAGTGGTGAAGGGAAAAATCTGCCTAGCCGGCTCAGGCCGGAGCCGGCTGCTGTGCCGGGCGCCTCGGGTGCTGCCCGGTTCCCTGCCCGGCTCAAACCGGCTCCCGTGCCGGGCGCCTCGGGTTGCAGCCCGGCTCCCTGGCCGGCTCAACCGGCCCCCGTGCCGGGCAGGCAGAGCACATGGATTCGATCAAGAGGAGGGTCCCGAACAGTTTTTCCTCTTCTTCCTCCTCCCAGCCCGTGCTCCCCCCATGGCTGCCCCTCCCGTGCTCCACCACCGCCGCCCCCTCCATTAGAGCCACCCCCACACCCTCCCCTGCCTCAGATCTGAAAGATCCCCTCCAGATCTTCCTTTCCATCCACAAGATTCATCCTTTGGTGAAGATTTGGGGGAGCTCTCCTCCATTGTTGGTGTGTGTGGGGATTTCTTGGTGAAGCTCCGAGTTCGTGGCAATGGCTGATGATTCAACGTTTGATGGACTTGAGGATCTTGAGGACTCCACCCCCCTTTCCTCCAGGTACCGTGCTCTCAACACCAACTCCAAGAAGATCAAGAAAGCGGGCAAGAAAAAGGGGCCTTCCCCTTCCAATCCAGCGGAACCGGTACGTTCATCTTGGATCAAAGTGCCTAGTGATGAGTTTGAGCATGATCGGTTGGAGTTCAATCCATATGCTTTTCCCCACCCACTTGCCCGGAGGATAGCCGTTTTTATTGCAAGATGCATCTCCAAATGTTTGATCAAATCATAGAACCCATGAGAACTCTCATGTCTCCACGTTTTGCTTCAATGTGGATAGTGCAAGGATATTTGGCCGGAGGTGATGGAGGTTATGGACTTTCATGGCATTTCTAATCTCATGGGAGTGGGTACACCTTATTCTCCCGATTTGCTTCAAGAATTCTATGCCACAGTTTATTTCTCAAGGGAAGAACCAAGGACTATGACTTGGATGAGTGCCGGTATCAAGTGTGAAGCCTCCCTTGCTGAATTTGGTGCTCTCTTTGGCATCGAGGAGCTCCCTCATTGCCCCATGGCTTATGTTCGTATTCACTCACAAACCATCATGAAAGCCGATCCCGCGATCCATCATTGCTATCCTCCCGGGTTGGGCCTTGTTGGAAAGGTCCCCAAGTGCACTCATATGACTCCATTTTGGCAAACCACTTATGCTATTCTCCGGAACACTATCGCTGTCAAGCTTGGGGAGAAGACTGAGGCTCGTGCATATATGATTAATCTCCTTCATCACATTTGCCCACCTTTTGGAGGAAGAAGAAAATTGATGTTCTTGACTATATGTGGGAAGAGATGCACACCGTGGTACTTGACAAAAGGGTTCCCATCTATGGTCCCTATCTTCAGAAGCTCTTTGAGAGGAAGTTGGATCAAGTCGCGCTCAATGCCTATGTCCCTACTTTGTACACACCTACTCTTCATTCCTTACCCGCTCGTCCTCCGATGCGGTCATTCCTTCTCAAGAGAAGCGTGCTAGAGCTGCAGCCCCTGAAGCTCATGTTGAGCCCCCCAAGAAGCACGGCATTTTAGATGCTTTCAAGAAGATGAATTGCTTTTTGTGGATAAGCAAGTCAAGGATTTCAAGGCATATCGCAAGCAAAAGTCTTATAATCGTAATCAAAGAGCAATTATGAAGAAACTTGACTTCCCCGAGCCTTCTCATTCAACTTCAGCCGAGGTCTCGGAGAACACTTACATGTCCAAGAACACCTATTGGTTCGGTGATGATGCTTCCTCTCTTGCTCCCTATTGTCCGGGCTCCCAAGGTGAATCTAGCTCCGGTCAAGCGTTTGGTGGTGGAAGTGGAGCTGCTCATGGTGATGAGGAGGAGTTTCCCGATGAGTGATACATGGGCTCTCTCGTGTCTTTCTTCCTTTTTGGTGTCTTGATGCCAAAGGGGGAGAGATATCCGAGGGGATTTGCATTCATGCATGGTTTCTATTTGCATTTTCGTTGTCTTTCATCGCATTTGTTTTAGTTGAACTTTATGTGGTTTGTGCTCGTGGAACCTTTATGTTCATGGAACCTTATGTGGTTATGTTGTGGAACTTTGCGATCACTATTGTATGAGATGGATAAATTATTGTATGAATCTATGGATTTCGGTATTCGGATTTATCTATGGTTGAGATTTTAGGATATTGTGCATTGATATTAAACTATCTACATCTATTGGTACAAGGTATGATCTTCTCCAAATCTCAACTTTGTTGGATATGTCTATGGATGTGCGACTATGTTGTTTCTATATCTTGTTGTTTATCTTGTTGGGAATGTGTCCCCCCTTATATGTGCATTTGCATTCCAAGGCAAACAAAATATATGCACACATGTAGGGGGAGCCATTTCTTCGTCTAAACATGATATAGTGTGGTCTCAATTGCAAATCCGTGTGTTGTCATCTAACACCAAAAAGGGGGAGATTGAAAGGACATTTATTATCCCCTCTATGTTTTGTGTGTTAGATAACAACACCGTGAAAGTTTAATATGTTGCTAAGTGATTTCAGAATCGTCCGGTATCTCTCCATATTCAAAAAGAAGAAAGAAAGTTCGGGATATCGGAAAAGAGGCGCGTGCCCTGGGTGGCCGGTTCCCAGGCCGGCCAGGCCGGGCTCCAGGCCGGCTGGCTCGGCTGGGTGCCGGTTCCCAGGCCGGACCAGACCGGGCCCCTGGCCGGTTGGCTCTGCTGGGTGCCGGCTCCCAGGCCGGCCAGTCCGGCCCCCATGCCGGCCCTCTGGATCTGGCCAGCACGCCAGGCCGGCCTCCAGGCCGGCCAAACCGGCCCCCAGCCGGCCACTCTGCATCCTCAAACGGCCACTTTTTGGAGGGGCTTTAAATAGCCCTCCACCTACCTTGAGACAAGTAGCTTGAACACTTGAAGAACACCATTGATTGCAAGCTCAAGATTTGATAGATCTCCCAATCCCTCCACCCAAACTCGTTGATACTTGGAGGATTGAAGGAGAAGCCCCGGATCTACATCTTCACCAAGCCGTTCTTCATTTCCCCCTCATTCACTTGAGGGACCCTTTGCTAGGATTTCCATTGGGAAAACCTAGCCTCATATTGTACTCACTTGATTGTCTTTGTGACAGATTTGTAGCTGTTCGGGAGCCCCCAATCCTCTTGTGGGTTGTGCCCCGGATCGTTGTTGTAAGGGCTCCGGATTCCGATAGTGGAAGGTGAACCAAACCTTTGTGGTGCGGTTCATCGGAGAAGAGGTGCACCCGCCTTTGTGGCGGTTGAGTTTTGACCTTTGTGGTAGCTCACACCTCTCCAACGAGACGTACTCCCCTAAAAAGGAGGAACTCGGGATTACATCCGTGTCTCCGCGTGCTTTCACTTTCGGTTACTTCTATCCTTGTTTACCGTCTTTACTTAGTGTACCTTGCTTAGTTACTAGCTTGTCATATAGGTAAATTCACCATAGTTGCATATCTAGAGAATTTACCTTTTGTGTCAAGCCTAATTTGAAAAAGTACTAAAATTGAAGTAGCACCTATTCACCCCCCCCCCCCCCTCTAGGTGTCATACGATCCTTTCAGAGTGTGTAAGTTTATGATTTTGTAGCATGTAGTAGTTTTCTGAAATTGTATAAATACCGTTAAACAGAATCTATAAAGTGTTTTAAGTTATGCAAAGCATAATTTTTTTTTTTGTAAATGTTGGTTTTCTGATTCAATTATATTTATTTGGAAAATAATATCTAAAATAATTTGGAAAAGGTTCGAAGGCATATGGAATGACTATTTTGATGTTTACAATTTTTTTTAGAAATTTCCGATATTTGTTTTTTGGTTTAACTATATTTTTTTTTGGGAATTAGGATTTTAAATAATTTTGAGAAGGTCCCGGAGCATTTGAAATGGCTGGTTTGATATTTAGTTTTTTTTTAGAATTTGGGCAGCATTTGTTTGGGCCTGTATTTCAAAAGTTTTGAAAGTTCTTAAAAATAGAAAAGCGGGGGAAAAAAGAACAAAAAAAAATAAGAGGGCCGACGCAGCCAGCCAGCAAGCAGGCCGGTCCAGCAACCGGGCCACTGCCAGCCCAGGCGCACCGTGGCGACGTCAGGATGACGTCACCCACTGGCAGAGCTGCCGCGGCGGCGACGCGGACGCCGGCGGCGAAGGACGGCAAGCCAGGACGCGTGCGTGGTCGCGTTGGATGCGCGCGGAGACGGGGCGTCCGGATTCGGCGGCGCCGCCGCCTGTAGGTCGCCGGAGCGGCGGCTGCGGCGTGTTGACGCGGCGGCGGGCCGCGAGCGCGTCCGCGTGGATTCCGGCGAGGCCGCGGCGTCTCGGGACGCGAAAGTCGGCGAGGAGGCAGATGCGAGGACGGCGGAGCCCGCCGTGCCCGTCGATCTGTGCGGGGAGGTCCGGCGCGGCGGGGGCGCGGCGCGGCGGAGCCGCCGATTCCGGCGTCGCGCGTGAGGAGAAGAAAGGGGAGGGGAGGTCTGCGGACACTTTTCGACGTAGGCCCTCGGTGTTTTCAGAATTTGCTTGGCGGTCCTTTGCGGGCGGTTTTTTGTAAAAATGTTAGGTCTGCTGTGTAATTTCTGGGCTTCCTTGTCGGCTTTTGTAAAATGGCGTCGCGTCGTGTGGATGACAGGTGGGCTTCCTTGTCGGTTGCTATCTACAGTAGCCGGAGCGCTGCGAGAACGCGAAATCGGCCGGCTTTTATATAGTGAGTAATAGGCTATGCATTCAAAGAGTAGAACCAGCACGCTTACACAGATCGGAACACGCACGATCCACAGTCGATCAAACAACACTTATATTCTTCTTGCATAATGTTTTATAAGAATGGTTGCAGCAGGCTTCTTTCAAGAAGCTTTATCAGCGGAGCACAGGCGCAAAATGCCAGGTTATTTATCATCTGCCCTCAACACTTAAGAGGCTGTACATGTAAAGAATACAACTAGCAAAACCATCCAATTTGCAAGAACGATGATCAATCAACTATACAAATTTGAGTGCCAGACCAAATAATGGCCCCGAATGAACTACTCTGTAGAGATGCTATGAATGCATATCGGGTAACTACGCTGACATAGGCTACAGCCTACAAATACATAATACGCATTCCTAACATCAAAAAAATTAAGCTGCTGCAGATCTTTTGTTGTCAGGGTCTTCTATATTCAATGCTTGCAGTAGCTTCGGCCATGATTCGGGTATTCCTCCTGGTAAATTGAACTCCAAGAGTTTCCCACGTGCCCTGTAGAATCCCTCCACCGGTTCACTCTGCGAAGATGACATGTTGCTTAGAAAGGATAACAGGATGCTACACCGAGAAACAGAGCGGCGGTTTCAATGATATAAAGGAAATATTCCAACAACATACTAATAAAACTAAGGAAGATTGCTGTTCTGACTTCTGAGTTTAATATAATACTCGCTCCGATCCGAAATATATGTCGCTAGTTCTCCTAGGAAGTGTATGTGAGTAGTTCTTTTCGTACCACACTTAAATCGGATCCGAGGGAGTACCAAGTTTAGCAGATGAATTGTGCTAACTGCTGAATTTGGAACAAAGAATGCACATAAGTTCTAAAGTGCTCACACATTCCAAGATACAAAATAAAACATTCCATGACTATACTAATAAGAGGAGGGAATATCGCTATAGTTTCAAGTTTGGCAGGTGAAGTGTGCTCATTGCCGTATTTGGAATAAAGAATACACATATAAAACTAGCTGAGATATGTGAAACGTTAAGTGTCAATTATCTATATTCTAGTGAATATATATCATATAAAATAACCAGCATATTTACGCCTCGGTATTTCATGCATTCAAATATAAGCATCCATTTTTATACTGGCAAATTCACTAATTGACCTCATATGCATATAAACATAGCTTACTAGTGAAAATTGATTGTTCAGATCAAAGAAAATCTCTCGTACGTACCAAATCATGGTAAACACGCAGCCGCTCCTTCACCACCTCTTCGATATCATCTGCTCTAGTAATCAACTTTGATTCGCACTGTGGAGGAGGTAGTAATGGAGGCATATACATTCGAGGGCCGCCATTCTCACCCTCAATGTCGATGGAGGCCACGTTGAAGTTTCCTCCACACTGGCTGCACTTCCTTCTGCCAAGGCATTTTGCAAGAAGGGCTTCTTCTCGAAGTTTGAGATTGATCACCAAATCAATATCTGTGACTCCCTCCAGTATTTCCTAAAAGGACACACACTATAATTATTTTGGGAAGTGGTACACAAATATCAGCATATAAGTTTGAAGACTCAGTTGATGTTTGTTAGTCGCAACGATACTGAAACTGGCCTACCATACACAAGACTCTTGCTAGAATCAAATTGCACAATATTATTCTGAAACTGTTCATAATTCTATGATTCCACCTCTCAACGATAAAGTTCAACTGAGAAGATGCAAGTATATGTCTTGCATACTTACAATCAGGTCAAATAACTAGCTTACCGCTTGTCTTATAGTTCTTGGAAAACCATCAAGTATGAACCCCAATTCACCCTTTTCTTCACCCTCCTCGAGGCGCTTCGACAGCAGATTTATGATGATCTCATCAGACACCAGCTTCCCATGATTCACAATCTCAGCAAGCTGAAAACAAAGCAGATATAAAACGATCAAGAAAATGGGCGTTGTACAACAGAGTCCAAGTAGAAAGACACAACACTATAAATGATCATAAAAAGTTTCCAATGGTCTATTTAGAAAAGCTACAATCATGACAAAAAAAGGTGCTGCATCCATGCACTAGGACGAATGACCGCTTTTAATGCCCTTTTAATGGGGTGTATTATAGACTCACTTCAGAAGCTTGTGAGGATTTATAGGCTTTGCTTACCAACGTATTTTGTTCCCAGAACTTACTTCATAAGTTGAACAATTTGGCTTATATTTGCCATAAGCGCACTGCCGGCATGAAAACACTCGGTCAGCGACTATTCCTACTGACTGTTGAGTAAATCTCAATAGTTCCTCTGATGCTTCCTGGTTATGCAACTGGATATTCGGATGTGTTGTGTATGACGAGTGTTTCATGTGACAAATCTGTGCTGGGTTTTATTCTACTTGATGCGCTGTCCCTACGAATTTGCCGTACAGTGACGTGACAAGCTGGTTTGCAAGGATGATACAAGAAATGGCGCACGGTTGGTCTACTCTCAGAAAGTTAAATCGTCTTTCCACACTGTATCTATCATGATCTTTGGCGTTCCTATTGATATATTGGCACCGGCCGAACCGCAGGGCAGGCACATCGACTCAATCACTCAATCAGCTTAGCTACTAGGAATCATGCCGCCAAATTGACCGGGAGGGGATTGGAATTTCGCGACACATCACCTACAAAGTGGCCACGCACCTGCTTGGAGAGGGGGCCCTGGGAGGCGAGGGCGTCGCGGACGAGGTCGCCGGTGGCGATGTGCGGCACGCCGAGGAGCCCCGAGAGGCGGCCGGCGTAGGTGCCCTTGCCCACCCCGGGGCACCCCAGGAAGACCCACTGCACCCGCCTCCCGTCCTCCCCCGGATCCCGCCCGCCCCTGCGACCCGCCACCACCGCCGCCGCCACCGCGGAGGCCTCCTTGGGCGTCGCCGCCACCGCGGACAGGTTCCGACGGAAGGCGCAGGCCCGGATTGCGCGGGACATCGCCGACATCTCTCGCCGGCTCCGGGAGATCAGACGGCCGGCGCGAGAGAGATATTTCTGGCGTGTTCTGACTTCGAGACGGTCCGACGAGGAGCAGTAGCTTCCTTCGGGGCAATGACGATTTGGGCTGAGCTCGTGGTGGGGCCCACAGGTGGGCCCGGCCGGTAAGCGGTGGGAGAGCACGTGCGCGAATTGAAGAGTGGACCGGTCGTTTCGAAGAAGGAAGATCCAGATTCTGCTGGCGCGTCCCAAACCGCTTGCGTCGCCGTCGACGTCGCCGGCCAGCGGCGACAGCTTGGTAGCACCGACCACGTCGTCGAAGAGCCACGTCACTCGGCAGCCCAAACGTGACACGTCAGCGTGATCATCAAGACTTTGCAAGCAAAGTTGATATCACACTGTAGACAGATGAAGAACAAGTTTCTAACCCGAGCAAAACAAATCACACAAAATCATGTACGTAGATAATTCTCATCGGTCCCCAACTCTACTGCGAATGGTAGATAAATCAATGACAATTGTAGCAACGATCAATAATTCCAGGAATATTGAGTACGAGTACAGCAATCTTGATTCAAAAAAAAAAAAAAATTACCGTTACAGTCCGGTGCTCCCGCGACCCGCGGGGCGACCGCCTGCGCGGCCACTCGCCGGCGTCACCGCCGCCCCCAGCGCCGCCCCACTCCAAATCGGCGCCACCACGCGACTCCCACCACCTCCGGCCACCTTTCCACCAAATTTCCGCCCTGCTTACTTCGGCCCTGCGCCCCCGAGAGCTGGATCGGGATCTGGATCGAGATCTGCGGCGCGGCCGGCGAGCCGCGCCTCGCCCTCGACTGCGCGCTCTACTCCGACCATGCGCCGGGCTTCGTCATCGTCTGCGTCCACGCGCTCTCCTGCCTCATCGCGCCGGGCCCCTGCCTTCGTCAACGCGTCTTCCCTTCAATGCGGTGCGACCAGCCCGCTCGACAAGCCATCGGAGAGGATTTGCAGTGGAGTTAATGCGGCCCTGGCGTCCTGGCGCGCTCGAGGCTGCCCTGCCATGGACAACTGCCTCGGCATCCTGTGGCGCAGCTCCGCTTTGAATGCGCCACCCACCTCCAGGACTCGGAAGAGGGTTTCTTTCTCCATCCCCGCTGCTCGAATTCAAGGCGCCCCGTCCTCCCCTACGCCTCCTCTTCATGGCGCGTCCCATCGACGCGCCGCGGCTAGCCCGGCGAGGAGCGATGCTAGGCCTGCAGAGGGAGCGTGGACTCTCGTCACCTCGCGGCGGGAGCAGAGGGATGCCCGGCTTTTGCAGCGACGGGACGGCTCGCCTTTACGCTCCTGCCCTCCCCCAAGCCAAGCAAGTATCCACCATTACGCCTCCACCTCCGCGCGTCGCCCACCTCGCTCTGCTCCCACGCCCTGTTTCCGGTGCCAAGCGCTCGACCACTGCATCGCTTCCTGCCGCGACCCGGTGCGGTGCGCACTCTGCCGCCGTTGGGGCCACTGGACCAGGGACTGCACCGACCCGCGGCATCGACCTTCTCCAGCTCCTTCGTCGCGCCGTCCGCTGGCCTCGCCTCGCGTGCCGCGCAAGGAGCTCGCCGCCCCCGCCCCGACCATGGACTTCCCGGGCATGTCTCTCATCGGCGACTCGGCAACTCGCGGCATGGAGTACCTCGGCGCGCCGGCGATGCGCCCGGAGGTGGATTTTGTCACCATGGCCACGTCCTTCGAGCTGAACACGGCGCGCATCGACTGGGAGAGCACCGCCATCTACGTCTGGGCCCTGGAGCCACCTCCGGGCACAGACCGCTCGAGCATCGAGTCGGCTTTCAGGAAGGAGTACCACCTCAACGCCGCCGAGCTCCATGTGAGCACCCACTTCCCTGAGCCCTACATCGTCAAGTTCAGCTCGGCAAGGGTGCGGGAGGAGGTGATGCGCACGGACAGGTGCGCGTTCAAGCGGCATGGCCTCGACATACACTTCAGGAAGTGGAGGTGCGTCTCGCAAGCCGTCAACGCCAACCTCACCTATCGCATCCGCATCCATGTCGATGGATTGCCTGCCTATGCGTGGAAGCCGGAGAACGTGGATCGAATCATCGGCAGGAGGTGTGCCGTGCAGCGCCTCGACGCCAACTTCACTACCATGGAGTGCACGCACTCTTTCGGGCTTTGGGCTTGGACGGCTGAGCCCCATCTTGTGCCTAAGATCCTCTGGTGCACCTTCGCCAACAAAGCACCAGGGGGGGTCTCGTCGCTGGTTCGCGTGGAGGAGGACCGGCCCGATCAATGGAAGCGTGGGATGACTTTCCGCGTCCTCCTGCACATCGAGCGTGTGGAGGATTACACGAGCGCTCCACTGCTCGACGGAGGGGCGCCAATTTCGAACTTCAGGCCTTCATCGCGCCGGCTTCCGGCATGGAAGCTCGCCGTCGTCGATGGCTCCCAGGACTACAGGAGCGCTCCCACTCAGGCGGCTGCGATTCCGCCTCTTGGCCGGGATCTTGCGGAGAGCTCGAGGAGGTCTTCGAGCCGGAGGCACCGCGACGACCCCGAGGCTGGCTCTTCGCGCCTGGCTCGTGAGCGCAGCGAGCGGGCTATCTCCACGCGGGGCACACGCGACTCGCGCGACGCGCTCGACACACGAAGAAGCTCCTCTCGCAGTGGGCAACGGTGCGATGACCGCGCTACGCGCCATGGCCGCCACGATGATGCGGACGATGATGAGGACCGGCGTCAAGAGGATCGCGGCGCGCGGCGAAGCTATTCGCGCCACCCCGCTCCCGGAAGCCATGGGCACTCGACCTCGCGCTGAGGCAACCGCGACCGCGAGCGCTCCCCGCGGCGCCGTTCGTCAAGCCGCGGGCATGAAGGCCGCCACCACCGCCTCGACATCGCCACGCCAGCACCTGCTCCCCGTCGCCTGTCATCGCTCATCATCCCTCCGGTGCCGCTCTTTGCGCCGTTGTCTGCCGCGGCGCCCGCTACACCAGCTGTCGACGACATCACCGCGCAGCTGCAGCAACTTATGAGCGCGGGCCTCTCAGCCGCGCGCACGGCCATGCCGTCTTTCCTGGGAATTGCCTCCCCTGTTCCGAGCCTGCGCAGCCCGTCCACGTCGCCGATCACGCCCTTCGGGCGTGCCTGCATCGATTGGGTGCAGCGTCTGCGGGAGTCCCCGCCTCGCTTCTTGCTGTCCTCGTCCCTTCTCGCCTCTCCGGCGTTCGACATGGACGCGGCAAGCGACGGCACGATCATCAACAACGCGACGGCAATGGCCATCGACGACTGCCCCAGCAGGAGTTCCTGGGAGCTGATCGACACCAACAACGCCACCAAGATCGATCGCCTGCATTGCCAAGCTGAGCTTGGCTCGGGGCGCAAGGTGCCTGTTTCCTGGGAAGATGAGGAAGGGCATGATGCCTGGTCCGAAAACGTCGCGGCGACGGAAGCTGGGCTTGCTGTTTCTGGCGGCCACGAGGAAGAGGAGATCGTTGCGGACAAGAACGAAGACGAAGAGGGACAAGAGGAGGGTTTTGACTTTGGGGTCGATGAAGAAGCCGATGCTATTGGCGATCTGCTGCAGCCCGGCCACGGCATTGGGGGCGTCGAGGACCTCTTCGATCGACCTCCCACCGCCATACTCCCGACGCCGGAGGCTGAACCGACCAAGCAAGGCCAGCTAACCAAGACGAAGAACCCTGTCCGTCGCAGCTCGAGGCTTGCGGAGATGCCGCAGATGACAGCCATGGAGAAGGCCGTCCGTGTCCTTAACACCAAGATGGGAATTGTCGTGCCTGGAGAGCCGGAGATGCCGCTGGAGAAAGCTAGGAGGGAGTTCGTGAACAGCTTCAAGTCAGCCCTCCCCGATGCTGCTATTCAGGCTCTGATTGCGCTGTTCCGTCTACACATGCCGTCCATCACCGATGCTGACGAAGCTCTGATCGCTATGGCCGGGCCTGGTGGAAGCGAGCTTGCTGCTCACGACGAGGTCGTGGCATCCTCTTAGTCTGATCGTTCATCTGCTTTAGTTCATCTGCACTGCACTGCTACTTCTCTGCACTTTCATTAAGCGACTCCACCTGCGAAGCAACTCCTCGCCAGTTTAGCGAAGCAATTTTTCGCCACCTTCGTTTCCTTCACTCTCCGCGAAGCAATTTTTCGCCATCGTCCTGTGCCTCTACTACTTCTGCTACTACGAAAATTCCTACAATGTTAGGCCTCATCCTCGACCTCCTATGCTGGAACGTCCGCGGCCTGAATGATCAGGCAAGAAAAGACACGGTAAACGCCATCATTGCTCAGACAACATGCCACATTGCATGCCTCCAAGAGACCAAGCTAGACTTTATTGACCACCAGACTGCTGCTTATATTGGGGGCTCTCGTCTTAGATCCTTTGCGCATCGTCCTGCTATTGGCACCAGAGGGGGCATTCTTCTGCTCTGGAATGATGTTTTTGTTGATATCACCAACATTCACTTGGGCACCCACCTCATCTCCGCTGATGTTTCCATCAAGGCTTGCGGAACGACTTTCAAGCTTACGACGGTCTATGGCCCAAGCACTGATGCTGAGAAAAGGCATTTCCTGGAAGAGGCAATTGCCGCTGCCCCTGCTGAAAACGATACCACTAAGTGGCTCATCATAGGGGATTTTAACCTCATTTATCAAGCCGCCGACAAGAACAACGACAACCTCAACCTCCGTCTTATGGGCCAGTTCCGCCAGGCTTTAAACACTTGCCAGCTCAAGGAGATAAAGCTGCAGAACAGAAAATACACTTGGAGCAATGAGAGGGTTGACCCTACTTTGGTCCGTCTGGATCGGGCTTTCTGCAACAGCGGCTGGGACCTGGCTTTTGACTCGCACTCCCTGTATGCCCTGTCCGCGGCCTTGTCGGATAATTGTCCGCTTCTCCTCTCCAACCACAGCGGTCCGCCTAAGCCTCCTTTCTTCAAATTTGAGAACTTCTGGACCAAGATGCCAGGCTTTCATGACATCGTCTCCGCGGCTTGGCACGAGCTCACTTCGCACACTCAGCCTGTGCACATCATCAACCATAAGCTTCGAAAGGTGGCAAAGAAGTTGCGTGTTTGGAGCAAAGGCCTTTTCTCCAATTACAAGCAACAGCTCATGATGGCCCTTGATGTCATTCTGCAATTGGACACTGCTCAGGAATCCAGAGATTTATCAGCTGCAGAGTTCAACCTTCGTGCTGCTTTGAAGAGGCGGGTCATGGGTCTCGCTGTTCTGGAACGCACCCGCAAGAGACAGGCATCCAGAATTAACTTTCTCCGTGAGGAGGACGCCAATACGAAAAAATTTCACCTGCGGGTTAATTCGCGTCGGCGGAAAAACACCATCCAGCGGCTCAAGCGCAATGAGGGATGGGTGGTCAGCCATGTCGAGAAAGAGCAACATATCCACGACCACTTCTCGCCGGTGCTTGGGGCCCCGCCCTTGCGACCTCTGGACTTCAATTGGAATGCGATCGAGCCCACCTTTCATGATCTTGATGCGTTGGGACTGCCTTTCTCGGAAGAGGAAATCAAGGCCGTCATCTTCGACCTCCCCATTGACAAGGCCCCTGGGCCTGATGGATTCACTTCCAACTTCTTTCGATCCTGCTGGAACATCGTCAAGGAGGATCTTATGCGTCTCATCAACAGTTTCTCTGAGCTCACCATCAACAACTTTCATGTCATCAACACTGCCAACATTGCCTTGTTGCCCAAGAAGGAGGGCGCTGACTGCATTAAGGATTATATGCCCATCAGTCTTATTCATGTGATCCCCAAGATTATCGCCAAGGCAATGGCCAGTAGACTCCGGCCCAGAATGAACGACATCATCTCCAGCAGTCAAAGCGCGTTCATCAAGTCCAGAAGCATTCACGACAACTTCACGTATGTGCGAGGGGTTGCCAGGAAGCTTCACCAGAAGCGCACTCCTGCACTGCTCATCAAGCTTGACATCGCAAAAGCTTTTGACTCTGTTCGTTGGGACTACCTGTTGGATCTCATGCAGCGTTTGGGGTTCCCTCCTCGCTGGCGGGCATGGGCTTCGATGATTTTCTCGACTACTACTTCTCGCGTCCTCCTGAATGGCATCCCTGGGAAAGAGATCTTCCATGGCAGAGGACTGAGGCAAGGGATCCCCTTTCACCGCTGTTGTTTGATCTGGCCATTGATACTCTGCCAAAGATCCTCGAGCTGGCTACGGATTCTGGCATCCTGCACCCGTTGCCTGGGCACTTCATCAAGTCGCGCATTTCCCTCTACGCTGATGATGCTGTCATCTTTCTGCATCCAAGCGCGCACGACGTCAACAACTTGTCTGCCTTGCTGCAGAATTTTGGGGAGGTCACCGGCCTTATGACAAACATTGAGAAGAGCTCCATCAACCCCATTCGCTGCACCGACATTGATCTCACTGGCATTCTCGAAAACTTCCCCGCAACTTTGGCGCAGTTTCCTATGAAGTATCTGGGCCTTCCACTGTCTCTTGGCAGGCTTAGGCGCGTCGACCTACAGCCATACATTGACAAGATTGCTTCTGCTCTTAATCCCTGGAAATCCAAATTCCTCAACCGCGCCGGGTGCGACGCCCTTGTCAAGTCCATACTCACATCCTCGTTGGTCTTCCT
This sequence comes from Poa pratensis, assembly GCA_947311845.1. Lineage (NCBI taxonomy): Eukaryota > Viridiplantae > Streptophyta > Magnoliopsida > Poales > Poaceae > Poa > Poa pratensis. The sequence goes on along the minus strand of CAMZMU010000047.1, from coordinate 6,344,349 downwards.
CCTTACCGCCATCAGAGTCGATAAGGCTACCCTTAAAGCTTTTGATAAGTTGCGAAGAAGCATGCTCTGGGCTGCGAGCGATAAAGTCAGTGGTGGAAAGTGCAAAGTTTGTTGGACGAAGGTTTGCCGTCCAAAAAAGTTAGGGGGGCTCGGAATTCTTGACCTTGAAAAGTTTTCCAGGGCTCTGCGTCTGCGTTGGCTTTGGCTCGAGTGGGATGCCGTCGACAAGCCTTGGGTCGGCCTGGAAACCCCAAACAACGCCGCGGATATTGAGCTTTTCAACGCTGCCACGGAGGTCACCATCGGGGACGGGTTGAAGGCGTGTTTCTGGACATCGTCTTGGCTAAATGGGACGACACCTATGTCCATTGCGCCTAAGATCTTCGCAGCCTCCAAGAAGAAGAACAGGCGCGTCCAGAACGCTCTCACCAACCTCAACTGGGTGGCCGACATGTCGGTCCAGAACTTCTCCATGGATCATATGTCCGAGTTTGTCAATCTCTGGGGTTGCCTGCAGGATGTCACTCTGACGCCGGGCGTTGCTGATACCATCACCTGGACCCTTTCACACAATGGAAAATATTCGGCTGGTTCGGCATACAAAGCTCAGTTTCTGGGGTCCATCCCCTGCTCCTTTGGGAACCTTGTTTGGAAGACCTGGGCACCTCCAAAGTGCAGGTTCTTCTTATGCCAGCTTATGTCAGGGGATGGCCTCACACCCCCTTATGCCAGCTTTGCAAAGCCCACGACGAGACGGCAAGACACATCCTTTTTGAGTGTCGTTTCTCTCGCCGCATCTGGCAGGCCGCTGCTTCTTGGCTGTCTTGCCCCTCCTTGATTCAGGACCTGGGCGCAAGGCGCCCCACTGTGCTTGCCTACTGGCGGGCACTTGCGAACACACCGTCTGCCCATCCCAAGGGGCTCAAATCAGCCATAATCCTGATTACTTGGGAGTTGTGGAAGGAGCGGAACGCGCGGGTCTTCAACAACAGATTCACCATGCCGACGGTTCTTTTCGACAAAATTAAGGTGGAAGGGGAGAACTGGATCCTGGCGGGCGCGAAGCATCTTCGAGAGATCAGTTCAGTTTAGTACAAGTTTTTTTGAAGCAGGCAGTTTAGTTCAAGTTTGAAGCAATGACGATTTTCCTCTCAGAGAGACTGGACGGTGTTGGGTGATTGCATCTTAGTCTGTAGTCTCCCCCCAGTTTTTACTTTGGCCTAGGCCGTGTTGTATTTGCTTCTCCTATATCAATATAAAAGGCAAAGCTTTTGCCCCGCTTCAAAAAAAAAAAAAAATCTTGATTCAAATTCAAAGCAAACAGGAGTAAATGAAACATGTAAAATAATTTTCAATCTTGCAATCTGCCAACACGGATTGATCGTTCACATATTGAACCCTCTTTCGTCAGTTATCAGATATCAATCGGCATGTCAGAGCGGAGGAGCTTATTCAGATCTTCTTCTACGTCCGGCAAATCTGGAGAGGGGCGACGACGTCGGCCATCTCCTCGCAGGCGGCGGCGACCTGGACCAGGTCCGGAACGCCCTTCCGCAGCAGCAGCCGCCTCCGGCACTCCTCGGCCGCGTCCATGCCCGACGAGTAGGCGCCGTGCACCGCACCAGAGTGCTCCGCGCTGGCCGCCTCACCGGCGAAGTACAGCAGGTTGTCCACCGGCGCCGAGAACCTCTCGCACACGTCCGCCGGCTTCCCCACCAGGTCGCACGAGTAGGAGCCCAGCGAGTTGGGGTCCGAGCCCCACCGAGACACCAGGTACTGCGTCTGCAACACACACAACATCAATGCCAACAGTTTAGTTCAACTGGTCAAGCATCACGAAATGCAGATTAGTTATGTGTTTCAGTGTTCAGAGTTCAGAAAGGAATGGCTTACGGGTTGAGTGGCGTCGGGTATCATCGTCTTCAGGTGAGCCATGACGAGGGCCACGGCCTCCGCGTCCGAGAGCTTCTCCACCTCCTGGGCGAACCTGCCAGCGGCCATGTAAACGAGGACCGGGTTGCCCGTGGCCTTGTGGAGGTTCAGGAAGTAGCCGCAGGTTTTCGGGGTCGGGCCGACCATCCCCAGCACCTGCACGTTCGGCCAGAAGGCCTTGTCGAAGTGCATCGCGACCTTGTTCTCTATGCCGACACCGAGGTCGGCGATGGCTGAGCTCTTCCAGGAGGGAAGCTCAGGCTCAAACTTGATTATGTTCGCCTTGAGCACGCCGAGCGGCACCGTGATTATGCAGGCGTCGGCGGAGTACTGTGTGCCATCCTCGATGGTCACCGTCACACCATTGTATTCGCGGGCGATTTTTGTCACTCTGAAATGTAGGAATAGCACGTTAAGTAAAAATATCTAGCAAGTGCAAGTAAAGGAAGCAAACACATGGAAGTTTCAAAATGACTATGGTTCGACTCAAATAGCATGTTTAACTTTGAGTAAATACTTGCATGATCATAACAAGAGAGTTCAAAAGAACATGTGTCACAGACATACTGAAATAATGCCTTTCATAATATATGTTGGGAAAGAACAAAATACACACCTCTGATTAAGACGGATGTCGAGACCTTGGGAGAGAGCCTGAATTACAGGATAGTACCCATCAACCATCAGACCATGACCACCAGTAAGTACATGTTCCTGCAGATAGGAAGATAATTCATTGATGAGTAAGAATGTACACAACTGGTGAGTTTTTTTTGGATCCTATATAGTATAAGAAATGCTTGCTGGCACCAAATGATCTGCGCTAACCTGATCCCAGTTTTTCAGAGATATTTCATCTGCATCTGCAGCAAACCATGCTTCCAGCCGGCAGACACACCATTGCAGGACTCGGTCGTCTAGTCCTTGTAGCCTAAGAATTGGCAACAATATTAGTCAAGCTATTATGCAGCCGACCAATTTATGATTATATCGAAATAAGCATCACATGGAAGCTTGTTATAACAGTAGACGTACTTTAGATCGGGGTGCCTCTCAAGCACCATTGAGATTGCCTGTTGAAGGGGGATGTCATATTCCTGCTCATCACGGAGTTTCACCGTCTGCAGGCCAACATAAAATATAGAGTATTAGAGTCAGCTAAAAATGCTCTCAAGTAAGCTATAATTACACGCGTATGAAAGTTAATAACTTCTAGTTACCTCCTTGAGAATTTTCTCAAATACTTCTCCGACTTTAGCAGCTGTCTCCTTTGGGACTTGAAGTCCATTCTTATCAAACAGCGAGCAGCTGTAACGGAATAAATTAACACAGTGAGATGTAAGAACGAGAAAGAAAATAAAATTGTTATTGGCGAAGAAAAAAGGGCAAGTTCAAGTGCTAAAATCACCTTTCTAAATCATGGTCATACAGAACAGAGTTGTCGCCACTAGTGTGGTATAACCTCAGCCCAAGATGGCCGATCAATGGTGCTAACGAATTCTCGTTACTGACACCATGCAACCTGAATTTTTCATCAAAACCGGCAGAGTTAGTAAAACATGATGCAAACCAAAATCTACCAAGGATTGTTCACATTGATCAATTTAAGCGAGGCTAACCATGAGGCTCCCATATCAATGGGGCATCCGAAGGAGTAGTCGGTATGAACACGGCCACCGATACGATCTCTCGACTCCAGAACAGTCACCTCAAAAGAGGAATTGGAGAGGACACGGGCTGCCGCGATCCCCGAGATGCCACCGCCGATCACAATGACCGATGGAGGCGAAGCGCAGCGCCTCTCGATTGTTGGAAGCAAAAGGCCTAAAATACATCAATGCACACGAATTGTTCCGATCAGCGCCGAATCAAGGGGATTAAAAAGGGACAATATATATACATATATGAACACAGCAACCAAATTGCAATATTTCCCTCGATTATCATCACAACTGAATGACTAAATTCAGTAATCTTGTTCTACTGTATATGATTGGAGGCACAAGGCCTAAAAATACATCAATGGCACAGAAATTGTTCCTAATCAGCAACCATGTAAAGGGGATCAAAAGGGACAAAATCTATCTGAGCACAGCTACCAAATTTCTACCTTTTTAATAGATTCAGCAATCATATTCCAAATCCCCTCCCAGCATGCAAAATTTCCCCATTTATGCAAGATCTAACAGGGAACACTGAAACTACAGGACATAACCACAGAGATCAGCATACCTCCGGTTTTGAAGCTGCTGGGATCCATAGCCCCAGACGCAGCAGCCGCGAGCACGAACGCCGTTTAGAAGAGATCGCTGGTACTACTACAATTACTACTACTGCTGAGACCACGATTATTCAGATTACGTATGGGAATCGAGATGAAGAACATGAAGACGAGGAGGCCGTCCTGGAGGCGGCTGGCGTCGGAGGAGCGGCGGAGCGTGAGGCAGCTCATAACCCTATCTGGCTCCAAACCGGCAACGCGAGGGTGGATCCTTCCTTCCTCACCGACGACGGCTCACGAGGCTGATCCGATCGGACCGCGGCGGCGAGAGGCGAAAGATGAGTTTTTTCCCTCTTCTTCTCCGGCGGCGGTGAGGTGTGAGGCGTGATCTGATTTTGGGATGGCGTTTGCGTGGTGGGAGACGGAGTTGGGGTGGCTTTATCTCTACTACTATTAAACAAGCAAACTTTTCTTTCCTACAGCCACCCAGCCCAGTGTACATAGTCTGATCTGGACCCTAGACTATCCCGCTTAACAACATCTAACGGTCTAAATTGATCAACGGATGATCTGGGTGCACTTAGCAATTTCCCTGAGCGGAACGTCGCCGAGCAGACGAAAACTTTGCGAGGCTCAACCCGCAGTACTACTTCGCATTATCCTCTCCTCTCTCTCGATCCCACGATCCCCTTTGCCCTCCTCCGTCCTCGAACGATTCCGGCCGGCCCCGGCGACTCTGGACGCCGCGACCAACAAAACGTCCGCGGCCGCCGCGCTCGGGCCCCTCGCGGACGCGCTCCTCCACGAGCAGGACCAGTGCGCGCAGCTCGCGGCAGCGCTCGCCACGGCCGCCGCCGTCGAGACCTCCGCGCTCACCGCCGACCTCGCCTCCTACTTCCACAAGCTCCTGCCCCGCCTCCTCAAGCTCCTCCGCAGCAATGCCTTCAAGGCCAAGCCCGCCCTCATCACCCTCATCGGCGCCTCCGCGACCGCGGCTGGCACCGCCGAAGTCACCGCTTCCATCCCATGCCTCCGCGACGCAATCGCCAGTGACGACTGGGCGGCCAGGAAGGCCGCGGCCGAGGCGCTCGCCGCATTCGCCTTGGAATACAAGGAACTTCTCTCGACCGACAAATCCTCTTGCGTTGCCTATTTCGAGGCCAGGAGGTTCGACAAGGTTGGTCTTTCTTTTGGATGGATCTGCGTGGTGGATCTGCTTCTGGATTCTTAGTTTTTTCCGTGTTGTTTTTCTTGCAATGTAGGTCAAGATTGTGCGGGAGTCGATGAGCAAGATGATCGAGGCATGGAAGGAGATACCGGACATTGAAGAGGAAGAATCATCCTCTTGCACGGCACCAGCGTCTCTGTCCCAACGACGATCTTCTCTTGCAGGTGCTGCGTTAATGTGGAACATATTCTTTTGTAGTTTTGGTTGCTCTTTGTGGAGATCTGCCAACTTATCGTTGGGCTCTTGTATCTTGTATGCTGCTAATACGCCACAGAATTAAAGGGTATCTATGAAGAGGAAAATTATGTTGTACTACTGTTGATTTCCCTACAAAATTCTGAAGAGTTGGGCTTGCACTATTTGTATGTGTTCTCTTTATAATGGTCGAGGACACAATTGCTGCTTGTCATACTTGGATTCTAACAATCTGTTTTGGTTGATGCCTCCTATTTGTTGTAGCCAGATATGTCTATCTCCTGATGTGTACATATTTAATCATCTAGGAGCGCAAGTGTTGCTTCAGTCAAAGCTTATAGGTATTGTTCTTACTAATAGGAAATGGAATGAAAAAATTCAGTAAGCCTGTTACTTGATTGATTTCAGTGAGAGATTCCGTTCTGTTACTTGGAAACACTTGCACACATTTGCTTTGGTCCTGGTTTAAATCAAATGGAGGTTAAACTAATCTGATATGAGATGTTTCATTTTTCTATCTGATGGGGAAGAAGCATGCGAGTAGTTGCGACAGTGTCGATCATGTTGTGGGAATCTTCTGTTAGTATAAACTGGAAAAGTAAAGGGCCGTATTACCTCCAAATTCAGGTATACTCCCATGCTGTTTCCTATTTATTTTTCTTATATGGGTGATAAGTGAAAACCAAAGTGAAATATCTATAATAGTCAATGCTATGACATATGACATAGTTTGCTGATTGTTCATTCCACCGACCGTTGTTGCTTTACTTAATACGTCCCTATTGTGTAAAAAACAATAATGGGTTTGCACTATGAGCAGGTATTCAAGAGAGTATGTGGTTGCAGATCGAAGGAGGGAATCACAAACAAAGGTGGAAGCTTGGAATAATCTGTTCCAAGCAATTCATGTTTTTTTCCACCACACCATCATGTCGATTCCTCGCATTGTTTCCTCCTTGCCCCACTAAGATTGCATCAATAAGAACACAATCATATGGTAGAGCGGGCTGCGTCCCAAATCAAAACACCCAAAGATGCACAGGCTGTGCAACAACGCTTAGTTCCTCTATGATTTTACTCCCATGTGATCGTTGTTGGAGGGGGTATGGCCTTGAAAGGCCTACAACCACACCGAGATTTTGTAGGATGCCACTCTCTGTCTGTGGTTCGGACTCTTAGTTCGTATATGATTTTAATCCCATGTGATCGTTGCTTGTTCTTCAGCCGACCATTACACGATCCTTTGTTTTTTGTATTTCAATGTGGATGCTCAATGTGTTAGTATTGAGAATTGGTAGATATAGAGATATTCAGATTAGCAATTGTTTAGCCTTATGGTGTGATTAATACCTAATTACTCTTGGTCTGATTATTTACTCTTTTCCCTGGACATTGCCCATCTCCTTTGATTACTAACCTTTTATTCTGATTTTCAGTATTAACTGGTTGGAGTGTGAGAGGCTATTTGCTTGGATCCTCAAATGCTATTCTCCAAGATTGGAGTGTGCGAAGCTATTGCTTGGATCCTCAATTGCTCAATTAACCGGTTAGTATTTTTGGTATTTTTGGGATGTCCCATTTGAGGCGAAACCAATTTGTTCACGAGATTCTCAGAGAAAAACAATGTTGATATTGTGTACTTCGTTTGCACAAATGTGTCCCTGCACACAAATTATTCCTGTGGTATACTACCTTGCATTTTATTTTGATGGTTATTAGTGATCGCACCCTCCCAAGTAGGTCATTAACCAGGAAGTATAAATCTATATCGAGTTGCAGTATAGAAGCCTTTTGATGATGATAAATACAATGCACCAAATGTCTTTCTCATTAAAATTATATTTGTGTTGTCCAGAAAGAACATGGGTGTCAGATCGCAGATTCTTACTACCATCCAGAAATGAAAACTTTGCAACGGTGCAGACTTCCAGTACATCATCGCCAAGTATCATATCGACGGAGATTGGGAGGTGCGGTCACTAATACAATTGGAGCAGGCTAATTTCTTTTCCACTCTCTGGAAGCAATGTAAATACTTTATACTTTTTGAGGAAGTCGTGAGACCTCCATTGCGTTAAAGGTAAATATTATGATTAATATATATGCATTTTGAAGGAAAGATTTTTCACATACTTGTAAGAACTACATTACAAAATTAACTTAATTACTTTTCACCTGGTTTGCAAAATCAACATTTTTTACCACTAAAACCGAGAACTGCTTGTTAGATAGTTTAGAGTATTATGTGTTTGATCCATCCGTGCAACTGTATCCATGAAATATACAAATATATATTCCTTATTTCACTTACTGGCTTATTTGTTTGGAAGCTTTCTGTTTCAGGTTTGCTCTTGGAACCGCGAACGGGCAATCGAAAGAATTATTTGGAACCGAGAACATGATTTGTCGTTTGTCGCTTGTAAAATCTGGAATTCTGAGATTGGATAAAACATACTCGCGGTTAGATTACTTAAATATTTGTATTATAAGATGAATCAAAAGAAAGTATATGGAGCCTAGCTAGATGAATGTGGGACTGGATTGCCATTTTAATGCATGAGAAGATTTGATGCTCTCAACGTTCATTACTAAAACGTATGCGGGGTATTTCTAACGATTTAAATTTGCCAAAACGCGCATTGCGCGAGCACCATACGATTGGGACGCAAGAAATACTTTATATTTTGGGGTTAACAAAAGAGACAAAATCTGACAGAATTTTGGACCAATAAAATTTCTCACTGTTCACACTTTTGATGTCAAATTATGTCCTTTTCTACATATTAAAATACGGGGTATGTTGAATTGAGATTTTTTCACGTTATTAGAGTACCTTATTTTCCACATCCACTTCTCGGAACTTTTTAAAACGTAAAATGCTGTTTTTGAATTGTTTAAAAACCGAGCTCCCTATAGCGACCCAAAACGCTGCACTTTGCTTGAAGTTGATTTTTTACAATTAAAAAAGATCGCATTACATCTAATTTTATTAATTTTTTTTTGTTAAGCATCAATAATTTCATAACATTTGGATTTTTAATATACAAATCAACGGAAAGAGTCGTGCGTTGCACGTGCAAAGCTACTAGTATAGAAGACGGGCGGGGCGGAGGAGGAGACGGAGAGGAAGTCGGCCGCGACACGGAGACGGACAGCCGGGGCGGCTCCGGTGGGAAGCTGGCTGCCTCTTTCGGTTTGCAAACAGGTGGGATATTTTCCGCGGAATATCCCGGGCCCACCCACCTTTGCGTGGTGCACGTTTACTAGTCTCACACAACTACATATAGGAGTTTATTTTTTAATTTTTCTAGTTTTCGTAGCAAATTCTCTTGGCAATCCTCCGTTCAGGAAGCATTCTAGCTGTGTCGTCTAGAAATATCTCTCGGGCGACATTTTACACGTCACTTGCATCCGTGACACCGAATCCCAAAGTTAAAATTTCTCTTTCAACCTAGTGTGTTCTCTCTCAACTTCCCATTTGCGACACTTCAACTTTTACTTGAGGATTTTTAATATACCTGTACTTCGCAGTCGAATGTTTCAAGACTTCGACTCAAAACAAGATGTAACAGTGGAATCAATGCCTTTGTTTTGGTCCAAGACTCCACGTGATCATGGAATTGTTACCTAATATGTGAACTTGGGCACCACAAGATTTTTTACGGTTAGAATGCCTCTTAGTTCATACGAACTATTAGGTTTCTATTCCTAAGTAATTGTACCTATATATCTTGTTTATTTAGACGGAAGGCTAAAAAAATCTTGCTCGATTTGTTGGATTGGAAATCACACGTCTTTTTTTCTATGGGCTACTTTATGTGCAATCCCATACAATTATTTTATTAGGTCCAACCTCACGGCATTTTTCTCAGTTTCAAACTCTCAATGACTACTATGGGTTGCACCTATTTCTTCAGACAAACTCATGTGTTTTCCTGTGGTGTACCCGAACAACTACAAGTATAAATTCTCGTTTTTTTATTCCTACATAATTCAGTATGGCATGCTAATCTCAATCCTATGTGTTTTCCTATTCCCGCAAACTAGTCTCTCGTCGTAACCTTAGCCGCTACATTTCCTTCGTCCTAGTCGGAAATAAACAGGCTCTGCCTCCTCTGCTTGCCGCTCCAACTGCGGGAGGGATGGGGACCGTGTCGTCAGGTTTGTGCTTCGGATTTGTGGTGTTGTTCTCCTCGTCCGCTTGTTTGTCTTGTCCGCGGGGGTTTTCCTCTTTGTGTGGAGGTTGTTACCACCCACGGGCGTACGATGGGCTGGGTTGTTTAATCCCACCGATGGTTCTAACCCGACTGTCCGGACAACTCGGCGTTGGTCCCCACCGATTCAACGTCTTCCCTAGATCCCATCACACGCGACGGGCGGCTATTAGTGACGTTTTGAAATGCCGTTTGCCTCGTTGTGATTATTTTTATAATCTGCTATCGGAAATTAGTCAATTGTCAAAGGGAGGGCGAGGGGGGGGGGGGGTAAACAAACACTAAAATAGGTAAAATGTGATTGTAAATTCGGAATAGGAATATCGTAATCCACAACAATGCCAAATCCATCCATTACTATGCATGTGGGAAAGCAAATTCAAAAAAGTTACTTCCTCTGGCCCTGTTTAGTTGGCACAGTTAACAACCGAAATATTATTATATATCATAAAAGTTATACGATTGAATTCGTATTCAAATAAAAAAAATAATAGTAGAATTTTTATAACAAAGAACACATATTTTATTCATCAATTTATTGGTCAAAATTGAAACACGGAAAATGAAGACGCCGCATGCATTGGAACGGAGAGAGTAAATAAGAACTACATGAAAACACAAGTGTACAAAATGGATATAAAGAGCAATGTCCATGAAATCAGAGAGATTAATGTCTGCTTGTTATTCAGAGATACATCTAAGATCAAACTGTGAAATCATACGGTTTTGGAGGTAAATACAGCGAAGGATCAGCTACGATGTTAACAGAACAACACGGTGAGTGATAAATAGGACATGTCTGTTCTTCTTTCACAGCCTGGATATCTGGAGGGGGACCATGACTTCAGCCATCTCCTCCCTCATGGCAATCTTGCCGACTTGGAACAGATCGGAGATACCTAGTTGCGACGAGAGGCGCCTTCGGCAGTCCTCTGCAGCTTCGATACCTGATGAATACGCTCCGTGCACGGACCCAGAGTGATCGATGCAGGCGGCCTCCCCGGCAAAAAACAGGTTGCCCACCGGAGCGCAGAATCTTTCATACAAGTCAGCTGGTTTACCAACCAAGTCGCACGAGTAGGAGCCGAGCGAATTTGGGTCAGTTCCCCACCGCGAAACCAAATACTGAACCTGGAAATGTGCAGCAGAAAAGCAGTTAGAACCTTGAAGCTACTGTGCAAATTCTAAAATTTACATAATTAATAGTACTTCAATCACTGTAGAGATATGAAAATAAGCATAAGGCTTTACCGGTTCAGTGGCCCCTGGTAGCATTCTCTTGAGCTGTGACATGACAAAGTTAACGGATTCTTCGTCCGACAGCTTCTCCATTTCATACGCAAATCTGCCTGCCACCATACAGACAAGGACTGGATGTCCTGTGGCTTTGTGAAGGTTAAGAAAGTAACCACATGCATTTGATGTTTGGGCAACCCTACCCAGTACTTCTACATTGGGCCAAAATATTGTGTCGAACCGGAGCGCTATCTTGTTCTCAAGACCAACAACAAGATCAGCGATTGCTGATAGTTTCCAGTCCGGGAGCTCTGGTTCAAACTTGATGATGTTTGCCTTGAGTACACCGAGAGGGACAGTTATTATAGCAGCATCTGCAACGAAGCTTGTCCCGTCTTCCACACAAACGATGACTTTATTATACCGCTGAATGATTTTGGTAACCCTGATCACCAAAAGGATGAGATAAGAAACCATCTATTTGGGAATTGGGATTATACTTGAAAACTGTTAATCAATGTATTCATTTGAATTATTGGATCATAAGGATATGCTGCTGTGCGTACCTATGGTTCAGGTGGATATCAAGATCTCGAGAGAGAGCTTTGATAACAGGATCATAGCCATTCACCATAAGCCCATGTCCACCAGTAAGAACATGCTCCTGTAAATTTGCAAAAGCTCAGTACACCATCATAAGCATAAATGAGCATCCGTGCAGCTCATGCGAGCATGCATTTGTCAGCTGACCTGGCAAGAGGGGGCTTGACTAATATGTACATATGAGCTTTTAAAATAGTCCTCGATTGCATACCTGATCCCAGTTTTGCAAAGATATATTATCCACGTCTGTGGCGAACCATGCTTCCAATCTACAAATGCACCACTGCAACACTTCATACTGCAAACCCTCAAGCCTGTAAAGATAAGTGCACATATTTTAATCATTTCACAGCTCTGTTAAGATTTCATCATTCCAGAACTAGAAAATCTACTGGTATACTCTACTTACTTTAGATGTGGATTCCTGTCAAGCACAATTGAGATGGCTTGAACAAGAGGCATGTCATTGACATATTCATCTCTAACTTTCACTGTCTGCAGTATTAACACGAAGCTTCTAAGTTATGACCGATTCATCGAAATAAAAGGCAGATACCATGTAAATGCAAGTGGTTGCAGTACCTCCTTCAGAATCTCCTCAAATATTTCCCCGACTTTGGTTACAATCTCCTGGGGCACTTGACGGCCATCCTTGTCAAAGAGAGCATAGCTAAGACAAAAACAAAAACTGTAACAAAAAAAATGCCAATCAAGTTGAAGGAGGAGCATAAACATAGAAAATTATGGATAATGAATCACCTCTCCAAATCATGGTCATACAGCACAGAGTTATCACCACTGGTGCGATATAATCTAAGCCCAAGAAGCCTAATCAATGGCGCCAAAGAATTCTCATTGCATACACCATGCAACCTGAATCACATGATAAAGCCATGAGAACGCTCTGTACAAACTCAATGCAAGGTGGAGAAACACAAATAATTGCCCAAACACTAGTTCTAGGATGCAACTAACCAAGATGCTCCCATGTCAATTGGGCAGCCAAAAGAATAGTCAGTATGCACACGGCCACCAAGTCGGTCCCGCGACTCTAACAATGTGACCTGTAGGGTGTAACTATATATAAGGAAAGAGTCTGGAAGGATTAAAACACTAGTATTACTAAGTGCTCTTGGATAGTGTGCCGTACATAATCTGGAACAGAGTTTCATCTTTTCATCCTTCATTGACAATTACCTTAAACGAAGCATTAGACAATGCACGAGCAGATGCAATGCCTGAAATCCCTCCACCAATGACAATTACAGAAGGGGGAGAGGCGTTTTGCCCATCAATGTGCTGAACAAAAAGACCTAGGATCATGAAGAAAATGTGTGTATAAGATTTCACATAATCTGACTTCGGTATTTCTCAACCATCGATGAAACATTAAAATTAACCTAGTATCATCGATTCAATATCTCTCAACCATCTACTAACTGAATAGGCACATACCAAAATTTCCACTTATGTGTGTTAATTTATACAGACAATTTGCTTGTTAAATCTCCAGATGGACATAGTTGTCTGTTCTAGCACATGAAAAGCCACCTGAACAGGACTGTCTTCTAGGGGGTGACAGAACACTTTAAGGAATATGCTACAAGTAAATTTATTCTGTCCAGTTGGTTAGTAATACTAAAGTGTAATGTCGGAACTAGACAGCCGGAACGATCCCTTGAATTATTCCATGCGCAGCAATATGGATTAACCGATGCGACTGCATATTCTACAAAAAGAAGGCATGCAAGAATAAGGAGCAAGAGAACTGGGTGTTAGCCCAGTGGCAGTGGCTGCGTGTGCGCGCCCAGCCGACCCGGGTTCGAATCCTAGCTGCGCCTATTTGGCTGCGCTTTCTCTCGAATTTTCCGGGCATCTCACCCCTTTGGGGACTGGGCGTCGCCCAGTTAGGCAGCTGCCCACGGTCGTCCGTGCGCGCTCCCGCGACCCGAGTTCGAGCCCCCGGCTCGCTCGGCTGTGCGCGCCTAGAGCTCCATCTTCTTTAAGAAATGGCGTAGGGGGTTCCTCCCTCCTGCTGCCCGAGTTTTAGAATAAGGAGCAAATACGCCATGGATGTGGTTCCCCATTTTGTCTGCTTTGAAATGCAAGAACACTTGTTTCTTTTCACTGTTTAGTGGCCTCAGTTTTTGGAACCTTGTTCTATATCCCTTCCAAAGTTTTGCTTGCCGAGTCGCTACCACGGTCCGTCGTTTTACATGTAATATTCTCTGTTTCTATCACAATTCATTACTTCGCTTGTATTATTCATTTTTCTAGATTCTCTTAGGCCGACGTTACTTTTTTTGTATCAACAAATTGTAATGTCGAAACTAGACAGCCTGAACGATCCCAAGAATTATTATTCGATGCGCAGCAATATGGATTAACCGATGCAGCAGCATATTCTACAAATACACCTTGGGTGCTATTCCCATTTTGTTTTCTCCGAAATACAGGAGTATTCTTTTTCGACCGTTTTTGTGGCCTAAGTTTCCGAGCCTTGTTCTACATCCCTTTCAGAGTTTCACTTGGGAGTTGCTATCACAGTCCTCTTTACATGTAATATTCTCTGTTCCTATCACAATTCATGACTTGGCTTGTAATATTCATTGTCCTAGATTCTCATCGGCCGACATCACTTTTCTGGATCTACATTAAGGTGATTCAATTGAGGTCACCAAAAATACCTACTTGTTTCTCATATAAATATATGAGCTATCTCCTTGTTAAAAAATATCTCAGCCCATCAATCATATTAAGACTCATCATTTGTATATATTTTTTCTTTATGATGACTCAAGACATGAGTGTGGTCCCCTATCAACATCGAATGAATCGAAAGAATAATTCCGGTCCAATAATAATTTTTTGTCCTTTTAGCGTTTGAAAAGGCACTAAACTGTCACAACAGCCAAGTATGATTGAGACGTCAGTCCAGACAGCAACATTTCGCTCGATAATTAGCACTAGTAATAATTACCCACGGGCCACAGAAACACTACAATTAGTACTAACAATTACCCACACGCCACCTGAAACGATTTAGTACTTAAGAAAGTTTACGCAGTGGATTCAATGCAGTGAAGAAAGCTTAATTTGCCATCACTCAACGCAACGTTAAATTGGAAAAAAAAAGAATAAGCAAGAACACGATATCTTGTGCGGAAGGAGACGAAATAGGGGCAGGGGTTTGGTGATCGGGCACGCACCTCCGGCGGCGAAGCCATTCGGCGGCTGGTCCATCGTCCGGCGCGTTCAAGCGAAACCCAGCTGCGGCTCGACGGAGAAACGAGCCGAGTCGAGTCGAACCGAATCGGAACAGAGTTTTCAGAGACGCAGAGAGATCGGAGAGTGCAGTGCGTGGCGAGACCGATCCGGTCCGGCGGGGGGCTAGCAATTAGAGGAGGAGCGACGTATAGGAAGCGAGAGGTGGAAGACGAAGACGAGGAGGCCGTCCATGGAGACGCCGCCGCAGCAGGGGCCGACGCTGGGCGCCGCGTGGGGAACCCCTCTCATGCCCAAAACGGCCCGTCGCCGGCGAGTCCCGCGCCGACGGTCCCCTCCCGCGGAGCCACGCCGCGCCGGAACGGTTCAGGTGGAGGAGAGCGAGCGAAAGTGCGTGCGCGCGGGACAGACAGAGCACACGGTTGGGTGGTTCGGTTGCTTGGTTGGTGCGGGTCGGATGCGAGCGGGGGAGCGCCGATTTTATAGAGCTGCTTGTTTTGCGTGTGCGTGCCTAGGGAGTTTGGTTATTGCCGGGATGGCACGCGGTGCGGTGGCCCGGCAAGCCACATGTGGAGTGGAGTGAAACACCATACCACTCTAATCTTTCTTTTATACTCCCTTTGCTTCCAAATTATACTAAGATGTCATAGATATTTTAATATGGAATAAGTTCAGATTGAAATGAGTGGATCTGCACACTAAAACGCGTTTAAATTCATCTGAATCTGAGAAAAGATAAAACATCTTATATTTCGAACGGAGGTAAGTAGCATTTTGCACATTGTGATTTAATTTGCGTTAGGGCATCTACAAAATATATTGTGTTATATGACTCTTAATCTTGCCAAATGGACAACCGTTAGAAGCACAAATAATATATAGTTGCCAAAGTACGAAAGAAGGACACATTGTGCAACTCCTCCTGAGCAGCCGGGCGGACACCCAACCCTGTCCCTGGCCTCATCCGGGATCTCCATTCCTTCTGATCATGGTGGTTTGTCTGGAGGTTGTGCCTGGTGTTTGCAGCAGCTGACGAGTCGTCGTGACACTGCTTTTCGTCTCCAGTAGCACTAACCATTGTGCCTTTTGGGCCCTTCGTTGCTCTGCTCGTGCATGATCCGTGCGGCTCATTCGGCTGCAATGTTTGTGCGGTCGTGCCAGTGGTGTGGGCAACTTGTTTCGGGTCGAAGGTGGGGACACATTGTCGGGTGAAGTGCCTATGAGTAACAATGCTCGCGGGCAGAGTGCTCCTCTTTGAGGCGTCGTGTTGGTGTTGCACTTCTCCTCTTGTCTCTTACAGATCGGAGGATAGGATGACAACGCCTTCGCATCGTTCTATCTCCTTAGAGGCATCATCTTGGAGTATGCTTTGCGCAGTACGACTTTGCCTCTTGCCTTATTGCTATCCCTTTGGCTATGAACCCGACATGGTTGGGCTTCATTAATGTTGCCCTACGAGGAGTTGCTTGGATGTCCTGGGATGGTCTTGACAATGTGTTGACATTCAAGCGTTGTGGCGGCACATCGATGTCGATGACGTTGGTTGTGCAATGTATTTTTTGGATTCATCGTTGCACGGTATCGGTAATTCAATGTCTTCCGATTGTGTTGGTGACGCTCATCGGCGTGATGTGTCTAAGTGTTTCACCTAGTCCTTCTTGTGATATTGCCTCATTTTTTTAGATAAAGAGCATATATTAATATCGCGGAGATACCAATTACACCCAGCCTCTGCAACAACGCAATAACCGAAGGTATTACGGATGCACACAGCCGAAAGACAATAAGAAGAAGAACTAAAAAAAGAAAAGTCCCGCTACAGAGTTACAGTCCTTGCAGCAGCAGCACAACCACCACCAAGCCAACACCTGATGTCCAATTCTTCAAAAGCAACGCCTTCAAGAAGGAAACAGTGCCAGACACAACCAATTAAGGCCAGACCTTGGGTTTTCACCCTGAAGATAGTCCCCGCTCTCAAATAAATGTGTTCGGCAAGACCATTGCCAGGCACAACCAATTAAGGCCAGACCTTGGATTTTCACCCTGGAAGGTAGGACTTTGAACTTCACTTGTGTTGTCGCCCCCGCTTACATGCTGCTGCCACGATTCCTGAAACTCCGAGCCAGTTCCTCATCAACGCAAAGGCTCCGAACACCATTGCCAGTTCTTCGATCACAGCTTCCATGACATTCTCCCTCTGGCTTCACCATGGATTTGCCCATGATAGCAACAGACAGAGCTTCGCGCCGCTACCTCCGGCACGACTGAATACCACCCGATCCAGCAGTCTCTAGGCATTAGCCAGTTGGAGATCGCCAGTGGAGCCTTCCGGAACCCGACACTCTGGCCAGATCAAAGAGGACAGGCGCGCGGCAATTCTTCGTCTTGGCGCAAGAGTAACCCTAGGACCACCGCCATTATTCTTCAGCCTCGCAGGCCCCGACGCCGCGAAGCCACTCCCAGCAGGAACGGCTGTAGAAGAGAGAGCAGACCAGAGTGCAGCTGCAGATCGTCGCCGGCATGACCGAAGCCACAACCAGACTCCCCGGCAGCCCATCCCTGGCGGCCCCCAGCGACCCAGATCGGGGCCTAAGCCCAGATCGAAGCCCTGTGCAGATCGCCCAGCACGGCCAAGCCGGCGGCGAACCACCTCCTCCACGGCGCCATCCGCCGGAGCTCATCAGGCCTCGGACGAGACGGCCGTGCCGCCCTGTGCCCTCCGTCAGCGCCCCACCTCCTCCGTGCAGCGCCGCGAAGAACCACCTCCCCTGCCCTCCCACCGATTTGGATGGGAAGGCGCCGCCACCGCCGCCCGCGACGGCAGCAGCCTCCGGAGGTGGTGGTGGGGGAGCCTCCGGAGCCTCCCGGCGGCTCGGGAGGGAGAAAAAAATCTTCTTTAAAATTGGTGGAAAATTCAACACAACTCCTCGTGGTCTGAGGTGGTGTCTTGCTTGGTTTGTGCATGCGGTCTGGCTCAACTCTGCATAGCCTTCCGATGTGTTGTGGCATGGTCTCAGCTCTATACGTTTGTAGATCTGTCGTCGTTGTAAGTGGCTCGCCTCGTCAAACCACAATGATTATCTCTCGGGGTGTCGGCCCGAGGGTTGGTAGCCTGTTGCCCCCAGTTTTGGTGTGTTTTTTTGTTCTTTCGGTGTTGTCCTTTCGGCTAGGGGCTAGGGCATCTGCCCATTGTAACTATTTTTTTCTACACCTCCTGCTATTATCCGAATGTCATTTCCGAATTCCCTCTATATGTCTGTAACACGGTAGCTTCCCTAATCTCAGAGACTTTCCAAAAAAAAAAAATCAATCCTCAAGTAGGACGCGAAACACACTTTACGTCACAAAGTCATCCCTGGATTGCCCATTATACGTAGGCTAAAATTTAACACGTCCTTGGCGTGGGCGTGGCACTGCAGAAATGCCGACGAATACGGGCAGAGCACATGCGCTACTTGCATGCATGCCCTCCAATTTTGCCGAAAGACCAGGAGCTAGTGCCAGAGGGAGGCACATGCATTTTGTATTTTTACACACCGATCGATTGATCAATCCATAGACGAGTAGACGACAAGCAAAAAATGTATTCTCGTGCTTGATTTTCCCCGGCAAAGTCCATATATTATTCTCACTATATTAATTCCAAGAAAGAGAGAGAAATAAGAAGATGGAAGTGCTCCGAGCTCTCTGTTGTAACCGTGTGTAGTGTTGTAATCTGTACCACTGAATTGAATGAACTATATGCATCTATTTGGACAAATGGATTATATGTATAATTTAATTTTTGATTCTGGTCCTAGGGGCGTGTACACGTCCCTAGTATTTAATTTTTTTAAATCCCCAAATTATTACTAGTGACGTGCAAGATGGGAAGCACGTCAGTGGTAACTGCATTACCGCTGACGGACAGGCCTGTACGTCAGTGATACCTGAGCTATCACTGACGCGCGCCCTGCCCGTCAGCAGTAGCTGTTTTCCGTGCGTCAGTGGTAGCCTTTTCCCTACTAGTGCTTTGCTTGGTTTGTGCATGCGGTCTGGCTCAACTCTGCATAGCCTTCCGATGTGTTGTGGCATGGCCTCAGCTCTATACGTTTGTAGATCTGTCGTTGTTGTAAGTGGCTCAGTGGCTCGGCTCGTCAAACCATAATAGTTATCTCTCGGGTTTCGGCCCGAGGGTTGCTAGCCTGTTGCTCCTAGTTTTGGTTTCTTTTCTCTTTTTGTTCTTTCGGTGTTGTCCTTTCGGCTAGGGCATCTGCCCATGGTAACTATTTTTCTTTTTTTTCTACACCTCCTGCTACTATCCGAATGTCATTTCCGAATTCCCTCTATATGTCAGTAACACGGTAGCTCGCCTAATCTCAGATACTTTCCAATATTTTCTTTTTGAAACAAGACAAAAGCTTTGCCTTTTATCAATCCTCAAGTAGGACGCGAAACACACTTTACGTCACAAAGTCATCCCTGGATTGCTCATACGTAGGCTAAAATTTAACACGTCCTTGGCGTGGGCGTGGCACTGCAGAAATACCGACGAATACGGGCAGAGCACATGCGCTACTTGCATGCCCTCCAATTTTGCCGAAAGACCAGGAGCTAGTGCCAGAGGGAGGCACATGCATAATGTATTTTTACACACCGATCGATTGATCAATCCATAGACGACAAGCAAAAAATGTATTCCCGTGCTTGATTTTCCCCGGCAAAGTCCATTATTCTCACTATATTATATTAATTCCAAGAAAGAGAGAGAAATAAGAAGATGGAAGTGCGCCGAGCTCTGATCTCAGGTCTACCAACAACCTAGCTCATCCGGCCGGTGGGATCAGTAAAGTGACGTGTTAATTAGGTGGTCTACCCGTCGTGGCATATCTTGTGTGAATGGCCACAACCAAATGCTTAACAATCCGGCCGTGACACCATGGTGATCACGGGCAACATGCACGTGTCGATCACCCACTAATTACCGGTGAAAATTAGGGCATAGAAACCCTCCGGCTGGTTGCCCAGAACCAAATCCATCGGATATGGAGGATTCTTCTTGGTTAACATCATCCATGCATGAGCATATATTTAGAACATATTTGTTACGTAACGTATTAGCAGTATTTTTTTCCTTCACTTTTTTCGATAAAGGGAATATATTAATATCACGGAGATACCAATTAAACCCAGACTCTGCAACAACAAAAATGTTCTAAAGACATTAGGGATACACACAACTCTACAATAAAAAGGAGAAGAAGGAAAAAATAAAGATCCCGCTACAATGATCAATTCCTTGTATCTGCAACACAAATCACCACCAAAACAACATTCGGAGTCCAAATTCTCGAAAAGCGACGCCTCCGAGTAGGTAACGTACCTACTACAATCACTTGACAACAAAATTACAATTTTGTGTATTATAAAAGCTCAAAGTACTATTTTCGATTTTTTTTCTTCAAAAGTCCACACTCACGAGAGCCCGGGGTCCAAAAACAATGCCAACTCTATTTGTTCAGGACGGTAGCTTCCGTGTCGTCAACATTTCTTCACCGCACGTGTTGGATATCTCAAAAGAGAAAAGCTAATACTGTATAAGTGTATATCAAGGCATTCTCAAGTAAAGTAGCACGCGAACGCTGTGACACCAAAGTCACCCCAGGATTGCCCATACGTAGGCCGAAAATTAACCCGGATATGTCCAGTTTCGCGTGGGCGTTTAGTATACTTTGCGTGGCACTTGACAAACTCCGAGATATTTTCAGCCGGGAGCTAGTTTGGAAAAGCAAAGCAGAGGACAGCATCAATCACAGCAGTAGTTGCATCGCATGCCTCCAATTGTTGCCAAACGACCAGGAGCTACTGTATATGGCTAATTGGCTAGGCCGCTAGTGCTACCGCCAAACACTACGGGAAACCCACGATACGCCGACGGCCAGAAGCCGTCGGCGTAGGCGCGTTTGCCGTCGGCGTAGGCCTAGGCCGACGGCGGCCGTCGGCGTATCGCCGTCGGCGTAGCAGCCCGTCGGCGTATACAAATAACCGTCGGCGTATACGTAACCGTCGGCGTAGCCGCTGTGGGACCCACAAAAACGGAAGCCGTCCGTCTCCGTCTGCTCCACCCATACGCCGACGGCAGCGCCGTCGGCCTAGCGCGCCACGTGGAGCGAGCTGGTGCGTCTGGGACGTGGCATACGCCGACGGCTTTTCTTCCTTCGTGTGCTTCTGAGCCGTCGGATCAGCGGTGTGTTTCTTTCGAGCGCTGGTGAGCCGTTGGATCAGGAAGAAGCACACGGATCGTGTGTTTCCTTCGTGTGCTTCTGAGCCGTCGGATCAGCCGACGGGTCCTCGGCAAATCATCATTGCGTCACCCTAATCCAGTGGCTGGATTCAACCTACCTGCGGGCTTGTGTTTCCAACAGCGTCGTTGTGTTGTCCTTATTCACCGACCTACAGGAGGTGGCTCCAATGGCTGGCCGGTGAACAAGGACGAACACAATAATGCCAGGGAACATGCCAGCAGGTAGGCTAAATCCAGCCATTGGATTCGGTGGCGAAGGTAGAACAAAACACACGGTTTCTCCTGCAAATCGGCCTTCGATCCACGGAGCGGCAAGACGTCTCTGATGTTCTACAACCGTCCGGCAACACATCTCTGATGATCTGCAACCGTTTGGAACGGTCGCAGGTCATCAGAGACGTCTTGCCGCTGGTTGCCCAAAGATGCCTCTCCGAGTGACGCTGGAATGTTTTGTGTGAATGAGTAACCTGTCTGAGGAGGTGGGCTATATATAGACCTGCCTCTCCGAGTGACTCCCTCCAGCTAGCCAATCAGGAATAAGTACGCGGATCGTGTGTTTTCTTCGAGAGCTTGGGAGCCGTTGGATCAAGCGAAAGAAACACACCGCTGATCGAACGGCTCACAAGCGCTGGAAGGAAACACACGATCCGTGTGCTTCTTCCTGATATCAGGAAGAAGCACACGGATCGTGTGTTTCCTTCGTGTGCTTCTAAGCCGTCGGATCAGCGGTGTGTTTCTTTCGAGCGCTGGTGAGCCGTTGGATCAGGAAGAAGCACACGGATCGTGTGTTTCCTTCGTGTGCTACTGAGCCGTCGGATCAGCGGTGTGTTTCTTTCGAATGCACTGCAGCCCCTGTTGATGGAATTTTTGCTTCTGCATTGATATTAAACAAACCATGCAAATTACAGTGACAACATAAATTACACAGAGAACATTCTTGAACCGCCGATACATAATTGACTAAGAAACAAGTGAACATGCATGTAGAACAAATTACAACAATCATGAACAACTAACAAACTTCTCCACCCTACGCCGTGCGTGTGCTGCCACCCTTGCTCTTTGACGAAGATTATGCCTTCTTGCCTTTGCCCTTGGACGAAGCTTCAGCCTTCTTGCTCTTTGACGAAGATTCTGCCTTCTTGCCTTTGCCCTTGGACGAAGCTTCAGCCTTCTTGCTCAGTGCTTCAACCCTCCTTTCCTTTGACGACGGCATGAAATCGTCGTCATCATCGCTGTCAACTACCCAGAGACAGGAACGACCGTACGAATCACGGTCAGCTTCAGTTCGGTAGAACGGACTATTCGTAACTTTCCTGTCAAACTTATCTGCAAGCCTGAGCATTTCTGCACGAATTTGGAGCGGGGTCCTATACGGAAACCCATCGCGGCATAGCTTCGCCCCGAGTGAAGCGAGATGACTCTCAGTGTGCAAAATTTCTTCAATTGGAACTACCCTACCATCTACCTTCAAATTGCTTGAAAGCCTAGCGAGATGCTCGGATGCGGAAATGTGAAACCCAGACACACACTTCTCGCAAGGACCAATACACACCATGCTTGCGCTCAAGTGAGTACCATGCCTACCTTCGACTGGGTTATATAGAACTACCGGTGGCGGCATTTGGCGGGAAACGGTGGGGGAACGATAGCGGGAAATATTTGGGCGGGAAAACGGGCATAGCTAGGGAACCCGAATGTTTTGTGTTTTAGCACAAGGTAGAATATATGAGTGAGTAACCTGGGAAACACAACACACGGTTTCCCCTAGCTACAGCCCTACAGTGATTTGAGGGTCACTTCGATCCGGCAAGACATCTCTGATGATTACAACCGTCCGGCAAGACGTCTCTGATGTTCTACAAGCGCTGGGAGGAAACACACGATCCGTGTGCTTCTTCCTGATTGGGCATACTACTAGCCAATCAGGAAGAAGCACACGGATTGTGTGTTTCCTTCGAGAGCTTGGGAGCCGTTGGATCAAACGAAAGAAACACACCGCTGATCCAACGGCTCACAAGCGCTGGGAGGAAACACACGATCCGTGTGCTTCTTCCTGATTGGGCATACTACTAGCCAATCAGGAAGAAGCACACGGATTGTGTGTTTCCTTCGAGAGCTTGGGAGCCGTTGGATCAAGCGGTGTGTTTCTTTCGAGCGATTCTGAGCCCTTGGATCAGGAAGAAGCACACGGATTGTTGTGTTGTTGCTACTACCGATATTTTGTTCTCTGTGTAATTTGAAGAGTACCATGTATCTTCAATTTTCTAATTTGCATTGTTTGTTTAATATCAATGTAATTTATGTTTAATATCCGGTAGTGAGTCTACCCCAAATCAACACCACGAGGCAGGATAAATTGAGCCATATATTTAATTTATGTTTAATATCCTTTGTCTATTCACAAAATTTGAGAAACAATCCTCCACTAGTCGGCTTGAGTAGAACTTTCCCTCACGGTAGAGCTGCAGACCCACAAAACCAAGTTGTTGAACTACTTTTGACACCGAGGAGTCGCTCTTTGGGTCAATAAGAAGACCAAGATGAGAGGATTTCACAACAAAATCTGAAATTTGTTGCTTTAGATTGTTGTCAACCTGCATTTCCACAACAAAATCTGGTTAGCTGATTCTTTGCTCAACATGGTTCTTATAGACATGTGTTTCAGGGCTAGCAAACTGTCATTAGATAGCTGGAGGTTTACTTTCCCGTTGTGTGAATTTGTCAGTTGCTTCTCCACGCTGAAAAGCTCCAAGGCTTCCGCTTTTGCAGCAAGTGACTGAGGGTAATAAATATGCACACAATCTCCATCGAAATCTGCTGACAAAGGAGAGAATATGAATTACAACTACATTAAATATTGCAGCAAGTGACCTAGGTTTTGGTGGTGTTCCGACGCTCCGGGGCCCCGCTTCGGCGAAACCCTAGATCCGCTGGAAAAACCCTAACGTTTTCGTCTACCCCCATAGACGTGCGTCGAAAGGGGGTAGGCCAGTGGACTTTTTTGCTTGGTTGTGTTAGGTTTGGCCATGGGAAGGTGAGAAACCAAAGTCTACCCCAAATCAACACAAGATTCCATCCGGTTCGCCCGAAAGGGGAGTTTTCACCTCTAAGCGCAGGAACTCACTAGAGAGAAAGTGAGGCCGGTGAAGCCGGTCACACCCCGGAGTAGGATATTGCACATTTACAACACACAACACACTTGTATACATGTGGTATGCCACAACCTAGGTTTTGGTGGTGTTCCGACGCTCCGGGGCCCCGCTTCGGCGAAACCCTAAATCCGCTGGAAAAACCCTAATGTGCACGTCTACCCCCATAGACGTGCGTCGAAAGGGGACATCAACTATGTGTTGTAGGTGTATATTACATGTGTTGTTTTTATTTATTTTACATGTATATGTTGTAGGGGATATATACTATGTCGGGAACTTTGACCGTTATTTTATGCGGGTGGGATACCGGAAAACTCAAACCGTTATTTTATGCGGGTGGGATACCGAAATTGGGAGGGAACTTATAGATCCAATTTATGTATAAATTATGCCTACATTAAATATTACGTAGATAAATAAATAAAGAAATATCATATAAAGAAATAAATAAAAAAGGAACAGATATACGCCGACGGCATTGCCGTCGGCGTATGAACCCAGGGAATTCTTCCGTTCCTTCTCCGTCATGGCCGTTGCTACGCCGACGGCGCCCGTCGGCCTCTGGATGGCTACGCCGACGGCGCCCTGTACGCCGACGGCCAGTGGCACGGCTGCCCTATCCCTGGTTGTACGCCGACGGCCCCGACATT
The DNA here is from genome assembly GCA_947311845.1 of Poa pratensis. Classification (NCBI taxonomy): domain Eukaryota; kingdom Viridiplantae; phylum Streptophyta; class Magnoliopsida; order Poales; family Poaceae; genus Poa; species Poa pratensis. Next base: position 6,319,407 of record CAMZMU010000047.1, on the reverse strand, counting down.
TGGCCGTCGGCGTACAATCCGGCCGTCGGCGTTTTGGGCGATTCCCGTAGTGAAAGGGAGGCACAGGCACATCAGCACATGCATTATGCATAGACCATGCCTTGCCTATAAGGCTACGACGATGGTCATCGATGATCATTCATAGACGACATGTACTAGTATCTCTAGCCTACTAGCTTAATGACAGTTCTAAGGATGGCAATGGTTAGTATTGCGTTGATGAAAACGTACGAGTGGAGTCGTAAGGAGGGCAGAAAAACCGATGACCAAAAACCGATACCCAAACCGAATAGACGGAGACCGGAAAGCCCGATCAAAAAATTGGGTAGCGAATTAAAGACCGAATTTGGTTCGGTCATTTTGGTCCCTGCTAACCGAATGGACCGAATACAACAAACTTTGGATGAGGGGCGGCAACTAAACGTTGGCATGGACAACGCAACACTAGCACCAGTAGCAAGTTGCGATCACTCATGTGACGCAATTCCACATCTTTCCAAAACCTCAATACCAAATTAACTGAGTGGAGTCAACTTTGAATGTAATTTGTGTTCGATTCATTTGCGATTTTGAGTTGGTCTCGAAATAAAAGTTGTAGATAATGCTTCAAACTTTGCATAGAGTATTTATTTGCAAAGCTCGGTCGAATATTTATTCCTACCAATTGATAATCATACATGCTTTGAAAAATGTCCGAATTGAATACAGCTGAAATGGTGCCAATATTTTTACCGGATATTGCCCAAGTTTTGTGCGGTCGATCATATCCACTTAGAAGGAAGGAAAAATGAGAGAAATCCACCGGCTGCTGGTTGTTCAGACTCCACTTACACGTTGGGCAACGGGTCGTGGACGCACGTGACGTTGCCAGTTTGCCATGTTGGGCGACGAGATCCAGGACGCAAATGATATTTGGGGATCGAAGCTGGATCTTTCGTCTGTTTCTTCTGTCCTGATTTCCGTCCTCGTCATGCCTAAGCTAGCTGCGCCCAAAAATATCTCCGACTGTGGGCCGACAGTGAATCTAGTTGTCGCACGCTGAAGGTTCGGGCCCCGGCCGGCATCTGCAACTGCATCACAGCGGTGTTCATCGACGAATCGTTTCAGGTTTGCAGCTGCTCTGCCACGCTCACTGTACATGCCCGTCCCCACCCCCAACACGTTTCGGCTTCGGGATCTACTAGGAGAGGAGAGCCGTCCCATCCTCCAACCCCTTGTCCTCGTTCGGCCGTTCCTGAGGCAAAAAGGACCACCCGAATACCCGATCGACCGGGGATATTTCGCTTTCTATGCAAGTCCGCCGACTAAAAACCAGACAGGAAGATGGCCAACGGTGAGGTATACCTATGTCACAAAGGAAAATCAGAGGGACGTGGTGTAGGCAGAAATAGCCTATAAAAGAATATCGAGCTAGTCATCTTATCGATAAACAAAATCTAGTCACGAGCACCACGTAGGATATGTTTCCTAGGGATGGCAGATAAGTTTGGTGCCAAGACTAATTAAGACGTCGCAATTTGTACGTTGCGTTCAAGTATCCTGGGATATGGTGTTGGGTACCTAGTACAAAGTGGTGCGTAACCGAATTACCGAACTGAGGCGTGGCAAAATGCTATGCTGCTGACTCTGCACGCTTTTGTAAAGTACTATCCCTGGTTCTTTTGCCCTGATGTAGTACGTACGCAGTGCCATATTTTCGAGTGGAGATTTCTTGCCCTGATGTAGAGTACTATCCCTGATTCTTTTGCCATGTTTTTGGGTTAGCCTTTTGGCTAGTTAGGGCGTCTACCCTTTGTTCCCCCCCCCATTTTTTTTGGCTAGGGCGTCTACTTGTGTAGAGCAAATCATATTGAGCGTATTTTGGACGAGTATATCAAACAACCAAATCATACTTTTGTGAAAATACTATAACCTATTTAATTTAGTTAGGGATAATAATACCAAGTACATGATATGTAATATTAATGTACCTACTGTGACTCGGAAGATATATTTGACCACAAAAATAGGAGTAAATAATCATGGCGACGTTCAATTTATACTCTAGAAGTTTATATAAATGTACTTACCTAATCATAAACAAAAAGCATCTATTAAGATATTTCTTAGACAATGTGTTTTATATATCTCTAACATAAATATGTGTACACTATATAATATATACATTCGGAAATTAATTAATAATGAAAATTATACTACAAATGTAATTAAAATCTAGAAATGCAAATGTATTTTTCAACTATAGGCATTACGACTATTCAAAATAAATGCTTCAACTAGCATTTAACAATTTGTATGTTTTAACAATTCCAAATAAAATAAAATATTATATTCATTAATATTATAGCATGCTAAAAATAAGTATAAGAGTTTAATATAAATATTCTCCACTGATCCAAATTTTGTTTGGAGCGGCCCTGTGAAGGCACCCGCCAGAACGTCGGCCTGCACATGTACATGCAAAAAGCAAGCGCCACGTCATCAGAATCAAAACCTAATTATCAGCCACCTTCAGAGTAGACTAGACAAGCGGACGAGGGGGATGGCGACAACGGCTTAAACAGGGGAGAGGAAGAGGCCAAAGGATATGACATTGCTGATGATGCCGACGATGTTGCGGGCCGCGTCCGGAGAGCTTACATCAGTTAAATGCAACTAAAAAAAATAAAGATTGTGCGCTTGTTCAATGTTATGCAGTTCGAGACCGCCGGGGACCTTTCCAGTTTTTTTAAGATAGAACAAAACTCAGACTAATGGTCGGCAATTTGCTTGTGTCTCTTAGCTAAGGATGGCAATGGATAGGGTATGGAGCGGGTAGAACAATACCATATCCGTACCCGTGTAGTTAATGGGTAAAAAGTTTTACCAATACCCGTACCCACGGGTATGAAACTTTACGTGTACCCATACCCGACTGGTACCAATACCCATTGGGTACCTAACGGGAAGATCAAATAGTATAAGTTATTCACAATTTTTCAATCATCAACAGTACATTTGACAAAAAAAAACATTTATCTCAACTCAATAACATATAGATGAGTATATGACAATTATCTCAACTCAAATTGACAATTGATGACAACTTTAACATGTGTTCACAAGCTCACGACACACTTCACCAAATAACCGGTAGGGTATGAGTATACCCACGGGTATAAGGGTACAAGTACTACTCATGGGTATAAAATTGTGCCCATACCCTGCCCATGCGGGAACGGTACCCGTGGGTAAAATTGCCATCCTTACTCTCAGCCTTGTATGAGGTTTCCGTTTTACGAACTATGGATGTCGTGGAGCTTCTAGAAAATCTACTATATCAGATGAGTGGAGGTTCATACTCGGAGCAAACAATTATGGGTTCCCAATGGTTCAAGCAAACAACGGGGAGGATGTGAGCCGATTTACAGCTCGAGGTCTAGTGAGCCCACAAGTTCTGAAAAAAAGGACAAAATAAATTTAAAATTTCCAAAAAATGGAAAAAAACGTGTACATAGATGTATTCTACATATGTGTAATACTTTCGCTAAGAAATACTTTAACATGTGTCGTACATACCAAAATTATGTATTTGTGGATTAGTTATAACAAACAATGCTTGTCATATCTGCTTTTTAAGATCCGGATATATTTGATTTTTTTATCCATGATGCTATTTTTCGTTTTATGATTTTTGCACCCAACATTCGCATTTTTTAGAATTTAATAAAATCTCAAAATACTATTTTTCCCAAACGTACATGCATCGCGTGCATCCAATTGTTCCCAAACGACTAGAGCTAGTTTATCGCTAGTAGCTAGGCCGCTAGTGCTACCTCCAAAGGGAGGCACATGTATCATGTATGCATGGACCATGCCTACAAGGCTTACTACAACCATGGACATATTCATAGACGACATGTAGGAGTATGTCTAGGGTATATTCCCTTTCCCTGCTTGATTTTTCTCCGCAACGTCCATAAGCTGGCATTATATTCCAAGAAAGATAAGAAGGAAGAAGGGGGAAATGCGAAATGTTGCTACGTACTCGCTCCGTTCCACAATATACGACCTTTACTTCCTAGCTTCCTCAATCTCTACGACTCTACCTATTTCAAAAAAAAAAAAAAAATCTCTACGACTCTACCGACAACCAACCGACGCACGCACTATAGTTTGGTGGATCGGTTAAGTGACGTGTTACGGTGTGAGCTGTTGTGTCCCACGGCACATATCTTGTGTGAATGGCCACGACCAAATACTAGTGCGCTAGCATAACATAATCCGGCCATGACACCGTGATGATCATGGGTCTCAGGGCGATGATAACCGTCTAAAGCCTATACTATTTAATTCTAAGGAGAGCAATGATTGCGTGGGTGAAACACCACGAGTCGATCATCAACTTTTACAAGTAAAAATGAGGGGAATCCACGGCTGGTTGTTCAGATTCAGTCGATATAAAAGATCGACCTCTGCTTCTTAATCACGTGTGTACAAAATTGCTACTCCCTCCGTTCCAAATTAATTGACTTCCATATATCCACATATGGATGTATCTAGACATGTTACATGTATAGATACATCTACATGTGGACAAATGGAAATCAATTAATTTAGAACGGAGGGAGTATGCTTTACACGCACGTGACGTACATATATAGAAACAAACTAATCTAATCAACAACCACGAGTTTAGTTAGGTTGATAGTCGTCCTCCGAGGGAAGTTATGCATTTTGTACAAACTAAAATACTTCATCCGTCCAAAAATAAGTGTCTCAAGTTTGCTCAAAAGTGAAGGTATCTAGACATGTTTCATGTATAGATACATCTATTTTTTTTGCCAAACTTGAGACACTTATTTTTAGACGGAGGGAGTATGTGTCAATTATGTGTAGGAATATTTATCTCAGAAGTCTGCATGAGCACTTGTGTAGAGCAAATCATACTGAGTGCCGAGTATATCACACAATCAAATAATTTTAAAAAAAATAGTATAATCAATTTAATTTAATTAGGGATAATAATACCAAGTACACATTACGTAATATTAATGTATCTACTATAACTCGGAAGACATATTTGACCACAAAAATAGGAGTACATAATCATGGGGACATTCAATATACACTCTAGAAGTTTTTATAAATATACTTACCAAATCATATACAAAAACCTTCTATTAAGATATTTCTTACACTATGTGTTTTATATATGTCTACCATAAATATGTGTACACTACAGAATATATACATTTACTAGAAATTAATTGATAAAAAACTATATTAGAATATATAATTAAAATTTAGAAATACAAATGTATTTTTCAACTATACGCATTACAACTATATAAAAGAAATGCTACAACTAACATTTAAATTTTTTATGTTGTTAATAATTCCAAATAAAATAAAATTATATTCATTAATATTATAGCATGCTGAAAATAACTATAAAATTTTAATAGAAATATTTTCGGGTCCAAAGCTTCTCAGTCATCTGCTTAGCTGAAACAAGTTGCCGCTGAATTTTTTTGTTCATATGTTTACTGTTAGCTGCATCGCGCATAGTTTGCTTGAGTAAATGTCCGCGACTATGAAAATTGTTACCTTTGCCTTCACTTTAATGTTGAATGATGGAACTTATGGGAGAAATGTCCTTACTTTTATTTGGCATTGTCTTGGTTTTATTCCCTGTTGCATGTCATGTTTAGTTTCTATCCCCATGTTGGTTTGATTATGTGACTGGGTTGGGTGACTGACTTGCATGAATAATATTTCGAAGCAGGGTGTCCTTGCCGACTCTATGTTTCTTTGTTTGGACCGGCCCTGTGAGGGTAGCAGTGCACTCAGAAACTGCGATCAGTTTGACCAAAGAGTTTAAATGTGAGAGGAGGAAGGAAATGGAAAGAAAGCTTACATCACTTAGATGCAACTCAAATAAAAGTACAGATTGTGCTTTTTTTTTAAATGTTGGAGACCCCTGGGGACCTTTCTAGACAAACAAACTGGAGTCCGCAAGTTTTGAAGAAAAAAAATCAAGATGTATATATTTTTTTAAATAGAAATAATTTCACGTGTATGTAGATGTATTCTACATATGTCTAATACTTTCACTAAGAAATATTTTAACATGTGTACATACAAAATTATGTATTTATGGATTTGTTATAACAAACAATGTTTCTCATATCTGCTTTTTAATTAAGATCCATATTTGTTTGTACCCATCATACTATTTTTCGTTTTTATGATTTTTGCACCCAACATGCGCATTTTCTAAAGAATTTTATAAAATTTGAAAATACTATTGTCCCCAAAGGTGCCTCCAATTGTTTCCAGACGAACAGGAGCTAGTTTATCGCTAGTAGTAGGCCGCTAGTGCTACGAGGCACATGTATGCATGGACCACGCCTTATAAGGCTACTACAACCATGGACATATTCATAGACGACATGTAGCAGTATGTCTAGCCTCTAGGGTATATTCCCCGCTTGATTTTTCTCCGCAACGTCCATAAAGTTGGCATTACATTCCAAGAAAGAGAAACAAGGAAGAAGAGGGAAATGTTCCTACTTCCTAGCTTCCTCAATCTCTACGACTCTAGCAACAACCAACCGACGCTCTAGTTCGGTGGACCGGTTAAGTGACGTGTTAGCTGTTGTACCCCACGGCACATATCTTGTGTGAATGGCCACGACCAAATACTAGCAAAACAATCCGGCCGTGACAGCATGATGATCATGGGTCAGGGCGATGATAACCGTCTAAGGCCGACTTCTTTTGCAGCTTCTAGACAGATTCGGGGTCCCAAACAGCTAAAGCTCAAAAGAAGTGTCCGGTTTCTCATCAGCTTATTTCAACCGCGAATCTGCTTTGCTTCACGTTTCGAGAAACTGGTGGCGAGGCGTTTCTGCGCAGCTTCCCGCAAAGGGTCGAACAGGCGTGTAGCCTTGCCCCTCGTTTTCGTGCTAATTACAGCAAAACTGCCACCGCAGGGAAACAAAGGAACGGTCAATTATTTCCCCGTCTCGCACCGACCCGTCCTTGCTCGTCTGTTCGCGAAAGTAGGGTTTCTACCGCCGCCTGCTAGCCGCCGCCGGCGCGCCTCCGCTTCCGCTCGACCTCCACCCGCCGGAGCCCCTCCTCCCCAGCTCCTCCCACCGGCGCGCCTCCGCCCGAGCTCCTCCGACCCGCGGCCGCGCGCCCCAGCTCCTCCGGTCCGGCCACGTGGCCCTCCGCCCGAGCTCCTCCGGCCTCCTCCGCTTGGCGCACGGCGGCATCCAGCGGCCCTGGTACACGGCGCCGGGAGAGCTGCTCCCTGCTCAACGGGGGCCCTCCGCCCGAGCTCCTCTTCTTCAGCACGCCGCAGGTCGGCCCCGCGACCCGCGCCGCGGACGACGACGAGCCCCGGGGGAGCGAGAGGAAGAGGTCCGTCCACCGGAGGCGGTCTTTCCTGGCGGCGCTCTTCGGCGGCGGGCGGCGCCGCGGCCGGCGGGAGGAGGGCGAGGCGGGGAGCAGGAAGGAGGATGACGACCCTCCGCGGCGGTCCATCTCCACCTCGTGGCTGTCGGCCATAGTGCGACGCAAGAGAAAAGCAGTCTGGATTTCTTTGTAGTTCGTACTGAATTCATACTTTTCCAGGTGCTGAAACGTTGTTCCCATGATTTATTCGAACCAAAGATGTTGAGTATGCATGTATGTGCTAGTTTGTTTTGAAATCTCTGTTGGAGAGCTTGATGTACTGAATTTTTTGACACTTGGTACCGAATTCATGTTTTAGAGATATTAGGTGGATATTAGGTGCATGTGCATGTTTTATTATCATTTACCTTTTATTTTACTTCTACCTATTTTTATACTAATATGTAATATATCATTGCTTTTACTATGCGTGAAATCAAATTTAGGGGCGTTATAGACATCTCACAACCTAACACAGCGAAGAAGCCAAAACTGCATAAGCCTAAAAGAAGTGTCCCAACCAGTTTTTAGTAGTTTCTGCCCACAACAGTTTCTCCCCACCGGAATCCAGAAACCGGTTTCTGCATAAGCAGAAACCCAAAAGAAGTGGCCCTAAAGCCTAGCTAATTCGCGTGGGTGAAACACCACGAGTCGATCATCCACGTTTACAAGTATTCCCTCCGTTCGGATTTAATTGACACACATTTTGTTACACATGGATGTATCTACACATCAAACAAGTATATATAGATACATCCATATTTGGATAAAATTAAGTCAATTAATTTGGAACGGAGGGAGTAAAAATGAGAGGAATCCACCGGCTGCTTATTTAGATTCAGTCGATATATAAGATCGAGCTCTACTTCTTAATCACGTATGTACAAAGTTGCTAGACTTTACACGCACGATGTTGCCAGTTTGCCATGTTGGGCAGGACGCAAATGATAGGGGGAGGGAGAGACGGATGCAAACTGATGGAAGCTGGAATCGTTTGTCTGTTTCTTCTGTCCTGTGTGTGAGTGACAGTGTGAGCCCTCGCTGCCTGGACCTCGTCATGCTTAGCTAGCCGCGAAATATCTCCGACTCTGTGCGCGAGTGAATCTAGTTGTCGCACGTTGGCTCACTGAAGGAGGTTCAGGCCCCGGCCGGCATCTGCATCACTGCGTGCTGTCGACGAGCCGTTTCAGGTTTGCAGCTGCTCCGTGGACACGTTTCGGCTTTGCCAGGAGGAGGGGTGAGGTCGCTTCTTGGCCAGACTCTGTTTCGGCTTCGGGATCTACTAGGAGAGCTGTCCCATCCACGCAGATCCTCCATCCGGTCCAGGTCCAGCTCGTTGATCGTTCTATGCGAGTTGCGGGCTAAAAACCAAGAAACCAGACAGGAAGATGGCGAACGGTGTCCCTGGTTATCGATCCCCAGCCCCGAATGAAAATTAAAGTGGAAAGAGATATCAGAGGGACGTGTAGGGAGAAATAGCCTATGAATTTCACTTCAGAATATCTTGTCACCCCTTATCTAGAAAAAAAAATCTGGTCTCGGGCACGTAATCTCAGGATATGTCTCCAAGAGATGGCACTGGCAGATATGTTTGGTGCTAAGACTACGATATTGCAATCTAAATTGAGATATCGAGGTATGGTATTAGGTAGTACTCCGTATATAAAATGATGGGTGTAACCGAATTACATCACACTCATAGGGGTTGGTGACGGCAATAACCCAACTGAGGCTGGGCAAAATGCTGCTCTGCTCGCTTTTGTAAAGTCTCCATGGTTCCTTTGCCCTGATGTGGTAGTGCCATATTTTGTTGTTGTAGTAAATGCTGGGAAAAATAATATCAGAACACTACTTTTGCATATTGTTTCGGCAACGAGCAACTTTTGCATCCCCACACCCACCTCTTATGCATGGATCAACTTTGTACAATTTTGATTTTACAATGAGTCCAGTCCCGTGGATGTTTCATTTCATTTATGTGACAACATGATCATTCAAGGAGCGGCTTTGCTATAATGCAACCAAATAACTTTAACTAATCTTATGTTTTCCATGTTCTTGCATTTTTATTAAATACTGCCTACGGTTACAGCCAAAAGTATCATTTCTTTGTTTACCCGGGATGTGTTGCTAGACGGGACATCCGGCCGGCTATCATTCATCACGTAGATGGCAATAATGCCTTGGCCGGTGGATCTAAACAAAACATATATGATAGTAGAATGCTCTGATATGATTGATCCTCGCTGAAAAAAGAAAGCTCTCGTGATTGACGAGAGAAATGGAGATGCGTATGGATTCCCGACCATCTTCTAATGGAATGCATGCACCGGTGCTCCACTTGATGCATATATATGTTGATGTATGATGCATCATCATGCAAGCATGTGTGGCTTCATATACAAATGCAAGGATATTCCAAGCGTTAGGTCATGATTGATCACAAACGCCAGGATATTCAAAGCGTTAGGTCATGATTTTTTTTTGACTTGCGTTAGGTCATGATTGATCACACATTCTCTTGCAGTTCTCTCCATCCTATCACCCTCGTATTTTTTCTAGACAGTTGAAAAGTTTTATTACTCATCACGAATGCACACAACTACTAAAATGTATAAGAAAATCGAAAAGAAATAGCGTGAACAAAAACACGTCACCGTATAGGATAATTGTCAACGGAAATTCATTTTGACTCTCCCGGATGCATACCTTTACCAAAAAAAACACATTTTAAAATGTCAAAATTTTGAAAAACAAATATGCGCATGTATGTTCACATTCTATGTGAGCATGTAAAGTTTTGCGAAAAAACCGACATTTTCTATGACATGTGAAGAATAGAAGAAAAAAATCTCGTGAAAAGCCTTAGTTTAGCACCAAATTTCTGTTTTTACACATGTCACTAAAAGGTCGGTTTTCGTGACACAACTTTGGGAAACACATGCCACATTGACCATTTTTTAGCATTTTTTAAAATTCAAAATGTGTTTATAATTTATTTTAAATAAACCTTATTATGTGCTCGCCATCAAAACAGAGATAATCCCTCGAAGTAATTTCAGTCACTTCATATCCGCTGCATTCGTCTCTCTATCGTGAAATAACTCCCACCCCGTCCCATCTCTATGATTTATTATACTGAAGAAAAATAACGCCTCATTAATTAGTGAACTCAGTAGACCGTATGTAATACCAAAACAATATCGATAGCTTCACGATAGAATATATTTTGATAGTATATTTATTAAACATTATAGATGATTATATTTTTGTCTATAAGATTGGTCAAACTTCTATGATGTTGATATTTGACTAAAAACATACGGAGTTGGCTGAGAATTAGCTTACTGATCAAACGAGTACTGCATAGTTGGATTTGCATTCTGATTCTTATATCTATGAGTTGTAAGTGAGGTTACAACTGACAAAAGTTTCTGGGATCATTGGATTTGTTTTGTGATTCATGTTAGTAATGAGTTGCAACATGGCTTGCAAGTCAGATTCACTGGTGTCACTTAACCAAGAACTAAGTTAATCTCATTCTGAGAATTAATCACACCCCTAATTGTACAGTTGTTGTTTCGATGAACGGAGATATATAGGGCCCTTTGTACCTATTTTTTTTTCCTTTTTCTGACGAGGTGTACCCAAAAATATTACTCTCTCCGTTCCAAAAATAGATAACTTTCATTTGTCTACGTACGGATGTATGTAGTCATCTTTTAGTGTGTACATACATCTATATGTGGATATATGGAAGCCAAGTAATTTGGAATGGAGGGAGTAGGTAGGAGAGTTGTGATGATCGATCTTTGGTAGTGCGAGGTCGTTGGATAAGAACCGGCCGGCGGCCTTGCCAAAAGCTCAAAGCGGTAGCAAAGAGGCCGACAGCGATCGACGGCCACGCCAGAAAGCGCTCGATCGAGGTCGCCATATTTTCTGCATGCGATCTTGATCGACGTCAGTTGCCGCGAGTGGTCGCGGATCCTATGAATCGAACTGGCCGGTAATGGCATGACCGTAAAAACCGCTGCCGGGGCAGAGCGGTTTTGCTAACTCGTCTTCGATCGGTGCCGCTTTCGCGTCGGCGATGCGATTTAGCTGACGTACATCTACACCATCGACCTATAAAACACGACTAACCGACTCGCGCACTCGATCTGGGGTTATTAATCGATCTGACGCGCCGGCTATGCATGCTTGATGTCACACTTGGCTAATAATTAAAACCCGAAAGATGATCTAACTAAGAGGTCTCTGAGCGCCCTAATTATGTAAGTAAAGATCTTAGAATCAGAGGGAGCCTTTTCCGTTTTCAGATTGGAGAGGAAAGATGCAGGTCGATCGAATTCCGTTTCAGCAAAACAAGCAGCCGAGTGCTGCTATCTGGTGGAGTATATCAGAAGCTGACGTTGGCAGAGATTGTTTGGGCCGGTTTGGATCGAGGGACAATAAAGTGGAGGCCAGATGCAGTGTCCGATCGAGCTAATCCGGCTGCTGATGCAACGTACAGCACTACAGCGGCGTGTCCTAATTTTGCCACATCCAGCAGACATGCATGCCACGACGCGCTACCGATCAGTGGTTTTAACCGTGCCAACGACTGTAAGAGTCCTGCTTCGGTCCTCCCCGCCTCCTCCCTAAACGTATAATGAACCGTACTGGAGCTGAGCCGAGAGACTTCCTGAGCCAGCCGACCTGGACTCGATCCACCAAGCCAATCTGGACTCGCGGAAAAATGCAGCAAAATTGGTGCCGCTAGGTGGACTCGAACCCAGGCCTCCCGGGTGCAACACAGCGAGCAAAGCCGCTGTGCTATACATGTCTCAGTGATGTAGTTGTCATCTTGTTAAAATAATATTAGACTTTTCGCGTCCTTCATGGTTAAGAAAAGGGAATGGCAGAAAGTTAAAATCGCATTTTTATGTTTCAAAAATTCTGGAAAAAAGTATACGCGTACATAGACATATTATCTATATACGCACAAAATTTCGTTTCGAAATACGTTTTATTTTCGGCTACACAAAAAAGACAAATTCGTAAAATAATAGGGGCTGTTTTATAACTTTATAGATACATAAATTTTGTTATTTTTCTGTGGCTAGAAATAAAAGTCTTTTCAACCAAAACTTTGCACAAATACATATACCATATATACGTATTCATGTTCAAAAATTAGAACTTTTTGAAACTCAAAAGTACCATGCCCTTTCGATGTATGGATCACACCCTATATAACGCACGCAACACGTGTCCTAGATATATGGAGAAGATTTTCCATAATTCTTTCACCCATTAATCATAGAAATTGAGTATCAAATCATTTAAAATAAATTCTTAAAAATAACAAAATGAAATTAAAATATTGATAAACCCATTTTCATGAAAAACTTGATGATTATAGCACATTAATAAACATAAAAAATACAAGACATTTTGTGCATATTGTATGTCTCCTCGCGAGGCAAGGCTGGGGGCGAGAGCATCGAGGCGTCGCTTTCTTTGCTTGCTATGCTCGCTGACTCTCTAGCTGTTCTCTGGATGGTATCGAAAATAACATATTGTCTCGCTTCGCTCGTCTGGAATGTAACCAAATGGTCCGCTCCTACTCCTGTTGGGCTGGGAAAAATTGTATTGGCAAAAAGAAAAAAGAGCTTCTCGGGCCAGACCGAGTCGAGCTAGGCTCGGACCGAGGTCGTTTTGGTCCAGTAAAGGCAGCTCGGCTCGGTCCATCACTGTACCAGGACGAGTCAAGCTCAGAGCGAGCTGAAAAGCTCGGTTCATACGTCGAGTGTTACGTACAATCACGGTGGCCCGTTTTTGTAGATCTCATTGTTTTTCCAATATCGATAAGAACTTCATACGATCGCGGTGGCCCATTCCTATAGACCACACAGTTCATGTTTGTCATCGGCGGCGAGCAGAGGGTACCCTAGGCGGTGGAGGCGGACACGTTTCATTGGCGTTCTTTGCCAACAACGAAGTTTGTAGGGCTCTGTCAACAAGAATAGCCGCCGGCGGCGATGTTTGATGGGAGATGGAATAGGGTCCCATCAGGCATGGGTCGAGGCGTGGACGGCGGCTAGACAACTTGACCTAGAACTATCATGTAGGTCATACAACATACAACATACAACGTAGATAGGAGTGTAGCATGTGGGTCCACATATGCCAAAGATGGTAAGATATGGCTATGAGTGTTGCATATGGGTTCAAATAACCTACATGTGTTAGTGTCAAGATGGCTAGGGGTGTTGCATGTGGGTCCACATGTCTCAAATGTGGTAAATACATACCTATATAACATACTAGACATTTAGAACCACATGCACCGGCACTAGACAACTTGACTAGAACTATCATGTGGGTTCTACAACATATAACATATATAGGAGTGTTGCATATGGGTCCACATGTCTCAAAGGTGGTAAGATATGGCTATGAGTGTTTGATGTGGGCCCACATGTCCTATATGTGTTGGTGTCAAGATGGGTAGAGGTGTTACATGTGGGTCCACATATTCAAAAGGTTGTAGATACATATGACCTACTACTACTAAACATTTGTAATCACATGCACCGACACTAGACAGCTTGACCTAGAACTATCACGTGGGTCCTACTACATAAAACATAGCAAGGAGTGTTGCATGTAGGTCCACATATCCCAGAGGTTTTAAGATATGGCCATGAGAGTGTTTCATGTGGGTCCACATGCCCTAGATGTGTTGGGATCAAGATGGATAGGGTGTTGCATGTGGGTCCACATGTCCCGAAGGAGGTAGATACATACCTATATGACCTACCTACAAGACATTTGGAATCACATGCACCGGCACTAGACAGCTTAAACTAGAACTATCATGTGTGGCAGACCTAGTTGTGTAGAGGCGTTGTATGTGGACCCACATGTACCACTCTAAGCCATCTAGGTCTATCCCTAACCCCTTCGTTAAAACAATAGGGCAATCATGCCTAAATAGTTATTTATGGCTTAGAAATAATTGCAATAGTATCTCATGTGGGTCCACATGCCCAAAGGGTCTCTGGGAAGACCTAGTTGTTTACGGGTGTTGCATGTGGGTCCAAATGTATGGAAGGTAGTAGATCTACCATGTACCACCGTTGGTATGTGTGGACCCATATACACACTCCTAATCATAGGGTTGTACATCTATCACCTATGGGGCATGTGGACCCATATGCGACACTCCTAGCCATCTAGTTATACATATCATGTGATGGGGGCACATGGACCCACATGCAAGGATTCTAGCCAGCTAGGTTTACCCCTGCCTACATTGGTTGCATGTGGACCCTTGCTAGCTATGTCTTCACATTTAGGGCATGTGGACCCAGATGCAGTAGTACTTCTGGCCATCTCGCTTACATCTATTATCACTGGGGCACATGGAGCCACCTAGAACACTCTCAGCCATCTAGGTCTAGCCTATCACCTTTGATGCACATGCAACACTCATAGCCGTCTAGTTGTATGTGGACCCATATGCGACACTCCTAGCCATCTAGTTATACATATCATGTGATGGGGGCACATGGACCCACATGCAAGGATTCTAGCCAGCTAGGTTTACCCCTGCCTACATTGGTTGCATGTGGACCCTTGCCAGCTATGTCTTCACATTTAGGGCATGTGGACCCAGATGCAGTAGTACTTCTGGCCATCTCGCTTACATCTATTATCACTGGGGCACATGGAGCCACCTAGAACACTCTCAGCCATCTAGGTCTAGCCTATCACCTTTGATAAACATGCAACACTCATATCCGTCTAGTTGTACATCTGTCGCATTTGGGGCATGTGGACCCACATGAAACACTCTCAGCATGTAGAACCACTCTTAAAAAGCTAGATCAGTTCACCTGAATGGCAAGGGGCAAATATACCTGACTAGCTATGAGTGGTGCATGTGGGTCCACATGTGCTAGAGGTGTTAGAAGTGTACCTAGATGGCAAGGACTATTGCATGTGGGTCCACGCGTATCAAAGGGTCCAGGGCAGAAGATGTCTTGCATGTGGGTCCACATTTAAGAAAGGTGGTAGGGGTCCTCCAAAATCATCTCAATTTGTGTATCCATGATCTCCTAAACAAACATAGAGAGAATGTGAAGGTTTTACCATTTTTCTGAATTTTCTAATATTTATAGTGCCTCAGTGAAACTTAGGTGAAAACATCGGGATTAACATTAAAGGGACAGTTTAAACTTCCACATTTTAAGTTTTTATTTTGTATTCCTGTTTGCTGCTTGTTAGGCACCATACACAACAAATTTGGGGTGATTTGGAGATGGTCGAAAAAATCACCTTCCTAGGGACAAGACCGTCTGGTCACTTAAACCAGTTTTTCTAGGAAGATGATTTTTTCGACCTCCTCCAAATCATCTCAAATTTATTACACATGATCTCCTAGACAAACATAGAGAGAATGTGAAGGTTTTACCATTTTTTGAATTTTTTTAATATTTATAGTGCCTCAGTGAAACTTAGGTGAAAATCTCGGAATCTACCCTAAAGGGACAGTTTAAACTTCCAATTTTTAAGTTCTCCTTTTGTATTCATGTTTACTACATGTTAGGCACCATACACAACAAATTTGGGGTGATTTGGAGATGGTCGAAAAAATCACCTTCCTAGGGACAAGACCGTCTGGTCTCACTTAAACCAGTTTTTCTAGGACGATGATTTTTTCGACCTCCTCCAAATCATCTCAAATTTATTACACATGATCTCATAGACAATCATAGAGAGAATGTGAAGGTTTTGCCATTTTTTGAATTTTCTAATATTTATAGTGCCTCGGTGAAACTTAATTTTCCAATACAAAAATCCCGATAATTATGTATTGTGGACGCTAATTTTGACCCTTCTACCCCGGCCTCTTTTGATTAGCGATAAATGAATGCAAGGAAACGAGCGTGATTCCAGGGATTTATTTCCGTCCATGCAAACACAGTAATAAATCTGTTTCCATGTATATGAGACGCGTGGTGTGAGTTTTGGTAGTTTTTCCAGCCCCCGTGATGAATCTGTTAGCATCCACTAGGAAAGGAAACTATTTAATCCAGAAAAAAAGGAAAGGAAACTATCACCGAAGATTATTTTGCTCTGTTCAGCGCATGGCTGCATGCATGCAGGGGCAGAGTTGGAAGAAATGCCACAAAAAGGCTTACACGCCTCATATTTTGGGAAAAATTAGAGGTGGTTAGGCGCCTTGTATATTGGGATGGAGGGAGTATTTAATTAAAAAAAATCCAGATAGTTAAATTATCTTCCTTCAGATGGATATTACATCACTGAGGCATGCCTAGCCCATTGGCTTTGCACGTCTGCGCACGACCAAGGAGACCTTGGTTCGACTCCCCTCTCCGCTCTTTAAAATTTTGTTTACCAGCTCGGCCAGGCTGGATTCTGCAGCTTCAAGATCGGCTCCAGTCCACGTAAAAAAAAGTATCGGCTCAAGTCGGCCCAGCCGACCTGCTCGGCTCAGCTCGGCTCCGCTACGGCTCGCACAGAACGTATTATACGTTCTCGCGAAGGGGTATCGGCCAATCAGAGCGCTCGATGAGGCCAGGGGGGGAGGACCGAAGCGGAAGTGCGACTGTAACTGCTAATATGTTTAGTAACTCATTCACTTTACTTCTAACATCTCTCTCTCTATAGTTAATATGTTTAGTAACTGATTAAATGAGATGGATAAGAAAACTAAAACTTGTATTCACATTGGCGTTTGTGTTTTCGTTTGGTCAATTTGAAATTATAAAAATGATGTGGTTTTTAACATGTTGCTCACCGAGCCATATATGGTCCTTTCTTTTAGGGTTAATTGGATCTATGTCATTGCTGAATTCACTCGTTGAACTTATGTCAGTACAAAAACTGAACTTGGAAATATGCCACTCAAAGTTCTCAATACCTCTCTATGTATGCAATTTTGTTCATTACCAAACCATACACGTGAATTATACTTTCATAATACGCATGCTTGTCCTCACGTACGAGACACGATAGCTCTCACACGATACAACTGGATCGATACAGAGAATCAGTCCAACTCTCGCCCGTCTAAAGAAAGATCTCTCGTCCTGACAAACCCTAGCAAACCCTAGCAACGGTGTCAGCCAAAGATTTCGTCGTGCTCCGACCCGCGCCTGCAGGCGGCAGCAGCGGGAGGCGCCGGCGGCTGGAGGCCACCCTCGTGCAACTCATCCGATGCCCGCAGGTCTCGGCTGGGCGCAGCTGTGTAGGTGGGCGTTGCCGGTGGCGCTGTTGGAGGCGGGGAATGACGGAGACGCGGCAGAGGATGGAGGTGTGCATGGAGTTGCCGGTCGTCGATTCGACGTACACGTCAGTGTGCCAATCCTCAACACCCCTCATTATGTCCCTGAATGTACATATGTTGTGCATTCCTTTTTTAATTTTGCTTTCTTCCCTAAAATTTGTAATTTGTAGGCTGGAACTGACTAATACATTTAGCTTAGACCTTGTCATTCATGGATTTGTGTTAAAGGAATAAAATGGTAGGAAATCATACGTGAAGGGGAAGACAATTAAATGGAATGTAAATTCAGATGATTTCACCATGGATGTTTTTCAGGACAAAACTTAAAATGTCATTTTAAGGACCTATATTCGCCCATAATTGGCTCATGTTTGAACAGGCTCATATTACTATTTTTATTTTCTGTAAAGAAAATATATTTTTCTGACAAAATTCAATTTTGGCCAAAATTTGATTTTTTTTTATTTTTTGGGCGCCCGAACGACCCTAAATTGCTACAAAAAATTGGGCACAGGGGTAGTATGATAAATACGGCACTATACACTCAAATACATGTATTTTTTGAACCATTTTTCTATTTAGTGGAGAAAATGGCATGGATAGAGGCATTGAGAAGTTTGAGTGGAATATTTCCAAGTTCGGTTTTTGTAATGGCGTAAATCAAACCAGTGAATTCAGAAATGACATATATCCAATTAACCCTTTTCTTCTACCACCAGAGCAGCAAGATCTTAAGGATATATTCTGTACTCGGTTGATGGGCGGTCGTACAAACTATATTCACCCAGAGTGGCCGGCAACACATTAGTAGAATACAAGATGTTTAGGCGTGTTGTATTTTCAGTTTTTCGTTGGTTGATTTATGTAGCCACTTTGGTCTATATTGAGCTGTAAGAGATATTTTTAAACTAAAGTATGCAATAAAATGGTCTCTAATGCAGAGGCCGGGGTGATGTCCCATTTCGGAAAAAAAAAACGTATGTACGCAGCTGGTTGTTGTCGAACTCTGCTATGCTCAACTTTTTTGAATGGTCTGCTATGCTGAATTTATTTTACATCCTGTTATAACAGTCTGCTAGCCAACAGGACAAAAGATAATCTACAAAGAAGAGAGCACTGACGAAGCAGGCTAAGTAACAGGCTTAACAGTGCAACAGAGTTCCAATCACAAACAACACCAGAAGACAGTCTAAAAATTCCGAAGACAACTGGAGAAAAGGGTGTGCGGTGGAGTAAAACAGTATCTATCCGAGTGTGCACGTACGATCTGTAAATCAAGCCCGCAGTAGACCGGAAGTCCGGAACTAACACTACCATGCCTCCAGGAACCTATGGCTGGACGCTCTCGTCTCGGCGAAGGAGACCTTGATGCCGCAACAGACTGATGTGGCCTACACAATCCACGACCCCATCGTTCACCTACTACCCAAGGACAACATGCTCTGTCTGTAAATTCCAGCAATATAGCGAACTCCATGCTGAGGAACATCTGTACAAGACTTTGTTCTTGGATCATAAATCCGTGTTCGCCAGTCTGGTTCTGGCCAACTCCAATTCTTCGCCGCAGCCTTGCTCCGTGCTCACACATCGGCGCCCTGCCTCGGCCCTCCGCCTCCGCCGTGGCATAGCGGGCTGGGGATTTCCTTTTTTTTCGTTTAGTCGATGGCGACGAAACTAACGACGGTTTCGTGGTTTGCTCGGTTTCAGCCCGTCTCAGCCCAGCGGGGGATTTTAGATTGCGGTTTCAGTTCGTAAACCGTTTTAACCCGGCAGAAACCATCTTTACGGTGCGGTGTGGTGCGGGCTGACGGTTTGCCCGGTTTGGAACCAAACTATGCCCGGGCTTAACCCAATACCATCAAGAGATCGACGTCTGGCGCAAACATACAAGGCTTTGACATCGGCAATTCCAGGCTTATTTTGTGCTCCTTGACCCAAACGCCTTTCTCCAAGTCCGTGGCGAACCACATGTCCATCTCTACCGTGGGATGATCATGGAGAAGCCGTGGGAGTGACGAAGCATAACTAGGCTGCCCTTTAACTTCGCTAATTTCAGTCTGCAATACTCACTGGTGTTGTTGATTTCCGGAGGACCTGGAACTGTTGCCGGCCTCCACTCCTCGGCTTCGAGGTCAAACGACATGACGCAGTTTGTGTCTATCAAGAAGTTGTCGGCACCGACGATGTTGTCAGCACGGAGGATGCTGTCTGCGCCGAGGATGTCAAAGCTGGGGAATTTGCTGTCCGGCAAGAAGTAGACCACACCTTGGATGACAGAGTTGTGAGCGACGATGTCGTGGAGACCGCTGTGAAACTTGACACACAACGGGGCGCTCGCCATTGGCCTCCAGCGGTCATCGCCGAGGGTGAACACGTCACAGTGTTGTTCAATGCGCCGGTTTTCCGGGTAGTTGTAACGGGAAACGACGCGGAGGAGCTTGTGTTGCCCCGTGGAGGCTGTTGCACAACCTTTGCCGGCGAGTCCGGTCCAAGAGCGTGCAGTGAGAGCGTAGTCGAAGGAGTCGTACACGCGGCACAATCACAGATGCGAAAAGTAAAAAGACACAGAGATATAGGCGGGACTGATCTTTATTATCAATGGTGTGTCTCTCTCAATACAATACATGGGTATATATAGGAGGGAGAGGGGCTAGGGTGGAGGACCAATCTAGAGGGAAACCCCCCACCCCAAGAAAGGGTGGGACCCGCACGTGGTGCGTACGTCGGTTTCCTAGCACTCTCCCTTGGTCCGACATCCCGTATTGTCTATGTCTCAAAACTCCGAAAAACCCAGTGGGAAAAATATGGAGAAAGAGCGCATAGCATACGTCTCCTTATGTTGCACGAATTGCCTCATCAAAAACCTCAATGTGAGAAACATCGGGAAAACTCACATAAGGGAAAAAGAGTACAATCCACTCAACATCAGGTTGAGTACTTGATCATCCGGATCAAGATTTTCAGATGGGGGTGTGAAGAATCTCCCCCGGAGTCTGGCATATCTCTAAGTCTCATCATACCGATTCCACGAACACACCTCTCAAAAGATGATGCCGGTAATGATTTAGTGAACATATCAGCGAGATTGTCACACGACTTAGTATGCAAGATCCTTACCACGTTCGTCTTCTGCAGCTCATGCGCATAGAAAAACTTGGGGTTGATGAGACTACTCTTCACATACCCTGACTGCATTTGTGCAACACAAGCTACATTATCTTCATAGATAATGGTGGGGGTTTGTACGGTGTTCAGCCCACACGTCTGTTGAATGTGGCAAATCATCCGTCGAAGCCATGCACACTCTTGTGATGCTTCTTATAGTGCTATGATCGCAGAGTGGTTCGTCGAAGTCGATAGAAGACTTTTCTCAGACGATTTCCAGGGAACATCAGTTCCACCACAGACGAAAACATATCCAATCTATGACTTGGAAGTGTGCGGGTCCGACAGGCACCCTGCATCAGCATAACCTACCAATGATAGGTCTTGATTCCTGATGGTCCGAAGAGCAAGGCTTTGATACCTGCAAAAATAAACGGGATTAGGTTGAGACTCCAAGTGCAGAGTGTATAGTAAGTGGAAGACAGTTTTCCCCACGAGGGGTGACTCGAGGGTTTAATATCGAACTCTCGGGGAATCTGAAGTGGTAGATTTATCTTCTTATCCTTCTTTTGGTTACCTACAAAACAAGGTTAGATGTTTTGGTCCTCAACCTCACCTGTGGTTGTCAAGCACAAGGTGTAAGAATGATATCAGGATAGTTATGCAATGCAAACAAGAAATAAATATGCAATGATGGTGGATGCAATGACAAATGATATTTTTGGGTTTTTGGATGATGTATGCAAGATGAAAAGTATTTTTGTATTTTCGGATTTAATGATGGCTGAAAATAGAAAAGTGGTATATGGTGTTGGAAAGGTGTTTCTTATGATAAAAAATGGACTGGGGTTCATGGTTTCACAAATGCACTCTCTCTTTAATGATGTGGTGGACAATGGAACACAAAAGTTAACATATGAGATTGCAACAAAGTTTCATGACAAGTTATAATCATATGGGCATCACGTCCTAACATAGAGATCTTTTGGTTATTAATCTCTCTTATACTCCACTAAGATGCGAACTAAATCATAACACCTTAGTATTAAGATAAATCAGAGCATAGCAATAAGTTTCATGACATGAAGTTGAAATAAGAACATGCTAGATCTAGTCATGGAGTAGTGGCAATGGTCACACCCACATCTCCGGTAGCAAGGTATTTCTTTTTATCCCTAGTTAGGCAACAAAGTAAGGTAAAATACCCAAGTGGATCGCGGAACTTTCTCTCACGTTCACCGCACTAGCCACCCCCCGTTACTCCATCTAATGCACACGTTCCCCCTCACACGCTCTCATTAACATGCTTGATCAAAACAAGTAAACAAGAACGGGGTTCATAATATGCATCTACTTTCATAACTGAAGTAAAACAATTGCAATCTCACACATATATTAACTCATAAAGATCCACCACAAAGGTATTACAACGGTGACCGTAATCATGTTCAGCAGCTCATACGGTGCTAATTAGTGAAGCTCAAGAGAGGAGAGATACATAAGTTACTTCCACCAACCCATAGTCCAGAGGTGGACTACTCCCTCTTCATCATGGAGACGGCGGAGAAGTCGATGGAGAAGATGGAGACCACGCCGGCAGCGCCCCGCCGGAGTTTTCCCCCTCCAATCTGCAGCTCCTGATCTCTGTTTCGGTGTTTCTGTGTTTTTGCGGCGCTCCTTCCAGAGAACGTCGGGGGACCTTTTTATAGGCGTTTTTAGGTCAAGACTATGTCGGTGGAGAAAAGATCGAAGGCAACGGAGCCACGAGGGCCAAATGGGTGGGTCCCACGCGGCCTGGTACTGTAGCCGCGTGGGCCACCCCCGTTTGGTCCTCGGACCTCCGTTTGTTCGCTTCCTTCGCTCCCAGGTCTTCTTCCTTCCAAATATTGACGCCCGTAAATTTCCAGGTGATTTCGTTGACGTTTGGGTCCCTGAAACATTAAAATAAGAAAACGGGGTTTTCTGCCTGTGCAGGGTTAATTCCAAATAAATGGGAAAACTATGAAATATTCCCAAAATCATTATAAAACATTAATATAACCCTTATATGATGCAAATATGATTGGAATATAAGCAATTAAAGTGCAAAGTTCATGTATGCATTTTACATGCATCAATTCCTCTTATAAAACAGCCAAAGATATTTGGTCCGTTGCATGTATCGGAAGACGTCCTTGATGCCTTTCCAATATCTAGGTAGGCTCAGAACTATACCTAGCAAGCAAATTGACAGCGAACGCGATGTCCTGCCATGTACAATTCGCGAGGTACATGAGTGCTCCAAGGACACTCAAGTAGGGGAATTCCGGTCCCGGAATTTCCTCCCCCTCTTCCTTAGGCCTGAACGGATCCTTATCTTACTGTAAAGACCTCCCAATTATTGGGGTCTTCGAAGGATATGCCTTATGAAATCCAAATCTCTCTAACACCTTGTGGGTGTAGGCAGACTGGTGCACTAGAATCCCAGTATGGGAATGTTCAAGTTGCAGACCCAGACAGAACTTGGTTGTACCCAAATCCTTCATCTCGAATTCTGACATCAGGTAGGAACTCGCTTCCTCAATATCTCTAGGTGTACCGATTATATTCAAATCGTTCACATACACCGAGATTATACAAAATCCATCTTCGTTGCTCGTGTAGCCCTTCTAATGAAGGAAATCGCTTAAGCGATTATACCATATCCTACCAGACTCTTTAAGTCCGTACAATGACTTCCAAAGAAGAATACTGTATAGACCCCGATTTGCTCTGTTGGTTCGGAATGGGGATACCTTTCGGTACCATCATGTAAAAGTCCAAATCAAGGTACCATATAGGTACACTAGTACAGAACGACACATCGGAAACGGGCCAAAAACCCCTTCGGCAACGGAGAAAGGGTCCGTGTCCCCGACCCTGTCACTGATGTGAAGGCCTTCAACGGTAACGGAGGCAAAAAACCGTCACCGATGAGGCATAAGTTGGCTACGGTTGCGGACCCATCTCCGTTTCCGATGTATCGGTGCATCAGTAACGGAGATTCTATTTTACTCGTTTGCATTGAGGTTCTTTCATAAGCCTACAGGAGCAATTCGGTTGCCAAATTACATTCAAAATCTCACAGCAGAAGCACAAAGTTGCTACCAAATCCATTCATAACGTATATAAGAATTGTCATCATTACATAGCATCAAAAGATGAGTTACACATGCCCCGCTAATCCTATCATTCTTATGCCTCCCTAAACTTAACTTTTATGACACTCCACTCTTGTCCAGCTCCACCTTCTTGCTCAGTTCCGAAGCGCCGAAAACGGAATTCGACCTAGCAAAAGACTCGAGTAGCGGTTTCATGCTTCTCCAAATCACATATGCAGCCAAATTGCTACACACATACACAAATAGATGGAGAAACTAAAAACAAGAAACCACACCGAGCTCGCAAGCCTCCTTAGCAAATTAATCTTGCCAAATTCTTCGTAGCGAGGCTTGCTCCATCTTGGACGGTGTTGCCGAAATATAATAACGTCACCGCTGTGACATTTCGGCCACACTGTCCAAGACACTCTTAATTAAAAAAGTGTTTTGAACAGTGCAGCGAAACGTCACAACAGCGACGGTTCACAGATATGATCCCACTTTGTATTTAGCTCTTTTAAAGCTTGTTTGGATCTGCATGGCGCTTCTGCATATAAAATACATGGATGTCTAGTTAGAAAAGAGCCAAAATATGATGCTACATGACATAAATACAATTTAAGATGAAAACAGTTTACACCTTAAGCGCCTATATCCGTGTGCTTGCTGTCCGATCGAAACGATTTGGAGGCAGAACTTGAAGGTGATGTTACCTTCAATTGCCTCACCATTTTTATGCATTGTCGCCGAAATATACTATTACTTCATACACTAGCTACACAAAACCATAACGAGGATTAGCACATTGACAAATGGTTGAAATTAATCTATTAGACTTCAAATACTAAAAACAAACACAACACAATACTAGACTTCAAATACTAGACAAGTTGAAGGTAATGTATTCATCATCGGCAGTACTAAAAACAAACACAACACAATACTAGACTTCCAATACTAGACAAGTTTTATATGCTACTTTAAAAAATGTAAGATCTAGTGTTGAGGGGTGTATTCATCATCGGCAGTACTACAATACTAGACAGAACACAATACTAGACAGTACTACAATACTAGATCGGTAGATGCTACTTTAAATAAAATGTAAGATCTAGTGTCGAGGGGTGTATTCATCATCGGCACTAGACAGAACACAATACTAGACTTCAAATACTAGACAAGTTTTCTGTGCTACTTTAAACAAAATGTAAGATCTAGTCGGCTACATACCCGGGGAAGATGCACGGCAATAGACCAGTAGATCCGCGTCGGCGACATACTCGGGGAAGATGCGCGGCGGCTCGCCGACGAGCCGCTGGGGGGGATGCGCGGCGGCTCACGACGCGCCGCTGGGGGAAGATGCACGGCGGCGATGCCGGCCGGACGCGCCGCTCAGATCTGCGAGATAAGGGTCAGGTCTGGAGCCGCCGCCACACTATGACTGTGGAGTGAGAGTGAGAGCGAGAGCGTTAGGGTTGCCGCAGTGGCACATTTATAGCATATAACATCGCAAACGGAGGCGATAAACAAACCGTTTCCTCTAATTTCTTCACTGACACACTGGGCCTACTTACAAAGGATCGATAGAGTAATTGAACTAACTATCTACTCTACTTGTTCTGCTTACGCCCTGCCTCCGCGCCATTGTCATCCGCGGCGCGGCGTCGCTTCTTCCCGGTTGCCTTTTCCTCAAGCGCGTGCTCCTCCTCCTCCTCCTCCGGCTCGTGCTCCTCCTTCTCCGGCCGTGCGTCCTTCTCCGGTGAATCCTCCTCTCGCGCCTCCTTCTCCGGAGCGTGATCCTCCTTCTCCGGCGCGTCCTCCTCCGGCGCCTCCTCCTCCGGCGCCTCCTCGATGCCTCCTCCTCCGGCGCCTCCTCCGACGCCTCCTCGTCGTCGTCGGCGTCGTATTCTTCCTGGCTAGAATAATACGGCTCCGGCGGGTCCTCCGGCTCCTCTTCCTCCGGCGACTCATCCTCTTCGGAGTCGTCTTCTCCTTCGCGTGAAGACGGCGGGTCCGAGTCGTCGGAGTCGTCTTCTACAGAGCGTGAAGATGGCGGGTCCGAGTCGTCGGGGTCCGAGTCCGGCGGCCCGTCTTGATCCCACCATGGAACTTCACCGCGGTCTTCCGCGCTCGCGTCGTCGCTCGGGACTTCCTCGTTCTGCCACCAGGGTTCCTCCATGGCGGTTGTGCTAGTGTGGTAGATAATGTGGGAGAGAACGAAGGGGAGAATGCAGGACCTGCCTGGCTTCGCGCGGTTCCAGTCACATTTTATTAGCGTCGATCAGGCGGTTCCAATCCCTCGTGAATTAAGCTGCATTGAACAGGCGCGCTTCCAGATTGCAACTGCAATTTCCCAAGCACATCGCAAACGGATATACATAAACAACCGTAGCCATAGAGATACATATTGGAAACGGAGACAAATTTATGACCGTTGCCAATACTTTTGGTAACGGAGATATAAAATTCTCCGTAACCAATGTTGACGGACCAGCCTCTGCCAGGCCTTGTCCGCAACGCTAAAATCGCGATTCTCTGTCGCCTAACTCGTGCCGTTTCCATAGAGGGGTATCCGATGTGTTGTTCTGTACTAGTGGTAAGCAGTGACAACATCCAACAATTTCCTTGTTAAGTCCAGATTTACTGCCATCGAGATCAAGTATCTAAAGGTTATACCAGCCATGACCGGGGAGTAAGTTTCCTCAATATCGACATCTGTCGTTGAGTGAACCCTTGAGCGACGAGCCTTGCTCTGTACCGATCCACCTCATGTGTGAGGTAACTGCCTCTTGCCAATCTTTCCAATCCGACCTTATTTTACAATTAGCGGGATTGTTAGGCCTAGGGTCTGGATCTATGATTGAGGCAATTCTATAGCAAAGTTAATGTCGACAATTGCCATCGCTCGGTTCCTTGACTCTCCCTTATTTATATAATTTATGGCCATTTCGTCATGGGGCGCATCTGGCGCTACCTCTTGCTCCACCGTATTTCCCATTACAGGAGCGAGGTCCTTTAGCTTTTTCGCGCCGATGTGTGTACTCACATCTCCGCTGGATGTTTCCTCAATAGGGACGTTCAAGTCCGGAATCCCGTGCACAGGACTTTCCGTACTTGTGCCAGGTCTCAATTGGCTCCCTTTTTTCTTACTAGGGGCTTTGGTGACTGTCTGTGATAAATCCCTCTTATCCTTCTTCCTCAGGCGTTCCCGAGTACTTAGGAGTTGAGAAACCGGATTTCCCGTCCTTTTAGGCTTTTGGACGGGAGCGGGTGTACCATAGTTAACTTCGGTATCTCAACCCTTTCTGGTGCATTGCGCGCAGGCATATGCGACTTTGTCACTGTTTACAAGTCACTAAAGTGATCAGGTAGTTGATTCGCTAATGCATGCAAATCAATTATCGTTTGGACTTGTTTATTTGTCTCGGCAGTGCGTGGGTCATGAGCGTGGATCTCCGTGACTTGGCACGTGATTTGTCGACTTTTATCATCAAGGGGTTGATTATTTCCCCCTAAAGTCGGAAAGAGATCCTCGTCAATGCAATCAGCGAAGTGGGCCTTATGACATTCACTCGTCATAGGGTCCAAATACCTGATTATGGACACAGTCGCATAACCAACGTATATCCCCGACTTACGGAGCGGGCCCTTTGCTGATCACTGGGGTGGTGGTATCGGTACATACACCTGGCAACCGAACCTATAAACGTGGGAAAATATCGGTGCCGACCCCTGCGCAAGCTGCACATGAGAATGGATGTTGTAGGCCAACGGTCTAAAGTTTATGAGTTTAGCAGCGTGTAACACAGCTTGCCCCAACATCTGGTTGGCGAAGTACAACTCTTATGATGGATTTCATCCTTCACCATTAAGGGGGGGGGGGGGGGGGCGGTCTAATGATTAACTTCCCCGTAGCGTATGCGGAGCATACGAAATCATCAGGATTTGTGAAGTTGTTCACTTTAACATTATGACCGTTTGAGTTGTATATTCCTCATCATACTTAGACTGAGTGGCCTAATCTATCATGCCATAGGCAAAATAGTTCAGAGCATCGGAAGGTAGTGTACACAGGCAGTGCTACAATTACCATGTAGCATAGCCATTTGTCCAATGGAGGAAAATTTTCCAAGAACATGTTTACCATTTTCATCGCGCCCGGTGATTAGTAGGCATTCCATACCGTTCATAACACCGGTCTCAGCTGGAGACTATTAGCGTGAAAACCAATGAAACTTAAGGGGTGCGAATGACTCGGGGTACAACAATGCATCGTTAATGATCAAAGTTGTTCCCATGGGTAGTATCATAGTGGCTCGTCCGGAGCCAACTATATAAGGATCACAGCCGGCGATTTTCATAACACTACCTCGAGAATTTTATCAGACGCAAAGCACATAATCTCCCTGAAGATGGTATTTGTGTATCGTTTTCCACGAGACATGTTTACTCCATTGGGGTGCCACACGTGTTCTAAGACATTTGCATGTAATTAAAATAATGAAGCGAGGAAGTAGCGACATTACAAAACAAATGCATATATCTGAGAACATAACATGCCATCATATTTAAATAGAGGAATTAATGAACGATAATCAAATGTCATTCAAGCGTCGAAATAATGAATATGGCTTGCTCTTATAGAGCTTACAAACCAAATGTATCTCATATAGCCTAAGGAATCATGATAAGTTAAACAGTGGAAGCTTAGACAGGCATAGAGAACGCGTTGTTCACTTCACACTCAATGTCCAGCTGAGCGAATTGCTCCTCACTGAGTATAGGATCATCATCAGTGCCTACACGAGGTGCAGAAGGGAGCACCAAGTGATCGACCTCCATAGAGATGCCGACGTCCGTTGAGACCGTTGGGGCTATCTCCGTGGGCGCAACTACAGGTGCAAGCATAGGCAGAGGTGGAGGCGACGGGAGGATCTCGGGCGCCACCATGGGTACCGGAGGTGCCTCCCCCTGTACTGAGGCGAGGTTTGATTCATGCACCTTCTTACTAGCCTTGTACGTTGTCACAACGTCCTTAGGTGCACGGCACTGGCGTGAGAAGTGTTCTGTAGAGCCGCACCGGTAGCATTCCTGGGGCCTCTGCTCCCCCTTGCCTGGCTGATGCTGCTGAGCCTGGCGAGGGGGTGAGAACTCGCTCGAAGTGGCTGCGCGGGAGAGTTCTTTCGCAAGAGCTCATCCTGCGCCTCCTCCACTTGGAGTATGTCTAGAAGCTATGCATATTGCGTGTACTTCCCTTGACGGTAATTCCGCGAGGACTGTACACCATGAGAGTGGAAAGTAGAGACAATCTTCTCAATCTTCTGAGTGTCGGTGACAGTGACACCACACATCCGAAGAGAGATGCAAATCCGGCGCAAAGCCGAATTATAGTCTCCCACCGTCTTGAAGTCCTGAAACCTCAGACGCATCCACTCAGCCTCTGACTGCGGGCGAACAGTGTACTTCAGTCGCTCGAAACGCTGGTTAAGAGCATTCCAGAGGTCCAAAGCACTCCGCTCAGCCATGTACTCATTTTTCAGAGTACTGTAGAGGTGGTGACGCAGAAAATGCAGAGCCTGGGCATTCTGAGAAGGGGTGACAGCGCTGTTGGCCGCCTGGGTCCCCATGCCAATCGCGTTGGTCAGCTCCCTCGACGTGAGGAAGATCTCAACGTACGATGCCCACGTCAGGCAGTTCAACCCATTTTGGGTTAGCTCGGTGAACTCACGGTTGACGATTCCGTCCATTTACAATTTATGCAAATCATATTAGATTACAGCATGTAATCCATTGCATAAATGCGATGAAAATACAATTGTTCATTAACATGACGTTC
The DNA here is from genome assembly GCA_947311845.1 of Poa pratensis. Lineage (NCBI taxonomy): Eukaryota > Viridiplantae > Streptophyta > Magnoliopsida > Poales > Poaceae > Poa > Poa pratensis. Next base: position 6,289,604 of record CAMZMU010000047.1, on the reverse strand, counting down.
CAATATTTAAAAAAAACATGCTAACAATGATTTCAAAGCGATTAAAAGTAATTAATCAATTAATTCTAGCAATGAAAAAATATAAACAAGCATGGTAATGACGAAAACTTGTTAAGCGCATCAATAACGTGAAAATTTGGCCCTAAAATTGACCTTCCGAAACTATTTTATACCCAGAAAATACAATTCCAGCAAAAACAGACTCATCCAGGGACTTACAGGTAAAATTATTCAACAGGAATAAAGTTATGCGTAGTTCTGGAAAAGTGCAGGTGCTAAATTGTAAAAGCTGCGCGCACAATCGGGCCGAAACGAGCCGCAGCCCACCAGTCAATTCATCCACCAGCGCCTGCCTCTCGCCCGCCGAACGGGCCGGATGTGGCCCTGAGAGCCCAGCAGGGGCCTAGCCACGGGTCCACGGACCAGCCGAAAACCCTAGAGGTGGGCGGCAGCCACGCGCGTTGATCGAGCCAGAGGACTTACAGATAAATTATTCAGCAGGAATAAAATTTATTCTCCATTAAGCGCAATGAATTCTGAAAACTCCCGTACTTAAGAGCACTTAAGACAGACGTTTCAGCTCGCAATGAATTCTGAAAACTGCCGTGCTTAAGAACACTTAAGACGGACGTTTTAGCTCGCAATGAATTCTGAAAACTGCCGTACTTAAGAACACTTAACACCGACGTTTCAGCTCGCAATGAATTCTGAAAACTGCCGTACTTAAGAACCCTTACGACAAACATTTCAGTACATATTCATTTTCCATTAAGGCAGACGTTTCAGTTGACCGTCCATCTGCGCGGCGAGCATGGGTTTGGTGCCAGCGGGGAGGCGGCGCACGCGCTCGCACGGCCAGCGGGGCTCCGCTGGGCAGCGTAACGAGCGCGGCCATGGCTCGGGTTGCCTGGCCGCTGCGCGCGGTGCACGATCGACAGACCGGCGGCGAGCGCAAGCGCGGCTCACGGCCGGCACAGGGCGACGGCGGGGCTGCGTGTGGGGAGAGGCCAGTGAGACTCGCGCGGCCAGCGCGGCCGTGGGCAGCTCCTCGCAAGACTCGGGCATGGCGCGACGCCGGTGAGCTCGGTCATGGCGTGGACGACGCATCGGGTGCGGACACAACGGCGGCGTCGCACGGAAAATTTCCCCGCGGCTGTGGCCAGCAGGGCCGACGAGGTGGCCAGCACGTATGGTGATAGCCGGCCAGCTCCATGACGAGAGTTCCGGGAGTCAATTCCTTTGTCGCGTTCATCCGGAACGGCGACGGCGCGTCACACAGCAGGTGCGCCGCGGCGGTACCGTGACCATCTGGGGCACGTCTGTACCGACTCCTAAGGTGCCGTCAACAAATCCCCCGTGAATTCGAGAGTATCGTCATTGGTCGGTGACGTATTCGTCAGCTCGACTCTCGGAAGGGAAATCGACACCGTAGGAATATAAAACATATTGCAAGAACGGAAACATAAATAGATGCAAAACCGTTGTTGCGATCGGATCTGGATTATACCTCCACGATGAACGACGAGAGCCTGCTTGATGAAGGCTCGATGCAGATCAGTTGGCAGAGCAGTTCGTGCTGATAACGTGTTGCACAATCTTTACCGGCGAGTCCGGTCCAAGGGCGTGCAGCGAGAGCGTAGTCGAAGGAGTCGTACACGCGGCACAATCACATATGCGAAAAGTAAAAAGACACAGAGATATAGGCGGGACTGATCTTTATTATCAATGGTGTGTCTCTCTCAATACAATACATGGGTATATATAAGAGGGAGAGGGGCTAGGGTGGAGGACCAATCTAGAGGGAAACCCCCCACCCCAAGAAAGGGTGGGACCCGCACGTGGTGCGTACGTCGGTTTCCTAACAGAGACGACCCGCCCGAGCGCGTAGGATCCTTGGAAGGACAACCCGACGCGGCGCTGAAGATCGTCCAAGGGCAAGGTGGAGACGCCGCCAGTGTCCAGGTCAAACAGGCTGACGCGGTTGTGGTGTTGGAGAAGGTAGAACGGGCCAGCTGGGTGCGGGTTGTGGTGCACGCCGACGTCTTCGGGGCTGATGCTTATCTGTCGGACGACGTTGCCGGACAAGTCAGTCATGTCGATGCGGTCATTATCACCGGCGAGGGAGATGATGAGGTCTGGATGCACGGCAGCGTGCGCCTTGGCGAAGGACGGGTCGGAGAGGAGGGAGCGCCACGGCCGGCAGACAGCGCGGAAGAGACAGAGCGGCTTGGCGGGGACGCGCAGCAGGATCTCCCACAGCAAGTCCTGCGACAGCACGACGCCAGCGTCGTCGGCGGAGATCGTCGGACGCTTGCTCGCTGGCTCCATCGATCGTGTCCTATCCCTGCTGCCCTGATGATGGATCAGAGAGGCCCTGATGATTGATCAGGGAGTATTACATACGAGACCCACTGGCCCAAGAGTTTGTTTGGGGCACGGACGTACGTTTCCAACCCGGAGTCGGACACGACAATCCCCGATCAATGAAATCTCTTCCTCTGGGCACCTAGGGAATCAAGATCCGAATTTCCTGCCGCCGCCTCCATAGCCATGACCTCCGTGGAGCCTTTCAACTGGCTGGTGGTGATAGCAGCATGGGCAGGGCATGGCCATCGTCCTCCACGATCAAAATAGGCTTTCTTTGTTTATTACTCATCAGGTAGATGATGCATATAGCTTTTTTTTTTGCGAAACACAGTACAAACGCAGACGCTCACTTACACATGCACACACTCACTCCTATGAACACACACACGCCCACCCTATCTCTATGAGCACCTCCGAAAGACTGAGCCGGCGGGTCGAGTCTTGAGATTGACGAAGTCACCACAGGCGCCTAGCTGTCGACGGAAAGGTCGCCTCACACTGAAGAATATTCCGGCTAAATGAGAAACACCAGTGTGAAACCTAGGGTTCTCGCATATAGCCATTACTTAGCAACAATGCAATGCAATATTTACTCATCAGGTAGATGATATATAGCTCTAATTAATTGTGGCTTAAAAAGAAAGTTGTCATGATCAATTGTGGCTTAAAAAAGAAAGTTCTCATGATTGATGGGAGAAATGGATTCCGGACCATCTTCTCATGGAATGCATGCACCGGTACTCCACTTGATGTATGTGTTGATGTGTGATGCGTCATCATGCAAGCATGTGTGGCTTAGGTCATGATTGATCACAAATGTCAGGATATTAAAACCATAGTTCTAAATACAGATATATACCCCCTATGGCTTTTTGAGCATGTTGCCTCTAAATGACTCCATGTACAATTTTCCGCTATAGCCTCATCCGATTTACCGCTATAGCCTCATTTGAGGATTGCCGCTATTTGTTATAACCCGTTATTTAAAACATTGATTAAAACATGCTTATATCATGATTGATTTCATGGTCTCTCCCAGTCTTGTTAATCTTATTTCAACCATCCTTCTTTAGACCGTTGATAGGTTATTATACACGGTCTGTGCATCATGCATGCACACGATTATTAAAACCTAGTCCAACAAAATCGGTGACAAAACAAAAACACACGAAAAATGCATCACAAGACGATTATCAAATTATATTTACTTATTATCACTAGTAGAAAACCAGTCTTTCGTCCAGAGCCGAACCAGGCTTTAATCCCGGTTCAGGGAAGAACCGGGACCAATGCCTGGCACTGGTCCCGGTTCGAGCTGCCAGGGTCCGTGGAGCATTGGTCCCGGTTCGGTTGGGCACATTGGTCCCGGTTCGTGCCACGAACCGGGACCAAAGCTCCAGAGCCGGACACGTGGCGTGCCGCGGAGCTTTGGTCCCGGTTCGTGGCACGAACCGGGACCAATACCCCTCCCCTGCCTATAAATAACCCACCCCCTCTTCTCTCTCTTTTTTTTTTCTGGTTGGATTGGTGGGAAGTGGGTGCTAGTTTTTTTTTCCTTTGCCACGCACAAGATGTGTTCGATGAAATGCCCGAGCCACACTTAAGTTCACACAAATGATATCCTCGGCCGAGGTTAGCAACTTTATCCTTTTCATCTGTAATTGATACAGAAATATTGCACGTGTCGATGTACGGTGGTCATTTCACTATTCAAGATGTTATTGTAATGGTATTTGATAAACTTAATTATATGATGCAGATGGATGCACGGATGCGATGGATGTACGGCGAACGACGCAGTTCCGAGTTTATTGCAGGCCTGCATAAATTTCTCGAAGTGGCTGAGGCAAACAAAGTGGATAATTTTATGCCTTGTCCATGTGAGAAGTGTCGGAACGTCAGGGAGTACTCTGACCCGAGAACCATTCAAGACCACGTGATTCGGAGAGGTTTCATGCCCAGCTATAATTGTTGGACCAAGCACGGAGAAAGAGGGGTTAGGATGGAAGACAATGAAGAAGAGGAGGATGATGACAACTATCCTATGTTCCCTGAGGAATGCGGTGATACTGTAATGGAAGACGTTGAAGAAGAAGGAGGTGAACATCGGGCATCAGATGAGCCCGCTGATGGTCTTGGTGGGGTCATTTCTGATGCAAAGCGAGAATGCGATACAGAAAAGGAGAAGCTAAAGTTGGAGGCCATGCTAGAGGATCACAAAAAGTTGCTGTACCCAAATTGCGAAGATGGCAGCACAAAGCTCGGTACCACACTGGAACTGCTGAAATGGAAGGCAGAGACTGGTTGTTCTGACAAGGGATTTGAGAAGTTACTGAAAATAATGAAGCCGAAGCTTCCAAAGGATAACGAATTGCCCGAGACTACATACGAAGCAAAGAAGGCTATCTGCCCTCTAGGATTAGATGTGCAGAAGATACATGCATGCATTAATGACTGCATCCTGTACCGCGGTGAGGAGTACGAGAATATGGATAAATGCCCGGTATGCAATGCACTGCGGTACAAGATCAGACAAGATGACCCTGGTGATGTTGAGTGCGATGACGAGCCCCCCCGGAAGAGGGTTCCTGCTAAGGTGATGTGGTATGCTCCTATAATACCACGGTTGAAACGTCTGTTCAGAAACAAAGAGCATGCCAGGTTGTTGCGATGGCACAAAGAAGAGCGTAAGAAAGACGGGAAGTTGAGACACCCCGCCGATGGGTCCCAGTGGAGAAAAATCGACAGAGAGTTCCCGACATTTTCAGATGACGCAAGGAACTTAAGATTTGGTCTAAGTACAGATGGCTTTAATCCTTTTGGGGAGCAGAGCTCCAGTCATAGCACTTGGCCCGTGACTCTATGTATCTACAACCTTCCTCCTTGGTTGTGCATGAAGCGAAAGTTCATTATGATGCCAGTGCTCATCCAAGGCCCGAAGCAACCCGGCAACGACATTGATGTGTACCTAAGGCCATTAGTTGATGAACTTTTGCAGTTGTGGTCCGAACCAGGTGTACGTGTGTGGGATGAGCACAAACAACAGGAATTTGACCTACGAGCGTTGTTGTTCGTAACCATCAATGATTGGCCTGCTCTTAGTAACATTTCAGGACAGTCAAACAAGGGATACAATGCATGCACGCACTGTTTAGATAAGACTGAAAGTATACATTTGGGAAACAAGAACGTGTACCTGGGGCATCGTCGATTTCTTCCGAACAGTCATGCCGTAAGAAAGAAAGGCAAGCATTTCAACGGTGAGGCAGATCGCCGGAAGAAGCCTAACCTCCCTGATGGTGATGTTATATATGACATGGTCAAGGATTTAGAAGTAATCTTTGGAAAGGGTCCTGGCAGTCTATCTGTTCCGAATGACGCTGACAACCACGTACCCATATGGAAGAAGAAATCTATATTTTGGGAGCTACCCTATTGGAAAGTCCTAGAGGTCCGGTCTTCAATCGACGTGATGCACGTGACGAAGAATCTTTGCGTGAACCTGCTAGGCTTCCTGGGCGTGTATGGGAAGACAAAAGATACACCAGAAGCACGGGAGGACCAGCAACGTATGAAAGACCCATACAACAAGCAGACGGATAAAGGGCGTCAATACTTAAGCAGCTACGCTCTTACCAAAGCAGAGAAGGAAATCTTTTTTGAATGCCTGAGCAGTATCAAGGTCCCGGCTGGCTTCTCGTCAAATATAAAGGGAATAATAAATATGGCAGAGAAAAAATTCCAGAACCTGAAGTCTCATGATTGCCACGTGATTATGACGCAGTTGCTTCCGGTTGCATTGAGGGGGCTTCTACCGGAAAATGTTCGAGTACCCATTGTGAAGCTATGTGCATTCCTCAATGCAATATCTCAGAAGGTCATCGATCCAGTAACTCTACCAAGTTTACAGAAGGCTGTGGTCCAATGTCTTGTCAGCTTCGAGTTGGTGTTCCCCCCATCATTCTTCAATATTATGACGCATCTCCTGGTTCACCTAGTCGACGAGATTGCCATTCTCGGTCCTGTATTTCTACACAATATGTTCCCCTTCGAGAGGTTCATGGGAGTCTTGAAGAAATATGTTCATAACCGTGCTAGGCCAGAAGGAAGCATCTCAAAGGGCTATGGAACAGAGGAGGTCATTGAGTTCTGTGTTGACTTTATTCCTGACCTTAAGCCGATTGGTGTTCCTGAATCGCGGCATGAGGGGAGACTGAGTGGAAAAGGCACGCTAGGAAAGAAAGCACTGATATGTAGGGACGGGCATTCTTTAACTCAAGCACACTACACAGTTCTACAAAGTTCCACCTTCGTGGCTCCGTATATCGAGGAACACAAGAATTATGTACGCTCCAAGAACCCGGGGAGGCTGACTCCTGGATTAAAGAAAAACACATGGAGACTTTCGGCAGTTGGTTGCGATTACAGCTCATGAATGACACCACTGTCGGAGATCAGCTCTACTTGTTGGCCGCGTCACCATCTTCGACTGTATTGAATTTCCAAGGGTACGAGATAAATGGGAATACATTTTACACGATCGCCCAAGATAAAAAGAGCACCAACCAAAACAGTGGTGTCCGCTTTGATGCAACAGACGAGAATGGGCAAAAGGACACATACTATGGTTACATAGAGGAGATATGGGAACTTGACTATGGACCTACTTTTAAGGTCCCTTTGTTTCGGTGCAGTTGGGTCAACATGAAGGGAGAAGGGATAAAGGTAGACCAGCTGTACGGAATGACAACAGTGGATCTCAAGAATCTTGGTTGTTACAGGAACGAACCATTCGTCCTAGCCAATGATGTGGCTCAGGTTTTCTATGTGAAGGACATGTCCTCCAGACCGAAAAAAAGAAAAAATAAGCAAACGAATACATCAGACGATGAGCCAAAGCGTCACATAGTTCTTTCAGGGAAAAGAAACATCGTGGGAGTCGAGGACAAGACAGACATGTCAGCAGATTATGATAAGTTTGATGAAATTCCGCCCTTCACAGTGAAAACTGACCCAAGCATCCCGTTAAATAATGAAGATGCTCCATGGTTACGGCCGAAGCGATCATAGGCCAGGGACATACGCGAAGAAGGGTTCATGGCATTTATGTAAATCAATGTAATGTATTAAACCTTTATGTGATGTGTAGTAATGTATTAAACCTTTATGTGGTGAAAACCATAATACACGAAATGGGAGTTTCCACCTAGAAGAAATGGGTTATATCACATGTGAGTTTTCTTTTTTGTTTTCTGTTAATTAATTGCATGACGACCGGTGAAACACGCGTGGTAGGTGGTTGTCGGCTCCCACACCTCCCGTGGGAACCTCTCAAACCTCAGCTTCGTTAGGTACAGCCTTCAGAAGAAAACTCCAACGTCTTACACGCGCTCGAAAAAGTTGGAACAAAACACACGGTTCCCCCTGCATACAGCCCGACGGTGGCTCGTGAGTGCCCGCATATCAAATGCACCGTAGGACGTAGCTAGGGAACCCGAATGTTTTGTGTTTGAGCGCCACTTCGATCCAAGCAGCGGTAAGACGTCTCTGATGATCTACAACCGTCCGGCAAGACATCTCTGATGATCTGCAACCGTTTGGAACGGTCGCAGGTCATCAGAGACGTCTTGCCGCTGGTTGCCCAAAGATGCCTCTCCGAGTGACGCTGGAATG